>VZRE01009005.1:0-195306 GCA_013396775.1 Cephalopterus ornatus | reverse complement strand
GGGGGGGGGTGGGTGCATGTGTGCAAAGTGGTTAAAATGGACCTTTATTTTAAATCTGAAATATCACTATCGAATTGGAAAAAAATCCGTTTCTAAATGAAAGTATTTTTGAAAAAGTCTTAGGTAATAAAACTAAGAAGAAATGAGACATATATGGATGCATTCCTGTGTATATTGGAAAAGAGAGTAGTTTTCACACAAAGTGTGAACTTTGAAGTGTTGAATTTCATGGCCCTTTCGCACATCGACAAGATTTAAAATACGGTCGAGAGATAGGAGACTATTTCGAAAAGGACCCGAATTACAGAGAAGCGCTTCTCCCTGTTTTCTCTTGAAAGGAGTACTCGGTGAAGTAAAGTAAACCCGAGACTTCAGTCACTTCACATGAGTGTTTCAGCATCGTGGGCTCGCGCTTGTTTGTTCTACTGAGGCTGTTTTAAAACCCAATTCAGTGGGCCCTTCCCCCATTGGGGCGGGGAGGGGGAGAAGCAGCGAGGCTTTAATGATCGCCTGAAGCATCAGTGCAGTAATGGCCATGGGGGCTGTGGAGCGGCTTAGAGACCTTTCCTGTGAACCCAGCCAAAGGTGAAGGGAAGACCAGTTCAGGTCTAACGTATTTCACGGCGTGCGGCTTCCCTTTCTTCTTCAGCTAACCTCTAATTTAATGTTTTCCCGGAGAAAGGGGTAGCTAAGTGAGAGATGCTTGTTTCATCTACAGTCGAGTAGCTGCGGGCAACACCCGCCACACGCACAGCCTGCTCTTCCCTGTCTTCTGTCACAACTAGGCTGCCACCCCCGCAACTCCGTCCTATTTCACAGCCCACCACGGAAGTGGGGCTGCGGGCGGCGCGGAGTCCCGCCGGGAGAGAGAGCAGAGGTGGTGCTCGGGGACTTGGAGTGGGCCGGTGTGTTTTGTGGGATGGGGAGAGATGGAAGAGGTTCCCGTAAGTCTCCGGGAGACGGAAAGGTGAAGGGACGCGGGGGGCGAGCGGTGCCCGCGGTGCGCGGCCAGGTGCGGCAAAGGGCCAGCTCGCTGTCTGCCCCAGAAAGGGGCTGGACACGGCTCCGGGAGCCGCTTTAGGGGCAGTTCCCGTCCCCGGATTTCTCTTGAAAACAACGCGTTTCCTGCCTGCACCTCTCGGAGCAACGCCTGCTCCGGACCCGGCGAAATAGATCCTCTCCCTGCCCCTGCATCTCCGTGTGCTGACACTTCGGCAGCGTGTTTATAACTGTGCCTTAAAAGCACTAAATGCCTCGGAGGAGGAGAAAAAAAAAAAAAAAAAAGGAGAGAGAGGGGAAAAAAAGGAGCTATAGATGTCTTTTAAATGAAAGACACATGCAACTTTGTTGCAGCTTGCAATCCACTTTTATCCCAATAAATATCCCTCTTTAAAGACAGCTATTAAACTCCAGGATAGCCGAGGACAAGGAGCATCTCCTGTGACCATAAAAAACCCAGGGGCTCCCACCAGCAGCAAGACTGTTTCTAGAGAGGCCGGAGGGAGCGCGAGTGCACGCCACGGGGACACGGGTGTCCCGCTGGCTGTGAGGAGCGGCCTCGGCAGCGGCGGCGCTCAGTCCCCCCGGGCTGGCCCGCAGCTTCAGCCCCGCCGCTCCCCCACTTCCCGGGACGATCTGGCCACCCCGGTGGCGCTGACCGGCGCGGGACGGGAGGCGCCGGCCTCGTCTGGGGACGGGGCTGGGGACTGAGGCTGCTGCGTCATCTGTGCTCTTCACCCCCGCCCCGCTCCGCTGAGAAAACACGACCTTCCCGCATCATCTTCACCCCAGCGGAAACTCCGCTCGCTTGTCGTCCCGTCTTTGTAGAGCGCTCCCCACCAAGATTAGCGCCGACATTTATATAAATGCGTTTACAATATCTGAGTATTAGAGTGCGACACAACTTATAACCGGATCTTAAAATCCGTCCCTCCTCCACAGGAAATAAATAAATAAATGAAAATCAAAGTGGTTCCACATCACTGTTAGCTCCAGGGACCAAATTCTGCTCTCATTTTCCTCTGTGCAACCCAGCGGACTTCAAAGGGAAGGAGAGATGTAACCTAGGGGAGAATTGGCGCCACGTATGGCAATCGTTCTCCTTAAAAGCTTGAAAACAGAAAGCTGACTTCAGCGGGCCAAAATCATTTGAGAGGGGTTGGACAGATCCCGGGGGAGAAGGCGGCAAAGGAAAAAAAAATTCTGTGCCGAGGTGAGAGAGCTTTGAAAAGCATCGTTCTTCAGGGACCGACTCCCTCCTCCAGGCAGCTCGGTTATTAAGAGCTGCATGCAGATGTGCCGCTGTGTTTCCAGAGATGGAGTATCTCCTAAACCTTCTGTGAAAGGGTGTTATGTGTGATGGAGAGACATTTCGTGGCGAGAGGTGGTGTGAAGGAGCTTGCCCCTGCAGTGCATAGGAGCTTCTCCGAGGAAGCCTGTCCACTGGGACGAGCCGGGCGCGCATATCACGGGAGGCTCCCCGGCACCACTGGGCTCTCCTGCGGGGACGGCGGGCTGCCTTCCCCCGCTGCCCTCGCATTCCTTCTCTTCCTGCGATCAGAAGTCACAGACCAAGCGTAGGAATGAGGATCCCGCATAAATTGCAAGCGTCTCGCTGCCGAAAAGTCCAGGAATTTAGGAGAAGTGTGCGAGTGCGGTGCCGGACCCGCACCGTCCGCTTCTGGATCCTCAGCCGCTGCTGCGCTGCTGCTCGTCGTGGCAGCTGCCAGCCCAAACAGGGCTACTGCCTGTTTGAGGGATCTCCTCACACTCTTGCGTTTGTTTAAATAAAGTGAGAACGGCATCAATACTTTCCACATGCCCAGGAATCTGAATCCCCTCCCGTGTCTTCTCCCCACTTCTAATACCGGTTTTTAACTATGGATCTCAGTACAGAAAGAAGATTGCTTCTTTTAAATCTGTTTTATACTAACGCTTCTCTTTCCTCCAGAAAAGTTACAACACGAAACGTATTTACGGATTGAATGAGAAGAAATTCGTGCTACCTTGGACCGGCCTAAACGAATTTTGGGGGTACTATTCACCTTCTTCCACATACGCGCGCTCCAGTTTTCCGGGAAAATGGAAAGTGAAGCTATGAAGATGAGAGCTGGGTGTTCCCTCGGGGGAGGAGGGGGAGGGGTGGCCCCGCAGTGACGGGTGGCTGAGGGCTGACTATAGGGAAAGAAAGGAAGCGATGAGTTCTCTTGAACAGGATCAAGCACCCCAATAGCCGCCGGGGGGAAAGGAAGGTTCCCGAAACACGAAGAGAACTGTCTATCTCGAAAAGCAGGTGCTCAAATGGTTCAGTATTTCTACAAGCCCTCTCTTTTCTTTGCTGAGGCTTTACCTAGCAGCTCATTTCACGTTCAGATCCGGAGATTTTATTGCACGAGCTGGATACAGGCTCCACAGAGACCCCCTGAGAAACCAGCACTTCGGTCTACATCACGCGGTCCTAGGAACCGACCTGACCTGCGGAGGCAAAAAAAGGTGTAAAAAGACACTCTGCGACTCGCTCCATATCTCCCTCTCAGTGGAATGTGACAAACTGCAAATTTCAGGTTCAAAACCTAGCTTGGCTGAGTTATAATTTTCCAGACATCTTGTTTGGGAAAGGATAATGAAAAATACTGTTCCTGCCAGTAAAAAGAAGTGCATTCCCTCTCAATGAACACTGAAAGAAGTTGAGTTTGGGGGACGATTGGATTTCCTTTTTATTATTTTTTTTAAATTATTTTTTTTAAGTCATGTGAAGCATTACTATTTTAATTCCTGAAAATAAAGATTGTGTTCCGGATTTCCGCAGCTAGGCTGCAAAAAGGGAGAAATCCAAGCCCCTTTTAACGAACTTTCTTCCTAACAGGCAGGTTTTGTTCACCTGAGCAAACAAACACAAATCGGTTCTGGTGTGCGTGTGTAGCTTTAAGATTTTCCGTTTGGAGAGGAAGTGTTTAATTAACACTGTTTGGAGTGACTTTACCAAAAACCTGGAATCTATAGTTTCAGAGATCAGTGAAAGTGTAGGAGCAAATCGACTACTCTTCCACTCGGTAATTTAATGTTAATTCTGCGTGGACAGCGGAAGGGTGTGTTGAGCCCCGTTTACCTCACACAGGGAAAGCGATGTGTCCTGTCCTGTCTCCTTAGGTGGGCCTGAACCCGGAGCCTTTCTCACTTTTCCAGGCAGGCTCGAGGTTCAGACGTTCCCAAGTTTAGTCCACAAACCGTCCCAAACGTAACGACAGCAATCATTTCACGGTTCCTGTAGTTTGGCACTTTGACAGTACCTCAGCTGTTTGGGAGGTTTCCTGTATGACACCTGCACGATTCCATGTCCCTCAAAGGCATATTCAAAGGGGAGACAAGAAACTGATGAACAGGAAAGTTACTCCGTTAGGAAAGCACGACTGCTGTCGGAGCTCGACGAACCTCGACAATTTTCTTTTTTTCTGACATGTAGTGACTCTTCTTAAACCATCTAACATATTTTTTTTCAACATAAAATGGAACGAGATAATTTTTAATGTGTAGATTTAATCTTAACCCCATAGGAAATCTCGACAGAGATGCTCTATAAAAGCATTAATCTCTTATCTTGATCTAGTTAAAATTATAATGAATCCTACTTACATATGTGCTATAAAAACAAATCATACAAGAATTTAATCTATACTTCATTGGACTTCATTGTAGCCCTTTATCAAGTTTAGAAAGGATTTGAGAGTTGGGCCGTGGGATTCAAAGCCCTGTGCAGTTTAGCACTATCAGGAAGAAGAGACCTCCTCCTAAAGATACTTCTTGGGTCCGATATATGTATTTAGATTCCCTCCCCCCAAACCCGTACTTCGAATAAGAGTAGGATCTAACTTTTCACGCGCGACATTAGGGAAGACGAGCACAGACTTGCTCTGCCTGCAACCCCGGAGGAGGTGGCTGTCTTCCCGCCCTCGCCAGAGGACAAACCTGCTGGCGGCGTCGGCCGAGCCAGGCTCCTGCAGCCGGAGCGGCTCTTCGGAAACCAAATCCTTCCCACTGCGTCGAGATTTCCTACAAATTATAGAGATATTCGCAGGGCAAAAGACAAACACCGTTCTTCATATCATAGAAATAGATGCCTTAGAAAAAAAATCTAGAAGTGAAAAAACTCACTATTGGGTTTTGCAGAATGTTACTGGTGAATATTTGCTTCTCCCCCCAGCCCCACCCCAGGAATTTATTTCCAAGGAGGAGACGCTCCCCCAAAGGAGCTGATTGCGAGTTTTGAGTGAACAATTCTGACTAAATTACCCCTTCTCGCTCTCCCGTCGCGAACCAACTGAGCGCTGGACTGTCGGGCACTGAGTATTAGCGCACCTCTGCAAGGGAGTAAACCAAAAGCAGAGCCTTCCCTGATGGCAGTTTAATTAATACTAGGGCAATACCGAAAATATAAGAGCTACATTACTGCAGCGACCCGAGGCTCTGAATGTATCGAGGGGCCTGAGGAGTGTGTGTGGGGGGGGGCCTGCCTTGTCATCTCAGATGAACTGATTTCTTCTAGAGGTATGAAATATGGGTCGATATTCTAGTTTCTAAGCAGGAAGCTAAAGGAAGGTGTGAGACAGAAGGGTCAGGGGCTAAGAAATAGATCCCTGTTCAAGTGGGAGGCACTAACAAACGGATGCATTGAGCTGCTTTGACAGGGACTGCCGGTTTTCAAGTCTACCTCCTTTGAAAGAACCCTTGCTTTTATGCCTTTTTTTCCCCTCATGCGATGTGTGCTAGATCCGATTAAAAATGTATAATTCAGAGATGCAGAAAGCCACAGAGCAATTTTATTCTGGTCTTTCAGCACCGCCTCTGTACAGTCTCAGCCTTATTTTGTCACATGCTGAGAGCTGCCTGTATCTTTTGAAACGCTAGTCTGCAATAAGGAGCATCTATCCCCGAGTCTTTAGACTCTTTGCCCTTCTTACCAGAAACGGCTAGATGAATACAAAAAAGAACTTAGTGGTTAACCGATATGCTGCTAATATTTCATTCACGGGCCTCCTCCTCCTTCCCCCTGTTTAAAACTTCAGCTCTTGGAAAAACAACATATTTTAAGCTTTCCACAAAAATATTGATATTGGCAAATAAAACCAGCCCCCAGCCTATGGTTAGAGACAGTCTTCTTTTTGTTTCTACCCCGGGCAATCAAAATTAATCCACTGTATTACAAATTGCCTCGAAATATTTCACTTTTCCTGACAAAACCCGTACCTGGCACATGTCACCGCGGGAGACATTTTCCCTAGTCCGTTTGTGTGCTGGCTCTTTCTAGAGGGTATAAGGCAGCGATGGGCAATCAGGGGGTGACATGACCCAGCAGGCAAATCTCTTATTTGCGTTTGCATTTATGCTGCGGCAAAACATAAAATGTTTCACGTTGTCAAGTAATCAGGTAAAGCGAAACTGGATAAGGATGAATCCCTATCTCGCCTCCTGCTCTCAGGGCAAGAGGTGCCGGCCAGGTGAAAACAAGTCGCCCCTTGGACCGCTTATCACCACAACCAGCGCATCCTCGCCAGAGCAGGGATAAATCCTTCTCGCACCGCCCTGGCCGAGGCTCTGAACTTAACTAGGCACACGGCCAGGCTGTACATTACATAAAGGCAACAACTTCCCGAGTCATTACCTGCAATTACCTGCCAATGAAACCGGCAAAAACATGAAGGGGCTGCATAAAATGCACCTCTTTGCTGTTGTTTTTGGGGTTTGTTTTGTTTGATGCTTTTCTTTCTTTTCTTTTTATTTCGGTTTTATTTATTTTATTTTCAGTCAAAAGTCGCACAGAACTCAGTGGGGGTGAACCCGCACTGAAGAATGAAGCTGTCGCTCGTGGAATGGAAGCCAGTCGCTCTGTGCCGGTTTCCCGGGCACAGCCCCTCGGTGCCGCTCCGGGCCGGCACCGGCCGCAGCCGCTCGGCGCGCCGCAGATATCAGAGAACCTGCAAATTAAGAATAAACTGCGGGGAAGAGAAAAAGCCACCAGAAATTACCACTTCTTGAGACTGCGTGGCTGATGTATTATCTTTTCGCCTAGCTTTTACAATCCCGCAGCGCGCCGCCTTCGTCGTTTAAAGGAAAATGTATTCAATCGCACAAATAGCAACGTATTAGGCAAACTAGAGTCAAGCTCACGGCTTGACTTGTGTTCTTGCAATGAATAATCTCCCGAACCACGCTTACGCGCTGATGGTAGCAAGGAAACATGCCATTTGGACGAGGCAGCTCTCATCTCATGGTCAGAATGCAGCAGGAACATAGAGCCCATTTTATTTTTGTATGCTTTTTTTTGTCATAATATGGCTCACAAGCACAGAAAATTAAGCTGTCTTGAAACAGAAGCACTTATCCTTTATTAGAATTTAACCAAACAGTTATAGCGATCTCTCCTAAAAAGCTGTCTTCTATCTCAGGATATATGTGGACCACGTTGGCTGTGGCTCAGCTACTTGGTGGTGCTTATTTGCCTTCAGGATGGAAGTAGCGCCTCTCCAAAAAAAAAAAAAAATTGGTTTCTTTGTATAAGCATAATTTAACAAATGAATAAGATAGGAATAAAGAAAAGCCGAACTTTAGCTATTAGTAAACATGTTTTAAATCACTTCTTAGTGGAATCGGCATTGGTTGTTACTAACATAAACGCTCTTATCTGCTTTATTGTTAAAAAGCTATCAATTGCATTTCAGTCAGAAGTAATTTTACATCTACCCTGCTTTTTTGGCTTATTTAATGTTTTACGCAAAAAGGGAAAAAAAGTGCTATATAAATAGCAATCAATCAACTAAGAAAAGGTTCTAACTCCAAACAAATCAACTAACTCCAAACAAACCTAACATTCGAATGAAGACCAGCAGAGGAACAAATGCTAGACCTTGGCAGATAGAGATGGTATGTGCTAACTAGTCGTGCCAGCATCTCTCACCAAAATAATGGAGGAAGTCTGTCAGTGCTCATAAAGAACAACCCAGTTGTCAAAACGCTCTGTAAATAAAGTTCATAATGTCATTCACTTCAGCTTCCAGTCCTTGTAAGGATGGTTAGTTTGGGGCAGTTACACAGTATTTCTACTAAAAATCTCTTTGAAAACCCTGTTCATTTGGCATCATGGAACTTCATGAACATCTCTCCAACAGGGTTTTACTGCTAACAAACCCTCAGCACAACCTAGGGCTCAAAGAGTGCCTGCCGGATGTAGCCAAGGGCATTTTTCTGTCCATCATTTACCTTGGAAACCAGGAAAGCAGTTCTCCACAAGATGCAACAGCTACTTTAGTCTATTTATATTGTTACTTGCAGGCCATACCAGTCTCCTTCCCTACTCTAGGCATATTTGTATGACTTTGTATGAGAAGCAAGAGCTGTCCCATTCCTACTTACCCACAGGTGGACCACTTGACATCCCAGTATATATGAATGTATATCTATACATTCCTCACACAGGCTCTAGAAACTGTTACAGTGACTGACATAGACTAATATTCAAGGCTCTTATGCTTTTCAAAACTCCTATAAAAAAAGTTAATTTTTCACTTATGACTGTAAAAAGAAATAAACAAGACATAAACAAAATAACTTTTTGCTGGGTGTTTTGTTTGTTTGGTTGTTGTTTTTTTTTTTCCCCAGCTAGTACAGCCAAGAACAAACTGCTTGAATCTCAGATGCAATATCAGGCTACTCAATCTTTCGTAATATAGTTTTAGTTCTATTCCTGCCTTTTGGGGGCCATGTGGTAATAGCTACTTTTCATGTGGGTTTTTTTTCACTAAAGCAAAGCATATAAAGATTGCTTATTACTTCAATGTGCATTAAGGAAAGACTGTACCTTCATAAATACACATTGTCATTATCACGAAAATTTGAAATTAAAATCAAAGGGATATTAATCCAATATATTCATCATAGTGCTTTTAACAGTTGTAATGGAAGACCAAGTGGCAGTTTTGCAACCATGTGTCAGAGGCCAGATTAGGATTCCATTTATGGCATGTTTTTGAAAATGTACAGTGGGTAAACCTTTAATGAATGCACGTTTGAATAACAGGATTATTAATAATTGATTACAATGATTTATTAAGTCCAAATGTGACACCAACTCAGTCTGCACCAAAGCAGTGTCTATGCTATACATTGGCTATTTATGTGCCTGATAAAACAAGAAGGGATCTTTGGAGTCAGCATGGTTATGTGTCTGAACATTTAAGCAGGAAAGTCTGCCTGTGTTTTGTGATTCAGATGTAGGTGACATGAGTACCACTAGCACTTCGTTAACATTCAGAATATGCATTTTAGGGAGCTTTTTTTTTTGTTGCTATAGGTGTTTTTTCTAATGTCCCCATTCAAACAACAGAGGATTTAACCAACTACTGTGCATACCTTCAGGTAAATTGCACAGGAAAAGACACTCCAGGGGAACCTTCAGGAGAGCCCGCAGAAAGCTTTCCAGTCTGGGGAATGACATCCAGCAACGGTTCAATGCATAAATGCATCTTAGTTGTTCTCTTCCCAATTTCAAATGAATGCTTTTCCACATATCTGAGTCTTAAGCTTCATACATCCAAGGAAGATTTTTTTAAAAGAGCTTATTCATATGACATCCTTTCTCCTAAAAGATCTATAGGGAACGGAAAAAAGGGTCGAGGAGATGAAGCTAGTAAGCCACGAAGAAGTCTGGGGCACCACAAAGGCAGCAGCACATCCAGAAACAGAGTTTTGGGGATCTGTGGTGCAGGTTTTGCTGGACTGGCTCTGTGACTCAGACACTCCAACATCAGAGTAAAGTGGAAGAGAAACTTACTTTTAAGAGTATGTTCTTGTCATAAATGGGAATTGCTGCATCAGGGGTTAGATGAAAGAAAAGAAGAACAAAAAGAAAATGTAAATGAAAGAAGGAAAAGAAAACCCCCAAAAGACACAAAAATACATGGAACTGTTTGCAGAGTAGGGCTTGAAAAACTCCTGTCATAAATATCCACCATGTGTATCACTTGTGTTACCTCTGAGCTTACATACTGTAAGATGTGACTATGAACAGCAAGGCATGATGGTTGCTTCACCTCATTACAGAATGCAATAAAGGTCTTTCTGCTAGCTTGAACAGAAGTTGCACCTTGCACTTTATCTGTATTTGATCAGACACACTGTATTTTCAACACTGCAACTCTGAGAAAAATGTGTTGGATACAATAATAAGACCTCATACTATTACATATTACAATGTTACGTAATGAAAACAGCAACTTGTTTTGACATACTTTATAATTTCATTTGTGTTGGGTATATTCCTTAATCTGTGCGTAACAATATCAATTCATGGAATAGCAGACTAAGCATATTAGAAATCCAAAAAGGCCTGTCAGTGAATATTGCCATTCCAATTTGTTATTTAGTAAATTGTGTGTTAAAAAGCTACCTTTTATCTTAGCAAAATAGAATGCCTTTAAAAATGCTGCTAAAACATTTTATTTAGTCTGGGATGTATTTCTCATTCAGAAACACCTGGAAAACAAAAGACATGAGGTATGATAACTTTTATACAGAAGGTAGTTTTTAGATATGGAGGTAGATACAGGTAAGATTGTGCTCTATGGTGAACTTGCCACTGGCTGCCGCAAGAGAAGAGCCCCGAAGATGAGATATAAGGACTCCCTGAAACAACATCTCAGCCTTGGCCATATCGATCACCATCACTGGTCTGCTCTGGCCTCCAATCCGGAGGCCTGGAGACACACTATCCACAATGCTGCTGCTTCTTTTGAAAATACACGCAGGATCACTCTCGAGGAGAAAAGGCAACACAGAAAGAACCGTGCCCTTTCAGTACCACCTGGGGAGCCATTCTGCTGTGCCTTTTGCAACCGGACGTGTCTATCTCGCATTGGCCTTTTTAGCCATCAGTGAGCTTGTAGCAAGTGTGGGTAGAGTCCTTCACAAATCTTCGTTCGCGAAGCCTAGCCATGATGATGATGATGATGATGGAGTTTTTAGATATGGAGGTAGATACAGATATAGATTATATAGATGATATAGATACAGAAATATGCATGAAATCTGAAGTATCTTATTTACAGCTCTGGTGATGTGCAGTATGTTACGGCTACCCTAGACAAATAGAGGTGATAATCTGCAAGAAATGTTAAATTGTGAATTGCTTGATTTTGTTTTTTGATCTCCAGTTAACACCTGAAACAGTGGTTACATGCACAGATACATGTAGTGGCAGACATTTTAAAATAACACTTTTTTTCCTATAAAACTTATAAACCTGATGTTAAAATTGAAATCACAAAAGCTCCAGTCTTTTGGGGTGACATTTAATAGTATTTATACTGCAGATTCTGAAATCTAGTTTAACACTAACTACATACATTGGGAAACCAACTAGATAGCATAAGCATCTAGTGATATTTTACAGCCTGCTGACAACTGCAGCATTTTTTCAGTCAGGTAGGTCAAGCAACCTTCAATGACCATAATTCCCCAGAAAGGCAAAGACATCTTTTCTCAAGTAGACTGCACTGACTTTTCAAATGTAAAATGATAATAAAAACAGGACACTGATTCAAACAAGTAAGGTTATTTACTGGAGGTTTTCCATGAGATCGGCCATGTTTTTTTCTGAAAATTAATGTGAGTATTCACAAAAATGGAGATAACTGCTTTTAAACCATACAAATGTGTATGTTAGCACAAAAAGCACCTCACAAAATAATGTCACAAGTAATGTAAGTACATTTTAAAACTGCCACAACATAAGAGTTTATGTTCTTTTCTTACTGAAGTTTCAAGCCCCATTGCCTTCCCCACCTCTTTCTCCATCTATAGGGAGTTGAGGCTCACAATATCGGACAAAACCAGACAAGTAAATGCCAAAGACAGCCTTCTCTAGATTCAGTTAGCAACTTCTCCCCTCAAAGTGGAAAACATTAAAATAATGTTAGGCTTTGAAATCAAGGAACATTTTCTGTCCTGTATGTTGATGATCAAAGCATTCAGTACAAGTAATGAGTTAGTTGAAATAGTATTTCTCTTCTCTTTCTCTAGATCTCCTTGCACCACAAAATGTTTACACATGGGTCTGAAGGAGCCTGGCTACATGAACAAATTAAGTTGGGTTAACAGTGTCATGTAGGTCTAATTTTTCATTACCCCAGAACAAAATGGGAACCTTTTAAATTATTTTTTCTTTAATCCTCTAGGAAACCGTTAGAAGTATTTGAAAGTATAAAACTATAACAGGTTGCTTTATCATATTATGACAATAATTTATGATGAAAAATCAAGAGGACTTCTCATATTCCTAGAAAAAAGAAAAGTGCATTCTCACCATTTGTAGGTTGCTGCAAATTTTTGCTGCCTCAGTAAAATATTCTAAACAGACTTCTCTAAGAACAGCATTGATGGCTGTTATAGCTCACAATGCAGTTTGCAAGCATGTATTTTATTTAGAGAGAAAATGAGAATTCAGTGTTTCAATATGTGACTTACATCACATGAACCCTTATTACATTTGGACTTCTCATCCAGTCCTTATAATCAAGCCTAAACTTTGTCACTGTACAACAGACCTTGTAGAGTTAATCAATCCTACATTCTACACCACATGAACATATAAGCAATTGAAAACACAAACTATGATAACTTACTGACAGGTATAAAATACTTTGACCAAAAACACAAAACCCAAACCTCTGTAACCATGTATAATAAAATAAGTCAAATGTAGTTAACTGAAACCGGTTTATTGGGAATAAACTAAAATCCAACAATTGATATTCACTGGCTTAAAAAGAAACAGGTCTCCATATGCTCTCCATATTTGATTAAATCAACTAGTTAGATTATCTCAAATATTCAGCTAATATTTTTAAGCTTTTGTCTTTTTTTGCCTGCTCCCCATCCTCCGCTGAGCTGCACCGGATTGTCTCGAAATGATATCCGTTCTTTACGAGATGGACCCAAACATGACTTTTCTGGAGTAGACATATTCTTTTCTAAACAATAAACAGATATGTGAAATTAAAAAAAAAACAACCAACCAAAACTCCCCAAATTTCACTGTATCATATTCTTTTTTAAGATGATAATATTTTTATGTCTAATTTGACAGCACAGAATTTCATAATTATGTATTGCTCACTTTTAAAAGTAATACAAGTATTTTCACAATCTACTTAAAAAAAACCCCTCCTTATCTAAAAATACAGTAAAATTACTATACAAAATTATCATATTTTTAAAAGCACAACTGTCTGTCCATTTTGACCTTAAACATTTATAGAGGTACTCAATGTTTTTGACACAGAAACTCATTCTTCCCATGGATGGATAACTAGTTCAGTTAGATATATCTAATTAACAAGTTATTGTTTTACTATATTAAACTGAATAAAAGAGATTTCTTTTGTTCGAAGTCCAGGTATACTTAGATGCCGGATGGTGCCACAACAAGTTTAAGAAAACACAGAAATACGCGAAACAATCACTTTCATTGTCACGCATACATATGCCTGAGTAATTTAGACAGTAGTTTCTACAAAACACTTAAAACAATTATTTAAATAAAAAAACCTATAGAGTTGACCAAAGGTATGATATTTGTTTAGCATAAATGAACACTTTTTGTCCAGAAATATCTTTCTTTGGTATCTGTGGGAGACAACTCAAACTTTGCAAGAGAATGATATGATATTCACAGTACAGCAGTTCAGTAGTTTATATATATATACATGTGTATATATATATATATAATTACTGATAGCTTATCAAATACAAATGTTATTAATACCTTTTTGCCACTTACCAAAGGAAAATATTATTAACTATATATTTTTAGTAAGTAGTTTTGATAGTTTAACTTTTTAGTACTTCTCAATAGCAAAATGAATTTCTCACCATACATCTTCCCAAAAAACTAGAACAAAGTTTAAATCATATGATTGAATATCATTCTAAGTACTAATATATACAACATACCTATAAATTTCAAAGAGTAAGAGTTTTCTCATAGATAATTTTCTGTAGCCTGATAGATCTAAATGTCAGGAGCTTTTCCCAGCCCTACAGTTCCCTTTCTTGTGAATTCTTAAATTATTGCAAATGTATCTTACTAAATAGTTCTATCTTTTGGTAATCAAGAACTTTCAAGTATTTTTAACATTATCTCTACTCATTTTCTTAGGACTCTACAAATGTAGTCAATTGCTTTTTTCTTAAAATATATAATTTACTCTAGGTGTACCTCCTAAAGGTTTAAAGTACTGATGTCTTGCCTTTAGAGAATTCCCAGATTCCCCCCTTTGGATTACTTAACACCTCAAATGGTGGTAGATCTCTCTAGTGCAGTGCTATTTTGTTAAAGAGCAAAAAAAAAAAAATTATTTAACCAAGCAGTAAACTTTCCATTTATTCTTTTGCCTGGGAACCATAACATATTCACTGAAGGTTAAAACCCTCAAATTGGTAAATTAAGTGGTTAATTAGTGAAACTTCAAAATAAATCTAACATGGTAATAATATTTTTAAAATTGCATGCCTTTAATTTAAAGAAATATTTTCTGAAATTGAAAACATTGTTAAAAATCAAAAAGAATTAAGATTGGAATATGTTCTTTGTTAAAATAATAATAAAAAGAAAGGAAATACCTATTGCATGTTGAAAGTGGAAAAGAAGTTTGGGGCTAACATGAGCTTGTGACTGCTTTTCCTGTGCACTTATCTTCAAGATTGTATCAATAATAAAGGTAAACTAGACAGACCAGCTTTTTCTTTCTATATTTTGACAAAAAATACTTTTTATTACATTATTTTTAAAACAGAATAAAGACAATGCTAGAAATAGCCTATCAATAATGAATTTTAAAACTAGTCTAGAAGAGTCAAAGTAGTAAGACAGTCAATCAAATTCATCCTAATTGCCTGATCTGGATTATTTCTGGACTAGCAACCTCACTTGTTTATGAACCTGTGTGTATTGCTAAATATTATTTTTATGAAGGACTTCAGAAATCTATATGCAAGTTTTCTGGCTTTCAACTCTTAAGTACATGCAATTGGAAGGGATATATTGTTCTTACATTAGTATGAAATGTACATTATTATTTTAAAGACCTGCTGTAATTTGCTGCAAGAAACTTGTGAAAAGTCTTCATAAATTACTAATACATCCTTTCATTTTGGCAGAATAATAGCCACATCTATCATAGCATGAATTCTGCTTGCCTAAACCTCAGAGTCAGAAGTTCACAAAGTTATTTATTTTTGATTGTAAATGCTTTACACATTGTTTAGAGGGTAGATCAGTGAAATGTTTTGTGCAAGGAATGTAATAATTATTAATCTTGCATATATGCAATTATAATCAGCATTATGTTTGACAAAGCAACATTTTATATGTCGGTGAGAATCATTGCTCAAGATTTGCAGACCCTCAGTAATAGGGCAGGATAACTTCATCAGCCTGAAGGTATTTTCACAAAAATCTGAGATACTCTAAAGGTGTAGATTGTCTATTCCCTTGAACGTAGGTTTAAAAAATCAGAGGTTCTCCCAAAGTCTGACAGACTCTTTTTCTTTACCCAGTCTCATTAGATTTCACAGGGTCTGCTTTAAACTTTACTAACACTTGTGACCTAGCCAAACTGAATTAAAGTATAGACTATTCTTTTTTTCCATCCTTCAGACAGATCTCAGCACTTTCAGCCAAAGAAAATAAAACCATTGTAGAAAGTGATCAACTAATTTGGAATGAAGTATCTACAAGACAGGTTTGTTGTAAATCACTGTAAATTGTTGCCTTTGTATGTTCCTTCTTTCCATCTTAGAAACTGACATAATTATGCTTGCACTTCTGATAAAGTACTTTCCATATCTACTAACCAGTAGATGGGAATTATTAAGAGATGGGAATTATTGTCAATGCTGCTGCTCCAGTTATTGGCCTAACTGGAGTGATGAAAGACAGAGCTGGCATGGAAATCCAACAGTCTATTCCCTGAAGAAGAATTCTCAAGCATAGATAAAAGTCATACCAGCATAGTGCAGTTTTCTTACTCCTATTCCTATCATAACTATTTCTTTGACATTATACTTACAGACTGCTCGTGTCTTAAATGTCATTTATGATTGAAAAATTGTGTCATGAAGCAAGGAAACCTCATTTACAATGAAGGTATTAGTCAAATATGCAGTTTCTTTCTCCTAGTTAATGCAAGACCAAACAGAAAGAAAAATGAAAACATAGTAGTAGAATGATAGAACTGTAAAGGTTGTAAAGGACCTCTAAGATCATCAAGTCCAACCATTAACCCAGCACTACCAAGTCCACCACTAAACCACGTCTCTAAGTACCACATCTACATGTTTTTTGAACATTTCCAGAGACAGTGATTCCACCACTTCCCTGGTCAGCCTGTTTTAATGCTTGACTACCCCCTTCAGTGAAAAACTTTTTCCTAAAATCTAATCCAATAATGATAATCCAATAATGAATGGAATGCATTGCAAATATAGGATTTACCTATTGATCATACACATGGCCACAAATTATTATGCATAATTTTACTTCATGTCTTTTGCTATTCCAGGGAAAATCTAGGTATGAGCGTTTTTGTACTTAAGCGTAAAGTAAGCATCTAGGTAGAATCTTGCAAGAAGTAAAAAAAATTGCATGTCAATAAAAAAAACTTCTGGAGTTGTTGTCAATACCTGTGTTTAAAACAGGTTTACTGATTCTACAGTTTTCAAACAGATAATTGTTTCAGAAATATTGAATAAAGACAGCTCCATTAGCAAATGGTTAGAATTTTGTCAAGATCAAGGGAATGGCGGAAGATGAGAGCCTGGTAAAGAATAAAAATGCCACTTGGAATTAATAGACTGAACCTAGAAATGTTCCTTAAAAACACAGTCTTGTCTTTCTAAAAAAAACCCCAAACCAAAAACCAAACTGCAATCCCCCAAACATATCAAAATGAATAGGCAGCTGAATCCTTATTATATTTGTTTCACTTATTGTTTTGGGGTTTTTTGAGGGACTTTATATATTTCTCTTACAGCATTAATAATGTTGTTACAGTGAGCTTGAATTTGCAATACCTCCATTTTTCTCTTAACTACAATGTGTCCTGCAAATCAATTAACATATTGGCATATATGAATGATAAAAATTACTATTATAGGATTTTTTGACTGATAAAATAAAAGGTGACATTTACTATCATATTTTGCTATAAATATAAGGAGATCTGTAAGACATATATTTAATTAATATGCATACATACACACATAGGTATGCACATGTGTATATGTGATTCATGAATAACTGCAACCATGATCATAATACTTTTCTTTCATGTTATGTTCCTTAAGTGTATTTGTAGTGGGCCTTACCCAAAGGCAACAACAGAAAGATTCACATTGCTTATTACTGCATATTATCTTTACTGAACATAAATTTAATATATTAATTGCATATAAGCTAAGTGTCTTCACAAAACATAAATTTTATTAATTACATTGGGTTTACTATATACAGTACTGATATTTTTGACAACAACAATAACTATTATTATTATTACCATTACTAGGACTAGAATTAAATACAACTTGGCATGTGTATTAAGTATAATTTAACACAACACACGGTCATTCTAATACTAACTGGTGTGGAACAAATCTTCGCCAAAAAAGCAATTTGATTTCTCCCATCCCAAAGCCGTCTTTGGAAGACAGGCTGTAACAGGCTGTACATTCTCTTACGTGTAGCAATTTACTATACGAAGCTCCAGAATGGTCTGAAAGACTTTCAGGTGCCTGTATATATCAAATAACCATTTCTTTTGAGTATGTGCTGAAAGCTTGTCTTGGGGTAACTTCACATGCTTCCATTTCTAGTCAGTCACTTTTTGGTTGTTTAATCTGTTTTCTGCTATTGATTTGTTCTGGTCTTTTTTTTGTTAAAGTCTGGGTCTTTTAACAAATGTTAAGGCTTACATATCCTCTGTTTAGATAAGTAATGCAATATGTAAAATGCTTTGAATCAAATTCTTGGTGTCCAAGAAGAAAAGCTTTGTTAAACAGGTTATGATAGAAATTTTATGATGCATAGTAGACGTCATAGGGTATTTAATGATCCACCTAACATTGTGTGTCTGGAGATATAATTTATTTCAAAGTCTTTACCATATTGTATTACTTAAAAGCAAACACAGCATAAGAAGGCATGGAGAAAAAACTTCAACATTTTAATGAAAGTGACCAGAACGAATCCTTAGCAGCAAAGCATTTACATCAATTTAAGTTCTGGAAAGAAGGTAGGTTCAGCAGGTCTGTGAAAAAGGTACATGCTACAGTATCAGAAAAGTTACTTTTTAATAATGTTACTTATGGTTGTACTGAAGTTGGATCAAAACTTTTTTTTTTAGTTGCACTGTTTACATAAAATAAAAATTATTGTGTTCCAATTTTACGATATATTTTTTTTATTTCAAAATTGTACTTAAATAGTATTGAAAAGCCTCGGGAGGAACTTATATGAAATCCTACATGATATGTAAAGATACATCTTCTTTCTATATGAAGATTTGAAGACAGAATATACTCATGATTAATTTTTTTTTTTGGTAAGTAAAGGAAGAATTCTGTTTATAAGTCTTCTAGACTTCACATTGGTAGAACTAGAGACTAGTTTTAAAATCTGGTAGAAACCATGAACTTAAATTTCTTTGTTTATCAAACATTGATGATGTTCTAACTAGATCCGGTTGACAATTACATACTTGAATAATCTGAACACTAAAATGTGACTGAGTCACATGAAGGAGTTCAGAGAGATAAGCATTTATAAGAATAATTTACAAACATTTATTAATTTCCATTCCACACATTTAAAGTAAACATCATAAACATAGTACTCCAAATACATTCCTGTAAAATACGTTTTTCTAACTGCAAACAGGACTTTCAGCACCACTGGTTATTAAAGCTCAGAATTTATTTTATGTTTCAGCTCCTTATCTATTTCCCCAATTTTGACTATTTAGGATGAAATTTTACATACTGAGTATATGCCTTTGGCTGAAGTTTCTGAAATGTTGGTGAATTCTAAAAAATACCTAAAATATTTACGTTGCCCTTTGCAGGACTTGAAATCTGCCAAGTAATAGAGCCTTCCTTTTAGGATATGTCCAAATTTGGATCAAGTATATACAAATTGAAGTTTTTCCATGATCAGAGAAGGAGTTCTTGATTTTTTGGGCTATATTCACTAAAATGTCAGTCAGCATGGAAACATGCTTTACCTGACACTATATGTAGCTAAGCAAGACTGTTCCTAAAGAAAAGGTTGAAGATCATGCTAAGTCAGGGAACTTAAAAGCCTGCTTGTTCCATGCTGTCTGTAGCAGATGGAGCCTATGGAGAAAGTAAAAATCAAAGCTCCTGTAGGAAGGAGACTGAGAGAAGAGGCAGAGGGCTGGAACTAAAATTCAAGAGAGAGAGATGAGACTGACTAGGAATCAAGGTAGAAGAAACTAAAGCTAACTTGGCAAAAAATACCCTGGCACAGGTAGCACAAGAGACTAGAATGACTTGACAAATAAACTGACACAGAGCAGAGAGAAAAATATAGGGAAGAAGAAAGTTGTGAATTGGCAAAGGGGAACAGAGTAAGAATAAAGATGATGAATTATGGGGCACTAGATGGTCCCTAATTCTCAGAACTTACATAATTAAAAGTAGTGAAAATACAGGTGATGATAAGGAAGGACACAAAGAATAAGTCCATTAAGAGTCTGGACTTAAAATCTGCCTAAACAGTACATTAAACCAGGCCAAATTTGGAGGAGGTCTAAACTAGAAGATGATGAATCTGAGGAATATTGTCAGGAATAATCTGGATACAAAAGGGAAGAGAGCATGAGAGGAAAAAGGTAATCAGACCAGGATGTGTGGAAACAAACACATGACTTGATGGCATATGTGGGAAAGGAACTAAGAGTGGATGGGAGAGAAAGCTTATGCTGAAATAAGAAGTTTGAGAAGTAGAAACAAGAACCCTTCACAGAAAAGAAAGGATTACAGAACACAGCTGTGGAAAAGACAGCAATTAAAAAGAGAAAAAGTAGAAGAAAAAAAAAAAGGCAAAGAAAGAATGACTTGGGCAAGATGATCTTATATCTTTACCATCCAGCGCAACAACCTGAAGTAGCCCAACATTCATTACTGGACCTTTCAGTGCATTGACCTGAGAAATATTTTTGAATCTACTTGACAAATAGCCCACAGCAAAGGAAACCTAAAATTGTTATTATTTACTCATATCACGTGACAGAAATCCTTGTCATTGGTTTAATGGTTATATGGTCCTAAGTGGGTATCTAAGTGAACTATAAGCCAATGTCTCAGAATGGATTTTTATCTTTTTTTTTTTTTTCTTAAACCTGGTTTCTCTTTAAACAAAACCAACAAAACCACACCCACACTGAAGAACCCTCAAGCCCTAGTAGAAGACTATGAGGCTATAAAGTTAAGCATTTAAAACTTAGGAAATGCCTTTGTGTATCTGTTCTTGAATGATTTTCATAATTGAAAACACAGATGATGAAATGACATGAGATCAAGTATCATTTTTCTCCCTAGCCTGTTAAATTCAATGAAAGTAAGTTCTAAATGCTTTTTAAAATCTGCATGTAGGTAATTTTTTAATATTCAACCTCAAAATGAATTAAGCAGCATCTTGTAAAATATCATTCTCTAGTCTGTTAAAAAAGATTAGATATATGTTGTTTGATAGTTAACTACTACATAGAAAAATATGTATGTAAAAAAAGAAGAAAAAAGAAAAAGCAAGAAGGAAAGAAATATGCACAAGAGACCCCTGGGTAAAATATAAGTAACGGCATGGAGAGCTTAAGAATGAGATGTTTACTACACACAGAGAGTTTACGAATCCTAAATGAAATACAGCAGTCCTTGAACTACAATATATAGACAATAGTGATGCTAAGAAGAAAGGAACAGGAAAGTAAGAATTTTTTTAAGTGAAGCTGTACCATCCACTGCTTAAAACAAAGTTGAAGACTTTCTAAGGACTCTCATTATCAAAGAAAGGAAGGCAAAAGAAAAAAAAAATCAATGTGGGGATTCTGTCAAAAGCAAAAAGAATTGAAAAGCTGTGAAAAGAAAGTGCAGTAAAAGTTACTGTGTTTTTTTTTCTCTGAGTTGGAAGACTTTCCACTATAAGAAATGCATAATTGAGCTTCACTAATTTAATTTCACTAACAAAATAGTAAAGTTTGAATTTATATGAGAAATAGAAATGATTTTTTTTTTTTTTTAGTGGAGATATACCTGGGTCCATTTTTTGAAGTAAGAGTGAGGAAGGAATGACAAGGTTCAGGTCCTAATTTTTTTTTTTTTTTTTTTTTCATTGAAAACAGTGTTTTATTGATATCAGAGGCTCTCTGAAAAGCTATAATTCAGGGAAGAGAAGAATTCAGAATTCTGGACAGTATTGTAAATAACAGATAGAGGCACAGCTCCCACTGAATTCCACTTTCCAATTCTGGTGCTTCTCAAAATCTCTGTCAAAAGATTGCAGTTCCCGAGACATGTGCAATGAGAAAATGTTTGAATTTGCACAGAAAAGAAAACCACAAAATTGTGATGACAGTTAGACAATGTAAATATGCAGGAGACTCATCTAAAGGTCCAACATCAGTCGGCCAGAAACAGATTAGTATGATAGACAGTAGTTGATGATTGTCATAGCCTACTCACAAATTGGACATTAGTATATTAAAAAAACATCCTGTCTAGTCAGATATTAAAAAATCGTTAACTTCTAATTCTTGTAAAATATTTCTATGTCCATCTTGCAACTTAGTGATGACTACACTACTAGTTTTCAGGAGAGTACTAAAACAAAAAATACAACCTGCAATTCACACCAATGTTTATGAAGTTAATAAAAATACCAGTGATCGTAGGGACAATACTTAAATCTTACATAACTATGACTGTAAGCCACTAACCATCATGTCTTATGAACGTGTATCACAGAAAAATTATTCAGTGAAAAAGAATTTTTTTCCTGTCCTTTTTTTTACAAAAGCAAGGTAAATCTATGTGAAAATAAAAGGCAGAAAATATAATCAGCAAAAGGTCATACTAACACAACCACTTTTGCAACTCACTGGGACTAGATACCACAGAGATTAAGAAAGATTTTAGCAGTTGTAATGTAAGAATGGACAAAAAAAAACCCCAACCACCCTCACCCAAAAAATCACCTCAGACAACAGAAAAAATATTTACCAGAGATCATAAAGCAATAACTATGGCTTCCAGAAAGAATATAAAGTAGTACGTTCTTAGATCATAATAATTGGCCATCAATAGAAGCAAGGTCCTAAATTATATAGGTAATAAAGAGCCCAACTGAACAATGGCTCCTCTTTCTTTAGGTTATACTTAATTTTTTTTTTTAAGCTTTATTTTTCTAATACTGGGTCAATTTAATTAACAGTCAGTTTTCCCTTTGAACGTGTAACAGGGAACCAAATCAAATACTTTAGAGTAAACAAATGCTTTTCTTAAACTAAGATATACTATGTTAAAAATATTTCTTCTATCACTTAATTAATTTTGCTCTGTCAAGGAACAGAATTAAGTTAGTTTAGGATTAATCTATCCCATCCAACTTTTTTAGAAAAAATAGTAGATTTGGGTTATAAAAGACTTAAAATTTTTTAACCCCAAATTCAAAGAACTCACTTTGGAAAATATATAAAATACATAATAGTTGGGAAGTTCCCAAAAATAGTTCTAAAAATCCTGACTTAGCCTTTCTAAAAACCCCTGTGAATTAAAGGATAATAACTTTGAAGTGTTGCACGTTTTGTCTTTACAAAGATATGACCATTCATACTACATTTCCCTGCAGTATATATAAAAGGCATTTTATTTCAGTATTACACAGATTTGTTCTTTTTTTTCATAAATATACTTCAGAATCATTTATCTTGCATTTTTAGACCTCGCTTTCCAGCCTGTAAGATCTCAACAATCTATTCATACAATTTCTAAATTACAAGTAATATAAAAGGAATATGATTTAAAAATTTATTCAAATGACAGCACCTCTAAGGTCACAGAATCTTTATAATAATCTGTAATACGAGAGCAAGTTAACTCAAAAGGGATACACCTACTAAATCACTGAAATAGTTTCTAGGCATCTTCATTTACTATTTCAGAAAGCAAAACCAAGAGAGACTATACAACAGGAAAGCATTTTATAACAAATACATTCTAAGTAAAGGCAAATTTATAGTAAGTTTAGATTAAGGATCCCACAGGGCTAATAATTCATTTTTGGTCATTGAAAAGCAACAGCCTTTGGTAAACAGAACTAATGTAACAAACATGTTTATATACAGCATGTAATGTACAAAGGTAATAGTTATGTTTGGTTTTATATGGAATATGCATTACCATTGACTGTATCATCACTGCTTAATTTCTCAAATCCATGATGATAAAGTTTATATAAACACAAATGAAGAAATTTATGTAAAAGGGTGTAAGACCAGGGCCTTTTTTTAAGGTAGTTCCTGGACTACTGAAAGGAGAATGAATATGTAGTTATGGAGTAGGTGTGCATTTTATGGAAGTATATTTATATTACTGTATATTACTCTCCCCCATCTCCCACCTCTGCTCTCTCTCTCTCTCACACACTTATGGCTCTGCCAGTTGACTGTTGTTCCTGCTCCTTTCCTAGTCTCTCCTTATTGAAGGTACACTACAATGACACTTTTTTTCTTTCCTGAAGAAAAAACCTTTCCCAAGCTCCCAACAGAGGTACATGTCTATATTTGTCAAAAGAGCTTACTTTTATTTATTTTTCTGGACGGAGGTTACAATCTAGACAGCAGTTATACATTAATATGAATGCAGTGTATACTAGTTAACTCAATTATTCAAGATATGCATGCATTCTATTCTGGATATATGAATATAATGATAATTTTGCCATTGACATCAGTAGATTAGAGTTATCTCATCTAAATTCAGGATCTTAGCAGTTAGGATCTCATCTAATTTAAATGGTGTGGCTTCATCACTAACCAATGGAGAGAAGCAAGAAATCTCAGGACACAATTCGTTCTTTTCTAAGATGGCAGGCGCACAGAAAGAATCATATTCTTCCTCCATGGATAAAATTAACTTAGACTGCGATGAAAAATTTCATCTAATCTAATTTTAGGAATGTAAATCAAGTGAATGAGAACAAACAAATTGTACTCACTGTTACTGTGGTGAACTAATATAATGTAAATAAATCTTTATTCCAAAACCTTTAAAAAGTATGTCAGAAAAATAGAGATATCAAGTATTTTTACACGTTTTCCTTGAATTTTAATTTGAGTCTCGTTGAAAGTGAAAAGTCAGCATATATGAAACCATAATCAAAAAGCCAATCCAATAATTGCATATAATTTGTGAAATAATCCATTTTCTACTTTGACATAAAACATTTTGAGAAAATTCACTGCCTAAAAAGTTTTAGAAATTTTGATAACTTTGCCAAAATTATTTAACACAGCTTATATTTTTTGTAATGTATATTTTTGGGGGTTGGAGTTTTAGTTATTTGAAAAAGACATTGTACACAAATGACAAAATATAGTATGACATTATCAAAAATACAGTAACATTTCTTCAGTTATGTTACACATAAGACATGAAACTTAAAATTCTATCTTTTTATGACTTTCAAGTATTATTTTTGTATTTTTTCTATATATAGATTATTTTGTTAAGTTGTGTGATATTAGAGTGGTAAAAATATAAGACTTTAAAGGGATCCTCTGCTACTGAGCTATAGTAAGCTCAGCAGGATCATATACCACAGCATAAGTGGTAATCAACATGACAGAAATCTATGCCTTGATTTAGGATACGTGTTCTGGTATTCAGCTAACAAAACATGCATTTTTAAATGCTCTTTTGGAAAAAAAAATTCAGTCAAAGATTAAAGAACCAAATCTGTATTACAATTTAGGGAAAAGAAAATCTTTTAAGAACTCAAACATCAGAAGACCTAGAATATGTCACTGGCAACTTCCCATTAAAATCACAAGAGGAAAGTTTATTCATATTAAAGATGCTGTTTTTAAACAGAACTGTAGAAAATGAATGAAAAGGCTTTAGGTAAAAAAGAAACAGATAAGTAGCATGTGTTATTAAGGATTTCAAGCACACTCAGTTCAACCTAGCATTTTAAAGTGATCTTTAATACCCATATTGAAAAAATCCATAACTTACTCGAAGATCTTGTTGAGTGCCTGTGTGGCAGCGTGTTTTTTTCTCTGTTCTCAGTCAAAGCGCTTCCACTGGCCATAGAAACAAGTTCTAAATCCATGTCTTCTCTGCTTACAGGGCTTGCCTGGAAGCAGTGGGAGAGAATGTACACAATCATGAAACAAAATATAACATTTTCTGAATGTAGCTCACATTACTCCAAATAAACAAACAGAGTCTGTCAAACAACCTTCTTCAAAATGATACCACAATCCTTTTTTGTTGCCTAGGCTGAACAAATGCACTATGTCAAAGCACTTTTGTAAATAAGAGCCGATCTTAAAATTGTGGTTTGTGATCTGAGTCAATGCAACAACAAAAGAAAACATTTTAGTACAGTAATTTTGAAGAAAATCAATCTTGCAGATGGCTGATGAAACCTTAAACAGCTTAAGATCATTTACTGACCAGTCTATAATTTAAGTCATAGTTGAATGTCAGAGATGTCATATTGGATTATTTCCTGCAATATTTATGCTTTATCCAGGACACATATCACTTCAATCAGACAAAGGACCAGTGAGTAACTTAATCTTTTAGGTTTTTGCTAATTAGCCATAACTATCAGACAGCATTTTAATTATACTTTAGGCAAGAGTATCATATTAATTATAAACTTCTAACATCCAGTGGTCGTATGTTTTGGAATGAGGCATGTTACCTGAACACAAATATGGCAAAACAGAAATGAAAATCACATTTCATTTTAGCAATAGTATTTTGGGAACATGTAGGGCAAAGTTTAAAAACTCTGACCTGGAAGATACCACACACTGTAAATTGTAGATTGTTAGTTTTGCAGAAACAACTTCACTTTTACTCATGAAGGAAATGAAAACTATGCAGCCACCTAACTATATTGTTCACTAGATACTAAAGGCCAGTAACAATGTTGGGAAAAATAAGACACTGCAGATGAACAATCTACAAAATCCCCAGTGTAGAGTCAGTCAGCTGGAACTAATAAACATGAAGATATAATTTTCTAGTCTCTGGACTTTCAGAAGTGGAGTCCAGAAAAGCACATTAAGTCGTTCATATCTGAGCTGAAAAGCTAGGTGTCTTTCAGAAGCTAGGTGTCTAACTGAGACCCTTTCTTTTTATATCTAAAACCAAACAAACTACAGAAAAGGAAAGACTATACTAGTAGTACCAACTTTTTTGTAACACTGTAGTAGCATGACTGCTCAATCAGATATTGAGAGACTGGGTCTCAACTCCCAGAGAGTTAAAGCCTGCAGCTCCCCTTTTCTCAGGAAAATGCTGTTTCTGTGAAGTTGTAGGCTATTCTGGAGGAGACAATCTCCAGACTTCCTGTTCAAAGTAGCTCACTGTACCGAGAACAGCACTACACCAATGCAGACAGGCTTTGTAGTCCAGTCTAACTCCGAGAACTCAGATGAAATGGAGACCTGTTTCATTTCCTTGTCTTTACTCAGTCACTGTTTAATGTAAAATTCATTAAAAAGCCCATGCATTTTCAAACCAAAACCTCCAAAGATACAGAGATTTTACACTCTTCTTTAGTGACTGCATACCCTCTATGTCCACACAGAAAGTTTATCCCTTGTTTTCTGATGCTTGCCTTTTGTTTAATGATCAGGATTTTAAAATTTTGCTTTGCACAGGTAGCAGGCTTTATTATTGTTGTCAACACGAATATTTTATTTTCTCTTCCATAGCAGTGTCAAGAAACATTGAAAAGAGTAATGTTTCATCCTGCCAATTCTTTATATTTTTTGCACTTAATATTTACAGTCGCTTTAAACTTGTGAGAACTCCCTATATTCAAAATCCTTAAATAGAAAGCTTTTAGTTTTTCATTAGTAGAAGTAATGCAATAATTTTGATGCTCAGAGAGATTCAAACCAGTGGAACTGATCATTCTTATTTCCATCTAACCTGTTTCAACACACCACAAAAGTTTTCTAATATCCCAATTCCCAAAGACCCAGGAGATCACAGTATTTTAAACAGATAGTCTTTCCACAGAATCCAATCCCTACCATCACATAAACTGAGGCTTCATCATCTTGTAGACAACAATATTCAGGATTATATGCTAAATTTTAATAGGGCTGTCTGTCTCTCTGATGTAAAATATTTGTTATTGTATTTCAAATAAAGATAAGTGTTTTCACCCAATTACAGTCAGAGTAATATTTAAGGTTGTATTAATCACTGGAGCAAACTTAATTTCAGGTTTGTAAAGAAGCTGATTGAAAGTCCTCTGAAGCTAATTAAAACCTTCCCTTTTATTTTTAAAGCTTAGAGCCAAAATTTGGAAGAAATATAAGATACTGATACAGTTTTTTTCAGAGTGTATTATTGGACTTCTACCTGTAGCGATCTCCACAGTCAACTCTTCAGACTTTATGCCCTTGGTTTTATTACTACAAATCTTATTTTCCAATTAATTGGAAATTAAGTTCAGTCAAGAGGAATCTTTGCCTTGAACACATCTCTGCATCTGTATATTTGTCTATTCCTGTGTAAAATAATAGAAATGATCTGTAACCTTCAGAGGTTACAGAATTCAAGGTAAAAATTCAAGTTATATCTAAATGATTTGGAGATACTGATCAACAGTGAAGTGGTTAACCCTGCAGGTAACTTAAACTTCATAAAAAGAATCAGGAAGTCCATCCTACCTGTTATTCAACAAAATTATATTAATTTAAAATAATAAGTTTAAACTGTAAGTCAGCATGCCTTCCTCAGCACTTCTATGGTAGTATTACTAAGAAAAATCATCAAAATGACCAAGATTCAGATAATATGGTCTTAGATTTACTGCAGGTTACTGCATAGGAATAATCCCCAGTGAGAAGTGCTAAGACTTTACTGTTAATATGTAACCATTGAAATACCATTTTGTATCCATGAAAAAGAAAGTTTTAAATTATTGGAATGTGCACAAATAGCAGTTACAAAACTATATTAATTTAGTACTTTCAGAATGCAGGCTTATAGAACACATAAAACCCAGGGATCCTATTACACATCAGGAAACTTCATGATCGAGCATATGACATATGAATAAACTAATGGAAATGCCCAGGAATGCTTTCCTCTTCTATTTCTCTCTCTCTCTTTTTCTCTTTTTTCTTTTATTTTGCTGTACATTTTCCACTTTCTTTCAGTTTACCAGAAATGTTTGATAAGGGTTGAAGCTAAGTGTTAACTTTATTTCTATCACAATTTCATAGTTTTTAACTGACCTACTGTGTAAAAGCAGTAATTGTTCACATTTCAACCTTTAAAAAAGAACCCATGTAAATTTTAAACCCAAAATTCTCCAGCCATCTGTGTGTACAAACCACATCATCATTTCATTGCCTATACAGTACTGTTTTCTGCATTAGATATACATTTTATTCCATTTTCTATTTTTTGAACCCTCTATTGCAATTTTCTCTGTATTTCATTCATGTGGAACAGCTATGTAATTATGTGGCAGAGGCTGTGACAATTCCATAACTTTGCCAGTTCTGTGGGCACACCACATAATACTGTTGTGGGATTGCAGCAGTATTTTGTGGACAGAACCGCTTCTTGTAAGTAACATACAATCTACCTATGTGCACATATGTCTACCAATAATTACATGATATGTAATTTAGATAACATTATTAGATTATGATTTGGTCAAATTAGATCAATTACTGCTTTAGACTTAGCCTAACAAATAACTTTTGGTGCTGCTTCAATCAAACCCCACCACAATGGTCATTTGGCTCATGATTTCAGCTCCTAAACTTTAAAAGAACTGGACATACTCCATGCCAGAGAAAAATATTTGACAAAATCTGTCTTGAAGAAAACAGTAATTGCAATATATAAGCCTCAAAAGCATTTTGTTCAAAGGTGAATTTTAGAAGGGTTTATGGAATTGTTTCCAAAACATGCAAATTGCACAGGTGGTGAAGCTAAAGAAGACAGAGGTTAGAAAGGGGCAAGATTGCTCAGAGAATAAAATGAGGCATATGACACATAATCTAACTGGGAAATACTTTTTATGCAATATTTTACATCATGTATATGAGTATAAAACACTAATTCTGTATAGTTTCTGGTTTTGTCCCACCTTTTAAACCCTACGTAATATCAATAAGAATATTGCTAATTTGGCAATAAAATGTAAAGTCTGTATGTATGCGTGTGTGTATATACATATATATACATATGGAGCTAGTGTAAGTCTAATTTTACGCAATGTTTTTAATAATGTTACCATATTAACATACAATTTCAACTTACTGTATTTCAATAAATGACACTGAAGGCATATTAGAATGATTTAGTTATCTGACATATAGAATTTGAGAATATTTAAAGTTGTTCAATTGACAAGAACACAAGACTTTTAGTAAATAATGTAGTTGGGACTGAACCATATTTAATTTTTTTTTCCTTTTTTTCAAATGCTGATTTAGAAGCTTAAAAAAAACACACTGGCATTTGATGTCTTAAACACAAAATCAGTGTCAGATCATGAAACTAGAACGCTATGTGCAAACACGGGTTCTTGTGCTAAAACATTTTCTTCTGATCTCTATCAATGAGTAACTTGCTTGCCAAACAGAGACAACAGAAAATAATTATATTAATAAAAAAATTCTTCTATTTTTACACAAAGTATGGATCGGAAATACCTGAATTCTGAAAAATCTCACGAAAAAATAAGTTCTTACCACAAGCTGTACTCTTCTACTGTCACATATTGCAGGATCTAACTCTGGCAAAAAACGACAGCTGGGAAAAACATAGGATAGAAATTTCAATATGTTCCACTGCACTGGGTTCTCTGAAATACCTGTGCAGCATCTTTTCCTGGCAACAATCCTGCTTAATTTTTAAAAATAATCCCATTATTAAAATTCATCATAGAAATTAATATTAACTGATTAAGTAGCAGAGTAATTAATATTAAATTTTTTGTACTTAAGATTCAAATCAATAAATAATTTACAATTTTCTATTCAAAAGATAGAATATTAAGTTAAAATACATATGTCAATAAATGCAACCATGCACAAATTTTTGCAAGTGTTGACATAAATTGTAGCCAAACCAGGTGTCATATCACTCTATATATGAATAAAATTGTTCTTAATTGCCTAAATGTATCAGCTGTTATAAACTTTCTATCAATGATGTTCCAATGGAGATCAGGACTTTTGCCACATTAAAAAATGACATTATGATCTTTGCACTAGTACAAATACCAGTGCGTTGCACATATCCAGAGAGGTAGCATAATAATTGAGAAAATTCTTTTACAAATTTCTGTGCCTTCTTACTTTCAAACATCATTAGATGTTTTTGTTCCAGAATTTCATTCAAAGTAAAAGTCATGGGAGTTATCTTAAACAAACACTTGGGAGTAATTCACTATTATGGAACATGACTGACAGATAAATATTTCTGTAAAGCCAGATAAATATTTCTGAAGGAACATATCCTTCATATACTTTCTACAGCCATTGATACAAACTGGATATGTGGAATATTTTTCCACACAAGATAGAACAACATGCAGCCCTACCTGCCTACTGACACTTTGTTTGGTTTTATTAGAGGTGCTTTGCATTGTGTCTACTTACGACTTCACTAAGATATCAATGACGCCATATTGAATTTATGACCAAAATATACTTACTGTGTCTTCATGCTAGTTTAGGGAATATTAACCTTTCCCTTAAATATGTTGATATTTTACCTGTTCAATAACCAAAATTGAATACAGAACGAGCATATTTACAACATTTTAATACAGTATACTATGAAGATGTAAAAGTTGGGTTTATGTTTTGAAGACAAAATATAAATACACACTGTCTAGCTAAAAAAAGATATTTTTTTACTTCCTTAATCAAATCTACCAATATAGCTAATGTTACAGTTGATCTAATTACATAAACCCATAATATATATCAATAATGTTAAAAAAATAAGATGAATTAAGAACGTTTTTCCTATACTCTTTACAGTCAAAACCCACTGCGTTGCTAACATAAAACTATGTAGTTATTTATCACGAGATTCTGCACTGTTCATCATTTAATTTTCACTGTGGAAGGTGTATCTATACAACGATTACTAAACCAAATCTAAAGGGTGACATGTTTGGGACCCGGAAATACGGTGTACTGTCTGCTAGCTGCAAAATCATGTTTGTTTTAGAGCTATTAACCTAGGTTTCACTTTACAAGAAAAATTTAAAATAAAAATCTAATTTAAAGGCAATGACCTCACCACTTCGTATTTCTGGAACTTGCTGCTTCATAATCCAAAAGCTGTGCATGAAGCCATTGGTATGTGAAGTCTTTTCTCCTTTGTAATTTCTCATCTAAAGCAGTATCCAGCTGAGAACATTCTTCTTTTTTACCTGGGGAGGAAAAGAGATACTCCTGTTTGTCATCATTATTTTAAAGTATATTTTCTTTAAGATTCTCTAGATAAACTTGGGGCCCATTGCCTTTTACAAAATAAAAAATGCAATTACTTTATTTTCATGCAAACAGTCCCACTAGTCTAAATTTCTTCAGATATGTTTAAGAAATACTTTAAAATTAGTTTTAATTTTATAATTTATTTTCTGTGTTGGGATGTAATATTGGCCTTCTGAATAAATTTATTTTCTTGGGAACTAAAACTATCCTTTATCTTGAAATTCATATAGGGGTATACGTTACACATAAGTTGCTTGTCACAGCTGCCATGAATGTTATTTACTGTGCTATTTCTAGAATTAAAAATACACACTCGTTCATACTTACAATTGTATTTACCAGTCTATAAGGTTAAAAAAAAATCACTATTATATGCAAGAGAGGATACTCGGCAATCATGTTACTCTGATCCGTCTTTTACTGATATGAGCTACTAAGACATTTTAATGGCAGTTTCTGATATTGGATTCCAAAGCAACTGCATATATGCTGCTATTTTTCTCAAATTACTATCTACTTTTGGATCACAAAAGACATCTAAATACAAAAAATAAAATAGTGATATTATGGAAAAAAAAAAAAAGCTGTACAATTCTTGAGATCCTTCAGTTTTTGGGACCATTCTGCTGGATAACAAATATGTTTTGAAACATGAGGAAGAGGATGCCAGAATTGGAAGAGCCTGTAGAGGAAGCATCATTGTTGCATGGGGATATTCAAGTTTTTACTTTCTACCCTTATACATCAACTTTATAGGTTATTTCTTTTTGGCATCTTCAACTCAGGGCTTTTATGAGTCATCAGAAAACTTTTTTTTTTTGGTACAAAAGCTTTTTGTTTTTCTCTTTAATGTTATTTCAGACAACATTGAATTATCATCCCTGTTGCTAACTATTCCTTTATTTTTTCTTTCAAAGATTTTTCTTTCTTCAGTGATAGCTGAATTCAGCAGCTACTAGAAGTTGTTTAGTAAACTGCAGGAGCACTCGAACCAGCAAAAAGCACAGGTGACCTAACTTAACATCATTTAAATTTGCCCACTATGAATGGCTTTAACTATCAATAACTGTAAAGGCGTGGGGGAGGGAAACATCAGAACTGCCATAGTTTTCATTCATGTTTAGACAACATAAATTGAAGTTACAGGCTATTCATTAGCTCACCTTTTAAGACATTTGGTATGTTACCTGAAGTATTTTTTAAGCTTATCTGTAAAAATTATAATTTACTCTGCATAAGGTCCAAAATATAATTCCTCACTCGTATTTTACCTGGCTTTGCAGTGAGCTCATAGTTTTCAACTTTTAGCTCTAAGGGAATACTATTAACGTATCCTAGCTGCTTATTTCATAGTCTGAAATACAATGTCTTTTGGTTATGCTCTCCATTTGTCTTAGTATAGAGAATCCCTATTCAAACCAAATCCATTCCTTAGGATGAATGTATTCAATTGTCAAGGCCACAGTTATCCTAATAAAATTAGGCAAGGTCCTGGTCCATATATGTCTTGCTAGTCACTCATGGACCAGAACTTAGGTAGAAGAATTTATTCTTAGCTGATGTATAGAATTCTCCTTTACCTGCCTAGGAAGACAGAAAATGAAAAGCTTGGATGGACAGTCATTGTATCTACCCAAATGAGATTGTGAGGGCTGATTAAAAAGGTCAAGCAGTGATTTGCCCAATCAGTGCCAAATATTAAATAATTCTAATTACACAGTTCATCACCTTCCTTTATTAAAGTGGGAATTATTTCTTCTTTTCTAAGTTTATGATATTGGTTTCCCCTGCTCCTGGTTCAGGAGTACAGATTTCTAACCTTTACATTTTGGAAATTTACAGATTCCAAGTCCACAACGACACTGGTATCTTTGCAGCTCTCCATTTTAGAAAGATACTGATTTATAAACAAGAGTAAGACACATTCTGTGTGACTTCATAGGACCAGTCTTGGAGATTGAGCCTTCTACGTATGTTCTCCAATGAGGAATAATCTCCCAAGAAACTATATTTGGTTCTTTTCTTATCTGTATTTGCAGAAAAATTGTTTCAGTGTTATCATCTTCCTCAGGATAATTACTTCTGAATCACTATTATTTATGCATTTATTAAAGTGTTTGTTATCTTTTCATCCATTAAAAGGGAAATCAACACAGCGGATTTACATTTAAAACCAGTATTAGAAGTTCATATCTGAGTCTATGTGTTGAAAGAAGATGGACATACAACAATCTATGACAAAACTTACAAGAAAAAGAATACTTTTAGCTTGACAAGTTACTTTCAAAAATGATTTTAAACAATTTTCCTTAGTTGCAGTTTCAGTTTTTGATTGAACTATGTTTGAAACACAACTTTTATTTTAATTTTAATTTTTTATTTTAATTTTTGTATTTATTTTTGCATGTTAATTATTGAAACAATTCAAACAAGAAAGTGACCAAGTTAAAAGTGTACGCAATAGGGTGCATATATTTAGTATATATATATGCTATACAGAGAGAATATTCTTGTTCCATATTAGTGTTAATAGTGGCTTTTTTCCTCAAATGGGAAGACACTGTTCAATAATTTGTTTATAATACTGTGGAACATTGTATTCTATTTTCTTATTTGGAATGAATTCATAATCTTACTTTTTTAATAGTAACACCTCTCTTTTTAATTCTTATAAAAAAAAATCTATGTTATGAATTACAGCACTGCATTATCACTTTTCTATTCCACGTATGAACATCATGTGTTGAGAATCTGGTGTATCAGTATCATTAACATACATTGGCTTGATAGATTCCTTAAATTAGGGCTATGGGGTTTTAAAAACCTGGACCTGATTTTGTAGAAGTACTAACACTCACAGAAGTTCCAAAGAGCTGTAAGCATCTGCATCTTTGAAATGGATCAGACCCATAATCTTTAATTGTTAAATGTGAACAACCCTTAGACTACCAAAGAAAACAAGAAATACATCAAAGAAGGCACAACTCCACCGAAAACCAAATTAATTTCAGAGGTATTTAAAGTATCATACCCTCATTAGATTATCGCTTCTAAGCATTCAATCTTTTTGGCTCTTTTTTTTTCCTACATGACACACACGTTAATAATTTAAGATTGGAATTATCTTACATTTGGCATTAATACAGTAATAATTTTTAGGTGTTGCCAATTAATCATCCACACATATATTGTGTACTTAGGCCAGATAAAATGAAGCATTCAGGGCCACCTACTGGCAACTTCCTACAAAAGTAGGGCATCTAAATAGAGAGAACTCAGAAAAGCATGAAAATATGAAATATCCTTGGAACTTAGTACTACAGGAAAGCAACAAATTCTCTTCTAGGTCACCAAATCCACATGCAAACCTGTAAGAACCTGAACTTTGGGATACAGAAAAATCTCACCCTTCATCTGTCAAATCTGTTTGCTGGGCGTGCTCTGAAACAGTATGACTACACCAATCCTGATTGGTGTAAATCCCAGTTAGCTACTGCAGTCTTGATCGGTTTAAAGGCAAGAGGATGCTAAGGACCCTGATTCAACACAGTAATTTTTTTTTTGAAATCTATTTCCTGATGATGGATAGATAAAAGATCTAACTTTAATATGTCATATGTTTCTCGATACAGAGAAATGTGTGGAGAAGTCTGCACTGTATCCAACCTTTCAAATTTTGTGTTAAAAGGATGATTTCATTCACTTCAAAACTTGCTTCAGATAGAGTACAATACAAATAAAGTAAGAGACTACGAAACCTAAGACCTACAATGTGAAAGAAGGGTTTGGAAATTCTTGAGCATTCTAAGTTTTCCTCCCTTAATAAAAAAAATCTGTGAACAGAGTTAATTTTCTCAATATGTATTCTGGAAAAGGTGTTCTTAATATAGGACTTAAATAGCTGAGCTTGGGTATAACATTATTGTTTGTGCTATTAATACATTAAATTTTTCCTCTCTGTCAGTATTCTCGCATAAATTATTGGTCAGCAATATATATTATAAGGGTATGTGTGCGTAAGTCTGTGTTTGAATGTACAAACTCTAAAAAAAATTCTTAGTGAAAATTAAAATTATATTAAGTATTATATATTTATATAATTACATATAATATACATTATACAAAAATAGTTATATATTATATAAATAATATATAAATTATATGTACCCTTTATATATTTATACAGGATTTATAATTTCTCCTGTTATGTTATATTATGTTATGTGCATAATACACATTTATAAACTATCTTGAAATCCCAAATCTAAATCCAACTTTTTATCTCATTTTCCCATGTTAGTCAACAAAAAAATTGGCATTATTTCTGTCACAGTCTGTATAATACATGCAGAACAGAAAGTAAAAACGACATGATTTGTCCTTGCTATCAAGGCAAAAAAGTGAAGTATTTGGAAATAGACAGGAAAATAACAATATTAAAAAAACCCACACCACATCCCTAACAGTCCACTCCTAAAACCTCCCAGAAAGTTACAGTAGAATATAAGATAAAAGAGAAGAATTTCTTCTTTTCCACACAAGGCTTGACACGTTTGTCAGAAGTCTACTTTGTCACTAAATACACCTAAGTATTACATAGCAATCACTACCGGCCCCAAATTGTTTTGGAAAAAGAATGGTATTTAGAGCGGTCTTTAGCAGGCTTACAGGTATTCAGTGAATACATTTATAGTAGCAATATCTATATGACTTCCAGACATGGCAGTACCGCGTGGCAGTAATTGATTCAGAGTTCTTTTCACCAAAAATTATAGCATCTCCAGATAATCTTTATCCTACAACTCAGGTCTGGATTCAAATAGTGGGGCACATAAATTTCCACCTTAAAGCCACAGAAACTTGTTTGTGGCATAGCTACCCTGTATGGATTAGTTAATAACAGAAGCTACTTTTTCATCCCAGTGACTTTTGACTAAATTGACTTCCCTCTCTAGGACCAGAATGAATGAAATAAAAATATTTACAGTAGTGCCTAAGTGAGTTCACAGCTGAATAAAAGATGAAATGGAATTTTGTCACAAGAATATCACATCAGGTGATGACCATCATTTTTTGATGCTTAAAAATGCTTTATCATGTACATCATAAGGAGTTTTGAACATGAAAGCACTGATCAATGTACAAGAGAATGTCTTTCAAAAATTATAAAAGTAAATAATGAAAGGAAAAAAAATTTTGGAGGTTTTTTTCCCTAAAACTTGTGCCCTTTTTCCTTTTTTCCAGGTATGTAATATTTTTTCAGACTACAAATAAGATCTAGTATATTGCAAACCTCCTTCTCTTGTCCAATCTCTTCATCTACTGGTTCATTCTGCTTCAATGGTTATCATATTTCAGCCTGTGCTTTCTGTGTTCTCTCTTTGATGTCTTATTATAATCTAACATATTAGATTATGCAAAAGCTGAACGCTTTTGTTGAGATTCCTAAACCACTGAAACAGTACAAATTTCAGCTTCTAAATTCAAGGAAAATAGGATTTCATACTTGGACCTTCCTGCAAATTATTTACTAGTTTGCTACTTGTTTCTGCCTCTGCAGAATGCACTGTCAATACTATTTATCAGTAGTAATTGGTATTTATCCCTAGCTTACTCTTCATGCTCAATTTGTTCCTTTCCCCACACTGAAGCAAATCCAACTCTTATCTTCAACAGTGTACTTATAAGACACCTCATTTAAAGTTATTTCTCTCTATTCATGTCACAGTAGTGTCTAGGAAGTTCTCCCAGTATCTCCTGATTACTTCACCTCTTCTATTGCAACCCTCTGATCACACAAATACATTGCAAACTACTGCTTCATATTAAAAGGCTTATGTCTTTTCTTGTGAACATGGTGCATTTCCCCTTGAAGAGCTTCATAAGCTTCATTTTCCTAGCACTGACATCAAGGCAGCACTAAACACTGTTCCTTACAATTCATCAACTGTCACCACTTTCTGTACTCCTCCATTTATGTTAAATACAATTTCTCATTTATCTTCTATAATTAAGACATTTGACACACCTTTCTGAGTTGATGTATAAACCTAAAGCATTATTTTGCCTAGTGTGTGTCTACAGGAAGCTGGCACACAGGCAACTGCTGATTTCATTTTTTCGCTAATTTATGACTGTTTGAATCTGATTCAGGAAGTGAATCTTGGGATAAGAACTTGAAGATCTGTTTGCGGAAAAACATAGGGATTGCATAGTGGAGGGCAAATAACAGTAGCAATGTAAGAATAGATTTCTTGGGTCAATTAAAAATAAGCCATAGAGATGCGAAAACAAGTAAAGGAACAGTAATGCAGTAGTTTGCAATGTAAACAGTTTAATACAGGTGTACACTCTCTAACAGATTGCATTAGATTCCCTTTATCTCTAAAAAAATGAGCCAGAGAACAAAACAATATCCTGCCATTTGATTAAACTAATAAATTTAATTAAAGCACTTAAACCATTACATTCAGAATTATGTAAACTACTGTTCAAACACATTCAAGGAAATACACAGAAAAACTGGTTTATTTCTTCAGAATACTACTGCAGTCATTTAACACTGGAATTAAATATATAGTTATGGCTATTTATTTTAATCTCAGTGAATAACAAAGCCATTGTGAGTTTCTCACCCTAGGAAAGCAGAAGAATATCAGGAGAATAAACTGCACAAACATCTGGAAATATTAAGATTCTAATTTCTGTGAAAACTTCCAAGTTTGGAAATGCTGGTGACTGAGTCTATGATTTTGCATTTTACTGAATTATTGATTAAATGCTATATAGTCATTGACTTGACTTAGATGAAATTGATCAGCCATAATGTGTAATTTTCTTTGTACTAAGGCAAGTATTGAAGGCATGCAAGCATCCAACTCCAGCCCCAGTACACTGGATGCATATTTTGGCAACATTATAATAAACAACAACTGTGGTCAAAGTGAAGATAGGTTTTATTTTATTCAGAAATAAATGTAAAATAAATAAACACAAATAGGATGAAGAGTATGTATAAAAAAATTCGGTAACTCGGCATCCACCTACATACACAGACACGTGCTCACACATGGGTTCCTCAGGTTCCCAAAACATTAACAAATAGAAGTTACAATACAACTAAAAAGAACAGAAATAACATTTCTCAGTCCAGACACCCAAGGGCAAACTTCTCTTACATATAGCTTGAGAAACAACATGGAATTGCTTCATGCTTGAAAAGCTAAGTTGGTTCTTTCTTAAAAAAAACCACCCAAAACCAACCCTGCCAAAACCAAATCTCAACTCTACAAAAATGATGAAACTGAGGGGGTGATATTCTACCCACATGCACAGAGAGCGAAGAGTTGCTGATGTAAACTACTTCTACCTGCAATCAGCATGCTTCCAGGATCCACTCAGGTGCTTACAAATTCAAAAAGCACACTGCTATGCCTGTATGATGCACATACATTCACAATTTTCTTTCGTATAGTCTTCTATGAACAAGACTAGATTCTGTAGTCTATTTAGTATCCCCTTCAGCCAGTCAGCACAGGCAAATCTCATCAACAGTATTGCTGAGAAGCAAATCTGGAGAACAACCAAGGGTTACCCAGAGATCTCTGGATAGTCAAGACCCTTGAAGAACCAAAGAAATCAAGGGGGGCAAAAAAATATTTTGAAATTGTATGTTCAGCATTTTCATGCTTAATTATCCGTCAGTAATCGTAAAGTATAAATAAGATGGAAGTAGATTGAGCCTATTTTTTTTATCCTTCCTGCCTACACGCTTGTATAATTTCTGTCTCCACTCCCAAATCCGCCTAGTACAGAGCCTATCTCTAGTTTTTCTCATAATCTTTGGGAATTAATAAATCGCCTAATGATGGTTGTTCTCTATTGAAAGAGGATTTTTTACTGTTCAGGAGAAAAGATAATACCCCCCCTTTTTACAGAATATTTTTATATATTTTATTTGTATCCATTCCCACTTCTTAAAATTAAATGACAGAAACAATCAAGAACTTCAACAGAAGTGTTCAGTTGCTCAATAATGAAATAGTATTCCCAAGTAAGAAAAGATTATCACTTAGTATGTAGTCCAAGCCAGAGGAATACCTTTCTCTAAATTCAATAAACCAAGCAAAATTATTTAAGACATAAGATCTTCCAAAGGAATTCTCAAAACAATAAATACAAAGGAACATTTTGTAAGAGTGCAGGAGGTCTACCTACTATGTTGTACCCTATAAAGAGGGCAAAAATTACAAAATACAATCAATTTTTATTGAGTGTGACAACCATTAAAGTAGGTTTTGTTTGTACAGAAGGACTTAAACATACAAAAAAGGGACTGAAGAATCTAAACCCAACAAAACATTGTTCAAAACAAAAATTTGAAGCTTCCATGTGACAAGAAGATACATATGCCAACTATTAAAATGAAAGAAAAAAAAGTCATTACTCAGAAGCAGTATGAACTTAGTCAGTAAAGCTGACACACATTAATAACTGTCTCATAGTTTTTATGAACAAGTAATTAAAATATCACAGAATCACAGAATAGCTGAGTTGGAAAGGACCCACAAGGATGATGGAGTCCACCTCTTAACCCTGCACAGGACCATCCTTGGGAATTTACATTTAAAAAAAAGTACTATGTTTACTCTTGAGAATAAACATTTTTTCTAGATAGTTATCTGAATAATAGAAAAAGTTGTTTTAAGAACTCAAGTTCATCAACACATGTGGCATGCACAAGTACCATAAATGATTGATACTTTTCAGTGCAGAGCAACACTGAAAGGGAAATAATGAAATTATTGTATGAATGTCAATATGTAATTCAATTATGAATACCTCTGAACTGGTTATTTATTCTATTTATAGAATTTCATATAATATATCAAAATATCATATATTTTTCAATTTAAAAGGGTTTTATTTTGTTTGGGCAAAACTATTTCTGGCTTACTTTCTGATGTTGACTTCAAATACCTGTTGGTATTTGATGAACATACTCTGACAACAATTGACAGCCTTGTCAGTGCAGTAATGCATAACAGCAGAACTACTTTACACTGTCAAATACACACACAAAGCCTACAGAGACTAAGTACAAGCCTGCTGTTTAATTTACTTTGTAGCAAAACCAAGAGGTACCACTGAAGATCAGGCCTGTCATTATGCCAAGCAATGTATAAACAAGGCTTGATTTAATGCTCATTGAATTAAATGAGAAAAAAAAAGTCTCAGACAGATGTGGTTCTTTTCCTTAAGACTCTACATCTAAAGTGAGTTAATTCCCAATTGTGTGCAATACTTATATATTTACATCCAACTTAGAAATAACCATAAACACTAAACTTATGAGTTTATGAGTGTCTATAAATAAATATAGACATAAAAGTACTAATTCTTCTCACTAGGTTATACTTAATTGGTTGATACATCATGGAAGAAATTAAACAATCTAAAATTCCAGTGTCTTATAGATCTATTAAAAGAAATGGAATTTTCATTTGTGAAGAAGGTCAGGTAAAAAAAGCAAAACAAATCCACAGTTTGCCTGCAAGTTGCCTCAGGTTAATTCTCAATACCTATGTCTCAAAGAGCTTAATATTTTTATAGATTTCTTGACTAGTTGGACTGAAATTTTCAGCTTGTAAACACACGGAAAAAAAGCAAGAATTGAAACACAGTGTACCACTATAGAGGAACCAACAAGAGTATTCAGCCCCACGGGTATGGAACTGCCTTAATTATATTGATTTTGGATCAATTATAGTTACAATGGCACAGGTTTTTTTCTATCCATGCAGAGAAGGTCAAATGATTCACCTCACTGAACGAAGAAATCAGAGTTGAAAAAGGAATAAATTAGCACTGATTCCTTCTTTTAGAATTTTATTTAGACCTTTATTAAAATTATTTTTTAAAGAGAAAATTAACACAAAACCTCTGGTTCAATTTCTGAACATAATTTAACCACTTTTAATCTTGAATGTAAATTTTATTCTTAGAATAGGCGTGCTTAAATTAGTTTCTTTTCACTAAACTTCTTAGTTAAACTTGCTACCAAACTCTCCAACGCACTGACATTTACATATATATTTTGTATATTATATATATATATACATGAAAATATATATATATATATAAAATTTGTTTGAAAAGGAAGGAAAAAGTTAAATACCATGATGATTCCAAATAGGTGAATTTGCCTCATGGGCATTCTGTTTATATTTGCAAGAGCTTTTAATACAGCCATAACTTAGAGGTGCAATTTGTTTTACCTGTTGCACAATAACAAGTTAAATCACTTATTCACTTGTTTGCAGCTGATGATCTAAGCTTCCTGCAAACAGGAATTTATAGGGCATTAAGGTCTGATCCAGAAAGGACTGAAATCCCATAAATTTTAATTAGGTAAGCAAACTCCCACTTGAGATTAAGGAACTTCAGTTGCTAATCTTATACTATTTAATACAGAAGAAGGAAACAGATGATTATATTATGAGTTTTAAAACCTTATAGACTAAATGAAGCTAATAAAATTGTATAACTGTACAAGGGAATTTGTCAAAAAAATAATTTAACTGCCCAAACCAAGATTTTACTTCCACTGTAACAGTCACTGTCATGAAGAAGAATGATAGCATTTCATTGCCAAGTTTGAGAGTAATAAGAAAATATCCACTTTTTTTCATGTATAGAACCTTTTTATAAGAAAGATTCCAATATCCTTTCCTTTTCATACCAGATGTAACAATTTTAATATAAAGTAATCTGATTGAAAAGGTGAACAGAGCTCTTTAAAGCACTTGAAGAAACAGAGAAATATTAAATGGTAATATTTACAGATTTTTTTTAATTTAACTAGAAAATTGAGTACAAAGCATTATGTTCTTCAGCAAGATTTTTCTGCTCTTCTGAAAAGATAAATAGATTAGAAGCACTGTGTTAGAAGTACTGATAGAGAGGCTAGAAAAATGTATACATATCTGCAGTGAGAATACAGAAAACACATGTAAGTAAATACAGAAACTTGTCTGTAACTTTTACCACAGTTCTTGAAATTCTCTTTCAAATCTTTGAACTTCTCCGTATTCTGGTTCAGTGAATGCATCAAGGGGTACTAAAACTGGAGAAATATCTGAATAGCATCATCACCCTCAAGGCATCCAGGTCTCAGAACAGACTCTTCTTTAGCATTCTGGCTAGAAGGGGAGGAAAAGAGGAGAAAAGAATGCAATGATGTAGCAAAATCATCACTAAAACAACAATACCTTATTTTCAACGGTACTTAAAAAGGCTTAATTCTACTCACCTTCTCCTAGACTCCAAACAGATTCTTCAGCTTTCACCTGACTGGTCCTGGATAACTATATTTTACAGTGTTCAGGGTGCTCATCAATACTGTCTCGTGCAACTGTATTAATTATGCAACAAGAAAAAGAGATTTGCCCCTACTGTTTCTATAATGAACAAACATACTGCTGAAGGAAAGTCATAGAAATATGTAACACTCTCATAGGGGAAATAAATTTCAAAGCAAGAAATTAGTATGATGCATAGATAACACACATGCTTATTTCAGATAGTGAAATAATAGTAACTATTTGTGCAAAGGTGTAAAACCCAAAAATCCCAAGCAGCCATAAATGTGGAAGAAGCAACTTCTAAAATTTATTCCAAGAAGGATTTTATAAATATTTCCATTTGCAATAAATGAAAGATGTTTGAAAGAGAATTTTGAATACAGTGCACACAACTCACATAGTATGATGACAGCCTATGCAGTATTTTAGTACACGTAGAGCAGACTACAAGTAGACTCTGACAAAACCTAAGAAAGCAGACCTGGCTAAGAGTCAGGAGTCACGCTTATTAAATTGAACTCTCAGGGGTATCATGCAATCAGAGGTCACAATCGAGGCAACAGAAGCAATGTCACGATATCAGAGAAAGGGCCAATTCAGACCTGCTCCCTGACAGGCAGTGAGGTCACGGCTTGCGGCAAATAACTGTATTAAAAGGGAATATTCTCTGCACACTTTTAGAACTGTCATCTGAACAAACAAAGCCAGGTCATTGGTAGGTTAAATCAGAACTTTCTGGCTTAGTAGCACATAGCCTCCTTTCTTTTTACATTCACTGCTAATTTCTCAATTACAAAGTATACATCAGGTACTAAAGCAAATCCTCGGTACACTCAATTTAAAAACACACAATCGAGTTTAAATTACTCCTTTTTAAAGTCAAATTCTATCCTTGACAAGAGATATCCCTGGTCTCTTCATAAAGAGAAAACTGCTGAGCTTGCTTCTTACTGGAAAACAAAAAGCATGCAAGTGCCTTAGGGAAATGTCTTCTCACCATAAGGGTCTTAGTAAGCCTGATACTCAATGTGCATTTAGAAACCATTAAAAAAAATTCAGTATTCATAATATACTTGTTTAATGATGATTGTGAAAGTGAAGTTCTTTTGCCTGGGTACTTGGATTTCTTTATCTCATTATCTGGACTGGGTTACTACAAGATTCTAAAAATGTGGTAATTTGTGACAATACAACCATGTTGGATTGGTAACATGACAATGAACGTGCAAAGAAAGAACTATTCTAGAATGTCACATAAACAAAATTTTATTCAAAAACATTATCTCTGCAGCCCATCTTAGGAATATGAGGAAAAAACACTCATATATATATACATATATATATGTAACTGAAAAATTCACTATTTCTACCATTTTTATACTCACAAGCCAGATAAAACGTCTGCAGTGTACGCATCAAACCAGCACAAACCTATGAATTTCAAGTAACTGCTACCATGCTTGGTAAGAATTGATCAGCAAAGTTATGAAGTTGGAAGATGTACATTATAGAAATAATATAGCATAAAAGTTACACAGATATTACTGCATAGTTTACATTTTCATTAAAATATTTGAGTTACTTGCAATCCCTTGTAAAATCATCTATGTCCACCACACATTCAACATTCTAGATTACATGAAACTTGTAAAAGATATAGAACTTTGCTGTGTTAGTATTGAACAGCATAAAATTTTGAATATCTATATTTCAGTCTTATTTTAACATTTTACTTGAAAAATATTGTGCACTACCAAAATATATGATGCATCTGAACAATAATATCATTAGTTATAAAAACAAAAAGATACCTCAATATGTGTTTAACATTACAGTCATGAAAATGGCCTCTCTGGAATGCTGTAGATCTCTGACCTCATTGATAGTATTAATTCTTCATAACACCATAGTTCCCATTACAGAATAGGAAAAAAAATTCCTTTAAAGCAAACTTTAGTCAACTACATTTTCAAATTAATTAAAAGCTCTGGTATGAAGGGCTTCCTTTAATTCATCTCTCAAAGTGCTTAAAATAGTGCAGAGTTATTGCTATTAAAATCTATAGCTAAAGGAAACATTTCTTTAATTGTGACTTAAAATTTGTCATGTATTCTAGCTGAAGAAAGATGGGTACCTATAAAATATTTCTAAGGATGCATTATATTCCTTATTCATAGCAGCATACTAAATAGAAATTCTTTTGCAATTCTTGTGCAATGTAACATTCATGATACTTTTACAGACGCAGAGTCAGCACTTTTGGTGGCCTATGTGAAAACACTCTTTGCATAGCAATATGATTTTAATGCTTGAAACTCTCACTTTGGAAAATGCTTTGAGTATATCTGAAAATGAACTTTTAATGACCTCTTCATTAGCAATTGGTATTTTGAAGTGTAAAGAAGAATATTGGGTACTGTTCAGTAAACACAAAGCAAATAAACAAACCTTACCAATACTGACTACAGTCCCCAGGAATCCAAACAGACAGCAACAAATTCAACAATGACTTTTAACTAGACACGCTATATCCAAGTGCTGTAACACTTTATTTTAGAGGAATTTAGCCAAACCTATTCTCCCTTACCCCCTCCAACCAAATCCTTTTGGATTTAACTTGTTGCTAAAATTATCTGTCTTTTGCACTCTAAGACCTGGGTCACGACCTTACTTAGGGACAGGAAATAGTTATCAGGTCACTGAATGGTCAAATGAAAAAGGATTTGAAATGCTTCGGTACTCCGGGATCTATTAATCTAAAATGATTGCCTTATGCAGTATTAAAAGCTGGGGATCTGATTGTGGCGTCAACTTGCTTACATGTACATTGGCTGAGATGCAGATATCTACACTACATAGATTTTGGACATAAATTAACAAGGAAAGGAGAAAAAAGAAAGGTACAACGAGACGCAAATAAAACTATCTGAACCATTATGTCCTTATTCAACATGGAGAAAAAATAGTTTTCGATTCTGACGACATTTTCAGTGAAATCTCATTCCTACTGAAGTCATCACTGGGTAGTTATTAACAAAAGAGCAGTAAGATTTTTTTTCTTAAGCGCAGTTCCTTTTAGGCTGGTAAAAACTGGTAAATTACTATGTTATGAAAGCACAGGTAACTCCCTATACCTAGTATAAAATCCTAGATTTGCAAGTTTGTTGGAAAAAATACGCTTGCTAGCATTTAAATTTAATGCACCAAAAGAATCCTTTTAACACTACAAATTATAACAGTCCGAAAAATAGCAGTCAAGAAAAAAAGAGATAGTACACAGGCAGGTGAAATATGTGGTCAGGAACCTTTAACATATGAATACATGAACCCTGAAGACTAGAATCACAGTGAAAAATCATAATATTAAGTTGGTATGTATACATGGCAAATACTTCCTGTTCAGGAACTTCAAGAAAATAGACAATTCTTTTTTGTTTTTGTTTGTAATTGAATGTGAAAAGCAAGAATATTAGCAAAAATTCCATATGTCTAGATTATTTATAAATATTCAGACACTGAAGTGCATTGCATAAATGCACATAAATGATGTTTTATGTATTTATTTTTAACATAATTTCAGGATTGCTTCATTCCACAAATACTGGAAAAATCCTACGCTATCATTGATGGACAGGAGGCTAGAAAATTAGGCACAGATTTTATTTTTCAGTTTTATTTTATAATAAGAAACTGGGCCACTAGAAGTATGTAACCGAAGCTTGAGTGCGTGCACTGTAAGGCCCCTGCAGTCTTTTACAACTTTTCAGCGTACCGCTGTTGTGAACTGGGTTTGCACTCTGCCAGCAGAGCAGCTCTGACCCATGGAGAGCAGTCCTTCAGATCAACACTGCCTCAGGCTCTACTGCTTTCTCCAAGAAGTCTTACATTTCAGGCATCAAGTTGAATTTCTTCTGGAGATGATTAACCCAAACCCATGACAGATTTTTTCCAAGATATCCAACTCCTTATGTTTATTTTATCCTGGCTCTTTTTGGACGTACTGGACACAAGTAACCTACTCATTTTACATGTTTAAGGGCTGGTGGAGAGCCATTAATTCCTTAAAATGAGAAAATATTTCAATGCAAGAGTTCTGTTGTGTGAGCTCAAACTAAATAATAAGAAACAAAGCCACAGAATTCTGATTTTAAAAGATAGATCCCCTTCCACAATACAAGTTTCTGTAATACATTTTCATCACATGTCAGGACAGATCTTATATTCTCTGAAAACGCATTATTCTGTCATCTTTGTCAGTGCTATATGGTTTAGAAACTTCTTCGCTAAAGTGGCATACAAATTTAAAGTCTGGGAGATATGTAATAATTACATTTAAAAGTAAATATGGCAATTCAAGTCATAGAATTGCAGCAAGCCAGATTTCAAATTTGGTTATTAATACTTTATAGACCACAGTTCAATAAAAGATGACTTAATTCAGAAATGGATGTTTACAAACAATGCTGTTCCTGGGAGTTGATGCCATTTATATTTCTTCATTGAAAATAGATAATTTCTAAAAGGTGAAAACAGCTAACACAAATTATTAGTTATAGTTCATTGTCTTTTTAAGTACTCTTAAATAACAAACATCAAAACATTTAAAGCCTGTAAAAAGGTGAATATTAGCATTACAGTCTCAGTACCTTCTCTTAATTGTCATGCAGATATTTAAAAGCATCAGTGATTTGAATCAATACAAATTCCATCAAATACCACATATACCTTTTCTTTAATGTACTCATATTTTGTAACATAGAAAATCTAGGAAACTATGTTAATCATTATGCAGCAATATTTTAACGAACTCACAAAATTAACTAAAAAGATAACCTTAAGGTACCACTTTCTGAAGTCTCACATTTGCATTTTTAATTACCGCTAGTAATAATAACATATAAGAATTTTTTGCAATATTTTTCACTTTAGACTACAAAGAGTTTCATAATTATGAACTATCAGCTGGAAAACAGATGGCTAAATAGATTCCTTGATATTTATCTTCCAATCATATGACATAATCACAAGCTCATTTTACTTCTTATTCTTGAAAGATAAATGTTATTTCTACTGACAATTTAAACAGAAATGAATAAACACTGCTGTAATTAAAAGCCACCTGAGAAAGCATAACCTATTCATTATCAAATTTGTATTGATGAAATCTGTCTTAACATTATATCCATTACATTTTCTTTAGTCACGAGTGAGCATAAAATGACAGGAAATACAGTACTGCCAATTAGAACTACAGGTTCCCAAACTACAGCAAACATATCTTGACAACACAGTCCAACGCGTTTTTAAAATAGTTAAACTTCCAGGCAATAAATCATTGTGCACGTTTCTGGCTGAAGTTACAGTGCACTGTTTCCACTTCACTGATGGATATGGATATGACTAAAATTAGATATACTATATATGCCAATAAATCACCTAACCTACAAATTTAAGTAGAGCACATTCTATGAAATTCTGCGAAATGAAGGGAGTCATATCCAAATAATACTTGGATAGTTTGATCGGACTCTCAGCTGATCTACTGCATTCTTCCAAACTTCATCTACAGATTGGAATCCAGCTTCCCATTCCACTGAACAAAAATTATTTGGATAACCCACCAAAAGTGTTGAGGCAGCTGGATCAAAGAGTACCCAAAAAGACGTATACTGTTCCCAAAACTTGTAGCAAAACAATGTATTAGGCCTTAGGGCTCCTTCTTTAGTTTTGAGCTGCTGGACTGGGACTAACCATTCACACTGTTGGCTGGAAAAATAAGTATCCTTCCTCTGTGTAAATGAAATTACAGATCTTGTAATTACAGACCCACAGATGGCAGAGATGCTCTCTTACATGTTCAGCCAGGACTAGTTAGAGCTGCCCAAGAGAAAGAATCAAGGATAGATGCTTTCTTCAATTTCTGTTCTACTTTATCCAAAATTGTCAAGACTATTTTACGTTAAATTAGTAACTGGAATAGCCTCCACATAAAGAGAGGTGAAGCAGTCATAAAGCTTTCAAAAAAATATGTTTTTATGCAAAATAAGAAATTGTGACAATTATCTGTGTTCCTTATAAAGTTTCCAGGATTTCGAGATCTTTGAAATGTTACCATCTAAAAACCACAAAAAAATCTCCAAGAATATTCATTAAAATAGAATATTCATTAAAGCAGGCATATTTTGTTAGTGCCATTACCTGGCACTAACTGAAAGTCAACAACCACTATGGAAACATAACCTTATCATACCAAAGAAAACACTGTAGCATACATAATCCCAGAAAACATCCGGCAAATTATCAGAAGTGAAAGTACATCAAGTCAGGCTTTCAGCTGTCTTCAGGTTTTTGATCAGGGTATAGTTTGTCATGAGAAACTGTAAATATATATTTACACTGTGGCTTACTTTACCACCTACTCAAGTTAATGTCACAATATAAAATCACGACTCAAATATATTACTTATTTAAATAATAGTTTTAGTGGATATCTATTATACAATGACTACACACCTTAAATTAATTTAAAAACAACTGAAACAGCATCTGATAGAATGTTATAGGATTACAAAATGCATTTTGATACCAGTACTTACATAGAGAGTAATTGTTCATAATTTACTTTCCTTTCAAAATACACAAATAAAAAAGCATAAGTGCTATGCTCATTGAATTATTATACCTACTTATACTCATGGTATGTGCTTATATATTTGTGTGACCAGAAACACATGTATTGTATGTACATGTATTGACACATACATATATATACACATGTACATATCCACTAACATGCAGTGGATTACATTCCCATGGTTTGTGCCTTCACGTGTTCCTTGTATTTTTAAAAGGTAAATTCTTGTCTGTCAGAATAATGTTTCCTCATACTGTTGATGAAGTGTGTAATACAAAGGGGCTTGTCTCTGGATAACTTTTGTCTGCTATTGTGACACAAATGTGCAATAATGGTCCCTTGTGGGGTTTTTCTAATATCATTGAGTAAGGCATGATAATTCTTCCAAAATTTAGTAAAAATTTATGATGTTGATCAAGTTTTGAAAATGGATTTTCCTACAATGTGTATGTCAAATTAGAGATATTTGAATTATCCTATGGGATTAAAGTTATGCACGAATTTTTGAAATTTGTTACCAACATTTTGCATATCAGCTATCAAAACTTCTGTAACAGGAAAATGAGAAGGCAAATTATAACAGAATAATAATCACAGGAAGACACAAGAATCAGATATTAAACTCATTCCTTTTCACTCTTTAGTTAAAAAGACATAAATACCCTATGTCTTTTTATTCCTTTTTGTCTTATTTGTACTTTTACACACAAACTAAAGACACAACACAGACAAAAGAAATTCATTGTACATTTTAACTAGATTACTTCTTAAATATTCATTACCATGATGTGTTCCAGTTTGAAAATCTAAAACTGTTCTAATTGTTTCACTTCCTAGGGCATCCCCTTTCAAAAGCAGTGATTCTGTTATTTAACAGACAACACATGTGTACTTGCTGTTTTGCTGTTGATCATATGACTTCTCCCCCTATTTCCCAATTTAAAGAAATAAAGAAGGAATATATAGAATGTGCCTTTTTAAATTTTTTTATTTTGTTGTTTATGAAGGAGATGGAGTTCAAATTTTCTACCCAAGAACTCACTACCAGTCTGTGAATGTTAAGGAGCTTGAATGGAGGAAGTTTATCTCCACCATGCAAAGGACAGGTCTGTGTTCTCTCTTAATATATAGTATCCACAAGATTTATGTTACAGAAAGAACTCCCATTGCAGAACAGACACAAAGAAAGCTATTCCATGAAAAAGAGGAAGAAACACTCCAAAGGTGAGAGAGGGGAAATGGGAAACAAGGGAAGAAATAACTGATAACACAACTCCATGAAATTATCATGCAGGTGTTTTTCTCTATAGTAGATAACATGCAAATGTTGTGTTACCCAAATCTAAATATAGAAGCTCCTAGTTCTGTCTGATGGTATCTCACATATAAATAAATAAATGCTCTGTGTTGCACTCTGCTTTTAATTCACAAACTAGTATTTTCTGGACATGCCACCTGAAGTAGCCATGCCTCTGGTAGAAGGACAATTTTATATTCTGGTCAAGCGGAACAGTATTGTCTGAACTGAAGGTTCAGCAGATTGCATGTGAGCATCCATGACTGGTGAAAAAAATCTCTGTTTATTAGCTGGCCAAAGGAGTACAATGGTCCTTGAAATGCAAGATAATCAAGAATGCCACTAATGTGCTTGCCTTTTGATATCTAATCTGCCTCGTTACCTACTCTGCATAGATTCAAGAAGTAATTTCAGTATGCATACACTGGCTTTTAAAAACCAAGGGAAATGCCTCCAGGCAGGAAAGCTAGGCTAAACCTACACTGACTTTAGGATACTGAACTTGTTAACAAGCTTATCTCTGACATGGTTTTGAACATTCACACTACTATTTATAGACTTGGACATCCACTGTTTTGCAGGTAGTCTGCATGTCCTTTTTCTTCAGCATATGATGCATTCTGACATATATAAGCATATGCCACAGGAACATACATAAGACAGAGGGAATGCTCAATCAGTCACAGTATACACAGACCCTCTATAGTCAAGGTAAATTCATGCTTGGATAGAAATAACAGTGCAAAAATATTTCCTCCTCAGAATTCACCAAGACTTCTTTCTAAACAAATATGAGCATGGCCTCATGAATGTTAGGCAAATCTGGGATTTCCTATAGTTAGGTTAATGGACTGAATCGCACTTCAGGTATACTGAGATTGATTTCACACTTGTCTCAGACATGTTCTAATTTTTATCCTCATAGAGTGACTGTTAATACAGTACCATTTGTAATTTTACTTTGTGGAACTGAGAATAATCAGATAGCATATGACTATGTTTTTGAAAAAGATAGACGTGATGACTTTCCGAGCACACTATTGAATTGTAAAAGGAATCAAAACAGTATATATACAAACAATGTCTCTGGAGATGATCATCTTCTTACAAGAAGGGCCTTTTTACAGAAACCAAGGAGAGTTTGAACATGAATTTCAACACGGAAAGAGCTACATCAAGTATTTAAGTATTTTTTGAAAACAAATTTTATATTTACATACTGAAACTTCTTTCCTCATCTTATATCAAATGGTGTTTTTTAGGGAATATCTCTGAAAGTAACTTCCTAAAAACACCTTAAGAACTGTCAGAAATTAATGGCTAGCTTGAGCAAACGTGACAATGAAATGAAGTAATTTGAAATAATATTTAATTTATAAAATTTTATTCTAGAGCTTTGTATTTTATACCTCTGTGACATATTTTGACATTTTTTATGATGAAAATTTAATAAAAACAATAAATAAATAAGTTAGGCTCCAGCTCCATATGACTTAAGCTCTACGAGCACTCTCTGCCCTCCACAATGAATTGAAATTGAAATGTTTCGCTGCTGTAACTTGAGATACACAGGAACAGATAAGGATATTAAACTTCTGCTTTCTTCTATTTGTGCATATTGTTTTACATTTCAAGTAGGCTGGTTTAAAAGACATTGCAAGATATACATGCTTATACACATAGGGATAAAGTGAAATACTTGTTCATACCTTCAAAGTATCCAGCATTTATAGGCTGTGTCTTCTTTGGTGATTTCACATGGAGATGTTTATTTTCATTGTTTTTGAACAACGCCAGGCGCACAGCTGGGTCTAGATGACAAGAACAAGTTAAAATCAAAGGTCAGACCTGGCTCATTCATTCCTTCAAGCAATTTTTCACCTTTTAGCCACTTAATAAATGAAAATACCTTCAAAAGTAGGTTATATATTCCCAAAGATTACACTTTCTAAATAAAGCAATATAAATACACATGCAACTGAGAATCAAAGTCACTATTGTACAGGATTTTAACACTGTTGATCTTTTAGCTTGCTCATCTCCAAATTAAAAATAAACTCTAAAGTATATATTTGCAGAAAATATTTTTTAAAAAAATCTAGTTTTAAAGCTTGAAATTAAAGCAGAAATATTAACAGGATACATGCCAAGCAGTATTTCCAAAAGCTTTGGTCCAGAATTATTCAGCAGTCTAAATCAAGACATATATATCTAAAAAATATTAAGGAGGCATTTTATTTTTTTCAGGCTCAAATTGTAGATAATAATCTAGTCTTCCTCCATATATATATTTATATATATATATAATATATATAAATAAAAAAATACCCCAGAAGTCTATAGATTCATCTATATGCCAAAATATGAAATCTTGATTAGTTTCTTAACTATTACTTCAGAAACTTTGCAAAGAAGTAAAGATGAGCACAGAATTGTATACATATCTAGATAAGACATGTTCCTACACTGGAAGAAAATAAAAAGTTTAATTAACAAAAGGTAAACATGCAAAACCCACACAGGTCAGTAGAGGTGATTTTTATGCATTATTTCTGATGTGAATGAAGAATTGTTTGCTTGGCACAGGAGAAAAGTAGGAGCTTAAGGGAAATAGTGCATTAGAAGGAATGTGAAAATTCTGAACACAGTGCAGAATAAACTGCCAGTTATTAAAAAAAAAAAAAGGGGGGACTGGAAAGAATGTAGAAACAAAAGCAGATACACAATGATATAGGGTTTTGTATGTATGCCACTGAGTATGATAACATGAGTAACAGAAAGCCAAAAAAACCCTAGAAGAAATATGTTTGACATGGTTAAAAGAAGACAGTAGCCCAAGCAGATATATTCATTCTTGGCAATATCTGAGAAACAATGACATGGAAGAAGTTTGTCTACAAAGGTGACTACAAACTGTCTGAAAAGGATAGAAATTAATAACGAGGAGAAAAAAAGCACTGTAGCTTATCAGGAAGGTGGATGTGGCAAGGGAAGGATCTAAATTTTCACAAAGAATAGAAGTGTAGCAAAAATGAATATGTGAGACGCTGCCAGAACAGACAGAGAAGGAAAACAGAGGTTATGGAAAGACGCAAAGAGCATTCAGACAAAATAGATTTAAATTACTAGTTATGTCTGGTACTTCATTTTGAGCCTGTTACGGGACCTTTTTAGTGTTTATTTAGAGTTTATAAGAGCATCTATAATAATGCAGCTAAGTAACTTGTTTGTTTATTTTCTTATTTCTAGAAATAAAGAATCAGAATGTCCTGTTAAGTTGGTAAGCAACTTCTTATGAATTTTAACAACAATTTGTAAAGTTGGTTTTGATTAGAACTCTATACTTGTAGTAGACCAATTACAAACTAACAGAACTTAAAAGGATTCTAGGAGCTCAACTTTTTCTCAGAGAATGCTGTCTTGACACAAGCAGACATACTGTATGTAAGTTTGCCTTGTAAGCCTGGAGAAGTTCTCTAATGTGGTGTGGCATTTCAAGGGATAACGTATTGACAAAACTCATGCAAATGTTATTATGTTTTTGGTCAGCCTACACTGCAGCAGCATGTCGTTCCTCACAGAATGTTCTTAATGGTGCTAACCTCTCACAAAGCAGTAGACTTGACTAATAATGAAGGAATTGGGGTAAGTGGGGAGGGAAATTTAGGCCATGACTTGTTCCCAAGACAGAATTAGGGATACCTTACACTTTGTTACCTCAAATTGTCTATGAAGAACCTCTCTCATTTTGTTGTAGAATGATTAAAGCTTTCAGATTAAAGGCTGTCATATTTAAAGTATCCTTAACTCACTTTTACTAGCTAAATTCAATGAAATGATCCAGGAAGCACAAAAAATAATGATTAGCTCCATTAGTTTTAAAGGGAGATCACTAGAATGATTCTGATAATGAGATCACTTCATTCACAAACTGGATTACCAGGCTTGTATATATTTTCACCTTGTGTAAATGGATAAAGCAGCCTTACTTTGGCATGTTTTCCAAGTAAAAAGCAAATCAGTAGCAGACTAGCATTCTTCAGGATAATAAATATTTGGTACAGTGAATCACAGTAATGATTCCTTGAAATAATAATACATTGTATTTTAAAAGTCCTCTCTGAAATTTTAGATAACAGAAGTTACAAAAAATATTTTAAGTAAAGTATGAATTAGTTTTGTCTTTTCTATAGCTGTAAGATACATGGTCATACAAGTCCTACACATGGATAAGAATGCACAGGATAAAATTTTTTATAATTGTAATTTTCTCAACATTCAGCATACAGTGTTGATAAAAAGACTTGTAACTTCTTTCAGCTTTATGCCAGTTAGAAAAAACTGTCTTTCTTCAATAGAAGACCAAATACAATGTGACAAAATCAATTAAAACTCTTAAGACAAAATGCAATTGAGGATTCTAAAGGATTTTAGATTAATTTAAAATTACACATTTTTTTCCCATGTGGGTCTATCAACATTGTTTCAAGCGGTTTTAAAAATGTCATCTTTCCTTAATCCAACCTCCCACTCAATCCTATGAAAACACCAACAAGTCCAAAGTTCAATTACACCATGGATTTTGGGTGAAGTCACACAAAGTTATTAGTGCCAAGCTCGATTTTCCAAACATGTATCTGTGCACAAAGATAGCAGCAGTAGAGAAGGTCCGTGAACTGGGAAGAGGGGTAAATAATGGAAATTGTTCTTCTAAGAGATTTCTATCAGAAGATTTATCTTTGAACCTTTGCAAAATAACTTAAATAATCTACAGGGATTTAACACAGTACCAGACTACTTGAATTTGTACCTACCTGGGTCACCTCAACCATTGCCTACAGCTCTTTTGTTATTAAAAATGAGTCCTCTTTTTTATTTAGTCCAAAATGTAGGCAATATTACATAGATTACTTCATAATACTAGTGCTTTTCAGTCTCCGAGTGAACCAGGGAAATGAACTGCATGTATGCTTTGATGACAAGCAATCAAATGTTTTAGATTTCACACAGAGAACTGTGAAAGAGTCCAATAGTTCAAAATCATACAAATATCTTACTGGATTCTGGCACACTGATTTAAATGTGGATTATTAGATGATGATCTATTCTGGCAATCTATAAACCAGGGAGGTAATTTAATGCACATTGCTTGGCTGCCTCCAAATATAGAAGTTAAGTTGGACAAACACAAGAAATGTTACGGAAACAATATGGAAGGAATAGTTACTGCCTGATCTGGCACCACATTTCTGAACAACTTCTCGATAATACTGAAACTGAAAAATTTAAATGCTTGTCATTAATTTTTTTTGCATGATATCTGTATTTAGAACAGCACAAGCATAACTGTGACAGCTTTAAAGGGTTGCTAAATCCAAGTAGCATACAGCAACAAATGTTTATCTATAAGATAATCAAATTTGTAAATTAATTTGGAAGATCAGATTTTGTTCCATAATTGAACAGCAATTAGAACTCCAGGTAATCTATGGCTGGAGTTCCCAGATGATACTGCTACAGGGAACAGACAGTCACAACAAAAGTAGCTTTCTTTCTGCTACTAAGAAAATGCACAATAATGGTCATTTATGTAATGTGTAACAAGGATTAATAATATACCTCAAATTTTTATCCTGACTGTTTTTAAGTCAGATCATCTGTTTTGGACTTGTGGGTTTTGAAGGAGGTGGGTTAAATTTTTTGTTGGTTTTTCTTTATTTCATTTTTAAATTAGTATTGCATTGCTGTCTGAAATTCTAAACACAAACTAAAAAATATTTGCTGACCTCTATGACATATCTTTTATTGTGCTCTGGTTCTAGTGAACAAGGCCCACTTCAGCTGCTGTTTGCCTTTCTTTTTTTTTTTCCTCCTACCTATGTGGCATCAAGAATTACCACAGTATCATAGAATCATTAAGGTTGGAAAAGACACCCAAAATCATCAAGTGCAACCTTTGACTGAACAACAACATTCCAACTAAAGCATAGCACTAAGTGCCACATCCAGTCATTTCCTGAATACTTCCAGGGATAGTGACTCCACCATATCCCTGTGCAGCTGGCTCCAACGCTTAAATACCCTTTCAGTGAAAAAACTTGTCCTGATGTCTAGCCTGAACCTCCCCAAGCAACACGTGAGGCCATTTCTTCTTGCCTGTTACTTTGTTGCCTGGGAGAAGAGACCAACCTCCACGTGGCTACAACCTCCTTTCAGGTAGTTGTAGAGAACAATAAGGTCTCTCCTGAGACTCCTTTTCTCCAGGATGAACAACCCCAGCTCCCTCAGCCACTCCTCATATGACTTACTCTCTAGACTCTTCACTAGTTTTGTTGCCCTTCTCTGGACATGCTCCAGCACCTCGCTGTCTTTCCTATAGTGAAACACAATCACTTCCTGGGTCCTGCCGGCCACACTATTCTTGATACAGGCCAGGACGCCCTTGGCCTTCTTGGCCACGTCGACGCGCTGCTGGCTCATAGATGGCTGTTGACCAGCACCTGCAGAGCCTTTTCTGCTGGGCAGCTTTCTAGCCACTCTTCCCCAAGCCGGTAGCTCTGCACAGGTGATTGTGACACAAGCGCAGGACCTGGCACTTGCTTGTTGAGCCCCATACCACTGGCCTCAGCCTATCCATGCAGCCTGTCCAGATCCCTCTGCAGAGTCTTCCTACCTTCCATGAGATCAACACCATAATCCAGCTTAGGGTTGTCTATGACCTTACTGAGCATGCCTGTGATCCCCTCGTCCAGATCATCAATAAAGATATTAAACACGACTGGGCCCAACGCTGATCCCTGGGGGACACCACTAGTGACCATCCAGCCAACTGGATGTGGCACTGTTTACCACCACTCTCTGGGCCCAGCCATTCAGCCAGTTTTTAATTCAGCAAAGGGTGCACCTGTTCAAGCCATGGGCCCACAGCTTCTCCAGGAGAATGCTGTGGGAGAAAGTATCAAAGACATTACTGAACTCCAGGTAGACTACAACCACAGCCTTTCTCTCATCCACTAGGCAGGTTACCTGGTCATAGAAGGAGACCAAGTTGGTCAAGCAGGACCTGCCTTTTCTAAACCTGTGCTGGTTGGGCCCGATGCCATGACAAGAGACTATTTTTTGGAGAAGAAAAAGTTAAACAAGAAGTACTACAGCAGTGTAAGAGAGACAAGCTGAAAGTGAGACATGGCTTTCAGCCATCTTAAAAGAAAAAGAAGTTAGCTTTCAGAGGCTAGTATAAAATTCACAGAAACAAGGAAATTCCAAGTTAAGCAAGAAATTCTGTACTGCTGTGCCAAGACATCTTTAGGAAGCTAGGATTGTTGAGTCACAGACACTTAATGTTAAAGCACAATGAGGTGCATTAATGTCTGCTTTATTTAGATTTTGAATTAGAATTTGTATAGAATTTTATGCACCCATGATAAACAGAAATATTATTGACATTATGCCAGTTTTACTTGGCTGAAAATTTTCTGGTTTCTTGCCCTCACTTTTTGTATTATCTTAATGTATAGTAAAAACAGTTGAAGCAGGCATAGCATACATTTGGTATTATTAAAATATAGGTCCAAACTTTATTTAACTACATAAAGAAGCATACATAACTGTAGTGGATAGGGCGTAACAGACCTTAAGGCCATTAGTTGGTGGGACTGGTCTGCTGCAATATAAGCCTTGCCTGAATCACTCCCTATTATAAGGTTATGCTACTTTAAGCTCTTCCTTGTAATACAAACCACAGGATTCAGTGCACTTGATAGTATTTTCCATTTTTTTTTCTCTACTGAGAAAGTATGTGGCCAGACATATGAGGTAAGATATTTCTCAGTTACTTCTACATATCTACATTTTAACTCTGTCCTTCAGCAAGTCATTCTAGGTTTTGTGTCTTGGCAATGGAGAACTATTAAGTGCTTTAACAGTGAGTCTCAAGCAGCCTGTTTTTTAATTATGTTTTAAGAGGAAACTTCTTTCCATAAAACAATGCAGATGACTAGTTTGGATGTGGATTTCTATAATTATCAAATGAATCCCATCACTGTTGCGCTAGGAGAAGACAAACGTTTTAGATGGAAAATGAAAAGGAATAAATTCCCACACCTCAGTATGTTAAGAATCAAAGCCATTCATGGCTGTCCAGTTAAAGTTCCAATCCAGCAGGTATCTTGACAATATTAAGGAGAAACCGTAAAACTCTCTGACTGCAAGCTGATTTAACACTTTGCATTTGTGAATCTCAGGTCTAAGGCAAAGGAGTTTGATAGCGTGTGGAAGCAAAAAGCATACTCTGACAGCTAATTTGTTCCTGGAAAATCCATCAGTATCTTATCATTACCCACAAGTAATCAGATCTGTACCACAGAATGATCAATAGCACATAAAAGACGTTTGGGATTATGCTGAAATCTCATCATAAAAGCTATCAGTTTATTTGTTAATAGCTTATAATTTATATCTAGAACCTTTACAGTTGTTGTTGTTTTGCTTTTTCTCAGAACTTAAAGTTTTGCTTCTAAAGCAGATGTGTAGTAGTAAATGGATATAACATGCAAAATTGGTTCTTTATACATTATAAATTCCACTTTTAAGTGGATGCTGGTTACTTACTTTCTAATGAGTATGAAACTTTATCATGAACAAAATTATTTTATCATAGTTATCATACCTTCAACTATTCTAAATCAGAAAGCTAAAAAGGAAACAGTTGCAATTATAACACTGAAGACCTGGAAACTCGAAAGAACAGAAATAATAATGCTAAAACTACAACAGTTTATATACAACTTCAGAAAGTACAAGATAAATGAACCTCATTTCAGTGGAGATGAAGGCAATAGGATGGTAATTTCTATGGAAACATTAAAAGAAATGTTGACATCTACTTATTCAGATCAATTTCAATCTGCTTTTAAATATTAGAAGGAATAAAGTCTCCCATGGAATTCCTGCTTTGGTACAGTTAAACTCACATCACTTGCCTAAAACTGTGAACTCTCTGCCTATTTATACTGGACTTGCTACAAGTAATCTAGCAGGAGCTGTACCACACAGAGATCCAAGAAAGATACTGGCAGCCTAATGGGTCTGATTACAGTTTCCTGATCTGAAGCTGGCTAGCCTCAGGATAAGGTATAGCTACTCTAATTGAAATGCTGTAAAGCCCCTCTGTTCAACCAGACCCTCAAAAAGACCCTGACTTACTGTCACCACTTCAGAGGCTGTAGTTGATGTAAAACATAATGACGTTTGTGAAGATGCTTTTCACATGGGGAATATTTGATCGGGATCATTATTTTAGTGCAACATCTGAGTTTTAAGATCAGTTTAATATAAAAATCCTTGTTTTAATTGATAATATCCATTTGGTCCTTACTGACCAAGGGAGGACTGACTTTGTCAGTGTGCTGTACGAGAAAGAATAGGTGACTTGGGATGGAGTGGAATATTTTCAGTCATATTTTTTGGCTCTAAAAACTATGTGTCCTACTCATCTGAAAAAAAACCTATGATTTTAATGACTGACAGAGAACACCATATAGGCAAATTATATACACAGGTTATTTTTGTACTTGACATAATACTCAGAAAGACAATAACATTCTATATGAGGTAGTTTCAAGAAGAGAAAATTTGAAACTATAAAAACATTGGGGAAAAGCTATTTTATTTTTTTTAAAACTAGTGATATACCTTGAGAATATTCCAAGTGATACATTAAAAAGCTCACCCATACACCATATTGAATAATCTGAACAAAGTGAATATAAACATATCAAAAAAATCCATTAGAACTACAACAAAAATAAGATGGCAAATTTGATATGCTCAATCAGACATTTATGACTGGATTAATTCCTACTAACACAAAACAGAGAGCATATGGAGAAAAGATGATATAACCTAATAAGCTCTATTCATTGAAAAATTATACAGAGGCCACAAAATGGAATATACGTTAAAAAAAACTTCAGCTGCACATAAGATACTTATTATTTTTTTTTTAAATAAGGTAACATGGTAGGGTACCATGAAAAGCTATCAAGATTTAAATATAATAACTTCAACCTCTTATCCATATATTCTCTTTTCCACAAAGCATGGTTTGCTGACTACATGTTTTTTTCTCTCTCTCCCCTTTTATTTTTTTTTTTATTACAGACCTTTTTTGTCATATTTAGTCTTAGTCTTAGGCATGGTATTTAAAGTAGAAAAAATTATACAGAGAAACACTCTGCTTAACTATATCTGTAGGCTGGATTTTTTTCTTTCCAAAAGCAAAATGTCTGTCAGTAATTTCAAAACTTAATACAGAAGAGTTTTGCAAAGTTATGCAAAAGAGGAAAATTAACTGTAGCTTGTGATACAAAATATATATAAATAAGAGCACATTTTCCAAAGACCATTTAATGTTAGGCCCTATTGTCAACCAGGCTCTTACATATTTAAATGTTTCTTATACTAGCAGTATTTGACTAATAATTGTATTAATACATTCCAGTAACATTTATATTAGCATATCATACTAACAAGTAATGATTCCTAGAAAGGTTCATTGACATAAGTATCAGAGAAGAACCAGAAGACACTTACAGAGAAGCTAGATAAGCTTTATCTATATCCACATTGAATATTTAATTAAAGAAATATGATTTTATTTCATATATGTCAAACTGTCAGTTTCATAAATACTTCTTGCTAAGTCAATAATTTTAACCCACCATTTCCCCAAGAGGAACATACAAGAAACATAAAATGCAGAAATTTAACTTTCACATCTAGAAGAAGAGATACATAAACAGGAAGAAACAAAATTTCTGCTTTGCATAGCTGTCAAATATTCAACTTCAAAATCCAGTAGAATGTTTTTTTAAAATCTGAGTATTTTATCACTGGAACAAATTGATTTAAATTTTTTTTTTGTGAGTCACACTCCAGCTTTATTCAAATTAATGTTTGATGTTGTACAAGCAAACTTTTTAAAATAGAGACACCACTTTGAGATTTAAGAATGGAAAAATTACATCAATATAACCATTATTTTAACTCCTGACTTACCCAAACTTTTATTACTATATTTTTTAGGCTTCATTTTATGGGCCCTCTTCAGCATTAGCTGTGCAGTAGAAATATCCTTAAAACCCCTAGGGAGAGAAAATAACTTACTAAATATTTCACTTGTATTATGTTACACCAGCTGCATATTATTGTATAATTCACTTTTCAAAAAGAATACCAGTGTGTAGTACTTATGCATGGTATGAAACTGAATTACAGAGATAGCTGCAATTCTTATCTTAACATTATATTATTGCAACTTATTAAGATGGCTTCGCAGGCACGTGTAAAAGTAATTACAATAATTTTTACTTTGGTAGAAAACAGATATTCTTGAAAGGAGGAGCTTAGAAAAAGCAAGCGCCAGCAACCAAGTATACTATACCTATTCCGGAAATCACTAGGTAAGCAAAATAGCTTAACATACCACTCTTCTGAAATTTTCTCTTCTTTTTCAGACTTAAATAAAAATTTCTTTTTGTCCTTCCAGTCAGAAAGCTGTGACATTATTTCCTTCCCTTCCCTGGAAACAAAGTATAAGAGCAGTACTGAAAAGTAGGTAAATAAGGAAGGGTCTCGGGTGACTATTTTGCAGTCTTTGTTATTCTGCAGCTTGTTCGTGCCTTTTAAAGGCACTTTTGAAGCTTGGAAATGATAAAAAAGAAATCTCTTTTAATATTCCATGAAGGTTTTATCTTGGAGAGTAACAAAAGTCTGTCATCAATTTGAAATGTTTATATTTCAATTACTTGAAGCATATTTCAGTCCTTTCACAGAATGCAGCTGTATAAGAAATCTCTTTTAATCTTTATCTAGTCTTCAAAATCTCTATTTCACAATCTATCTTGTCATATATGTGAAAAAAATAGAAGTTTTATGATTTTTAGTAAAACCTAGATAAACAAAACTGAATATATATATATATTCTTATATTCTTATTCCTTAGTCAATGAGAAATAACAACTGAATTTAATATATTTGGTTTTAGCAAGTAAATACATTTTAACACCAGTAACATCACATTAACCAAAAGTAGCAAAAGTATCAGAAAATAGCCTCTTCTTCTCCTTTTTAACTTTTGTCAAATCCAAATGAACTAAATATAATTTAAAAAATACATTATTTAACTTACCTGCTATGAAAATGGATATTTTCTGCTGAATATGAATGTGGTCTGTCAGCACACTGCCAAACTTCTTGGGGTGACAATGGCAAACTATTTGACTGTTCACTGGAATCTGAAGGCCTAGAAGACTTCTAAGTAAGACAATGAAAAGGATTCAGCTGACAGTCCCTGTAAGCTTGAGTTTAAAATGTGCAGTAAAACCTGCACTGGAGTTTGCAGAGGCTATTACTATAACTGAAATGATTCTTAATGCCCATTACAGACCTTACTTTCAACTAACAAAAAGGTGACTTTAGTTACACTTAACGTCCCCAAATATAATGAATTATACATTTATAAGACCCCTTTGTCTTAATTGTAGTAAATAGAACACTAGTAATACTGTGCTTGTAACAAGAATAGAAAACCCTACCAAAACAAAAAGCTAAAACTTCAAAGTTTATCAAATAACTAGCGGACATTACAGTTCGATGACCTTTAGCTGTTCTGAAAACATTCAGCTGCTGTCATATAATGCAGATCTTAGTATTTTTAAAGTAGTTTGTCAACTAGCAATTTTTAATCCATTGCCAAATGTGCAGATGAAGCACATCATCTTTTTTTTCTGCTACTGTGAAGTAAAGTGTTGAAATAAATCCAAAATAAAGAAAAACTAGGCAAATGAAAGAAAATCTAAAAGAAAAATTGCATCTGGAGATGAGGAGGAAGTCTGAGACTTCCAAAAGTAATTGTGTTTTTCAAGTCACTAGATTGTCATATTAATCACCCCAGAATAGCATATCCTTAAGGAATGAACAAAGACTGAAGACTAAGATGTTTCTGTGACATGTTACCTTTGGCCAGTGCAGCTGGTTTGAGAGCAGGAGTGTTTTTGAAGGGAAACGGGCGGAATCTAGAGTTAGCCATTCCTTCTCTAATGCAGCCTGCATGAATGAGCAAAGTCATATAGTGCACTGATAAAATCAGTTTACTTTTGATAACTTTTGCAAAGTCTCTTTCAAATTGTCCTACAGACTGTGTTTTCAAGTCGTATATCAGAACTGCCACCTGCAGAGCAATCATACTCAAAACACCTTTGGAGATGCTGTGTTGTACTGTTTTATTTTAAACAGATCAACAGTATTTGTGGGGTTTTTTTGGTGGGTTTGATTTTGTTTTGTAAATAAGATGCATTCCCTGCTTCTCAAATTCCCGTAATTTTATTCCAACATTGTTAATAGACCCAAGTTATTACAAAAGACTGCCAAACTTTGAAAAAATACAGACCTAAGGTACTTTAAGGCATGAAGAACGTGAACAGCTTTGTGTGCTGTTTTTGCCTAACTGAGTATTTTATGTCCAGATGTAGGTGCCTGATTCTGTCAAACTTGCTTTCATTGAGTCGAACTGAATCAGGGAAGTTTTCATTGAAATTTGAGGTTAAAAAAGTGAATCCTATATGTACTCATTCCTTCAATTAAGCAGTTTCATTTTTGATGTAATGGAATAATTTGGAAACCAAAGAAATGGTTGGAATAGAGAGGGCTGACAGAATTAGTTGCTAACTGGTGTCTCTAGGACCTCAGGCAGAATTCAGTTTTCTTTCATAAAAACAAAATTTAGACTTTGTTTCAAACTCAACCTGTATATGACTTATTTTTCTTAAAAGTCCTTGAGGTTTTTTACCACATGTTCTTTCAATATATTCTGATAAGTGAGAGAAGTAAATCACTCCCACACAGTAAGTAAATACTGCTGAAGAATTTGGCTTGACTTACAGGGCTCAGTCATTCAGGTTCTTATTTCAGCAGCAAAGAGCCTGGGGTTCATTCTTTAGAAAAAGTCTCATTTATAAAACTGGACTACCTTTCTCCCATTCATAAAATATTTCAAATTGTACTGATTTCTGACCCTGAGAAATTATCCTAACTTTGGATACCTTACTGTGTAGTTTGTGTAAACAGGACTTTGTACAGGCTTAGACTGGTGAACAAGAAGGTCTTCCAAGTCCTTTGAACTTCTGAGACAAAAGGATCATATTCCAGCTATTTTGAAAGGTTACTTCAGGTATTGGTCATATAATTTGGTGGCTTGAAGATCATTCTTTCTGCTTCCATTCTGACCAAGCTTTTAAAAATAATAAATTTTTATTTTATTTTCATGTCTTAAAAGGGATCTTTGATTCCCTGCTTCAGGAGTTCCCTATTATTTGATTACAGTATGTTTTGGGTTTCATTCCTTTATTTAATAAATCTGGATAAATTCTATACCCTCATTATTAAAAGATAATGTCTCTTTACCATTCTTCTCCTCCTTACCATTTCAATTAATGATAAATATACAACATTATCCTTTTTACTATACCTCCTCTCTCTAGTGGTTGTATATGTTAAGAAATCTATATAAATAAACTGTAGAGGCATGCAACAAATAAAGTGCATCACATTCTTTAACTATAACAATTACCTACGACCCACTAACTTATCTCTTCTCAGTGATTACCCATATGCTGATAACCACTGAGTGGTTGATTGAAGCATTTTTCATTTAAAAAAAAATATTCCAGAAGCATACTGTAGCAAATCAAACCCCAAAGATAATCATTTAAATATGTGAAATTGGTACAGTTTGGACATAGAAGACTGACGAGTTCATATTTCAGCAGAGACAAAGCTACAACATATTCAAATTTTACAATTGCCTGGGGTCTATGGGCAGAATGGTCAAAGTGAACAGCTATGAAAAAGGGAGAAAATCTGACCAGAAACTTTCAGTGAAAATAGATATTATTCCTCCCTGCACTCTTTAAATTTACTTTTCAATTGCACTATGCAGATTATATTTTTAGCTTTTCAGATGAGAGTTTTTCACTTATTTTCCAGGTCTGGGTATACAATCCAGCCAGAGGTGAACTCCGTATTTGCAAAATACGTGTCTTCAACTTTGCCAGTATATAAAGATATATAAAAAGCAAATTTCAAAACAATTTTTTTCCTCCTCTATTTCCAAAAGAATCAATACAGCTGAGAGATATATAGATTTCCACTTCTTGTACAATTTAAATGTCAATCAACTTCATTGGTGTGTACAATAATGTGTCCATTAATTACCTGAGTACCTAAATGTCTTACATTAGCAGTGAATATGATCCAAGCTCTAGTGTCAGATTTCAGGCCAAGCCTGCATCCTAGCTATTTGAATTTTTACCTCTTTCATGAAATAGTTTGTGACAGAAATAGAAAAAAAAAAAAGAAACATGAGAGATAACACTCAAGGGTGTAGCCAATTTTTGGAACAAGAAAGTAAATTGATTGAATTCTTTTGCTTTATAGTTGTACCATAGCCAAATTAAAGTTCTTTACTTTTAAGATTGATGTTGAAACTTTTCTCACAAGTATTTTCCTAGCCCAGCATTTGCCATTTATTGATTTAATATTAATAGTGTTATTTCTTTCACAGCCTATAAAATGTTTTTCAGTGTTCTAAGTGTTGAAAAGCAGTATCAATGAAAATATAAAAGCGTGATTCAAAGGTATAAATATGCAAGACAAAAAAAAGATAACTGATTTATCAGTAAGCACATCTCCTATGACTGTGTAGCATATTACAAAAATATACCACAGTGATGTTTACTTTGTCCAACAAAAATAAAGACATAATTGATTTTCAAATATGTGTTCTTCCACTGTGTTTTCCCCAGAAATTTTCACAGCACTAAGCTCAAGAAACTTCTATCCATATCTTTCCCATAAACAGTCATAAATTATAACTAATGAAAAGTTTATGATAGGTTTACCAACACCTAAGGCTAAAAACTAGATCTGTTTCTACTGGTATTTTCCACTAAGAGAAAAAGACAACAATCTGAGAAGAATTACAAAGTAAATAAAATTTTAGTATTTGATTGTATGGTCTACATAAGCAGCTACAGACATACTCTATTTATATTTCTTTCTAAAGCCAAATTAAGGAGTTGATTTCATGAATACTAAGGAATACAATGTAGCTTTACACATATGTATAAATCACATACATAGTTGATTCAACACATATAAGTTCATCTGAAGATATCTTTTATACTTCTATATTCTCCATACTTTATTTCCAGTGTTTGCTTCAAAAAGACTATATTACTTCAAGTTTCAAGTTTCACAACCACATAAAATGTACACAGACCTTTCTATTTTTGCTACACCTCACAGAAATAAATTAATTTTAACCTCCTGTTTGAAACTAATTTTTAAATTTTTAAACACAATTATCCCTGACAACATTCTTCAACAAGAAGGATGTGTGAATTCAGGTTTGGGGTTTTCTTTCTGAATTTTAGTAATAAAACTTTCATATTATTAGCTATTTCCATTTATCTATTAGGATCAGGACTTTCTTTTCTGATTCACTGCATTTTTTATCCTTCGAGAGACTACTCTCATGGGGGTATTTTTCCCCCTTTGATTTTGCATCTCATTAATAAACTCTGGAGACTCAGAGATTCTTTTTCATGGCATATAGCCTTTTTCATTTTGTTATGCCTACATTTTTCAAATATTTGCTCTGTTACTTCCTTTGCAAAATGTAATGACTATTTACATCAAATATTAAACTTCTGTGCTCTCAGAAACAGAATTTAATCCTACGACCACCAAAGTCAGTGAGAATGGTTCTTCTAACTTTAATTGGGCCTTAATGCTGAACAGCAGAGTTTTAGTGCCAATGTTATATTTATACAATCCAATGCTAGGCATCTTTTATATGCTCTGGATTACATTCTGGAGCTAAAGAATCTTTTATAATGACTATACATGTAATTTGGGCTGTTCTGAGCCATATTTAAACCATGAGCAAAAAAACAGTTCACAGGACACAGTGTCAAACCTACACACAGCTTTGAAGAGCTTCTGCAAATATCTGCCCAAACTGTGAATAATGCCATCACATATTGCCTTTCACCTCTTTGAGATCAAGGCGGATCCATTCCAAGAGTATAATAGAAACCAAACCAATCTCCAAAATTGTACTAAGAGTTTGAAGCAGAGGGTGCAAGAAGGCATTAACAATATAAGCTGAAAAATAAGGCCAGCATTTGACATCTCACAACCCTGTTCTGGTCAGACCAAATATCTATCTACATCAGTACTCTGCTTTCAGAAGAGTTCAGTAAATGGAAAGAACAAAAAAAGCTGGACATGTTGAGGACAATCCTTCTTTTAGTATATTCTTTCAAACCTTGGAAACTGGAATTTCTGCTAAAATCTAGGGACACATTCCTCACCTTAAAACAGTAATCTAATCTCTAGCGACAAATATAACTATCTAGTCAGCGTGTTTGCCAGGTCATCTCTATGTAAATCTAGAAGGAATGCAAATCATGTACAATGCTCAGGAGATATAACTGCTGAAGTAGTGCAGATTAATTTCAAAAGACCAACATGTTGAATGCCATGGGAGCTGAAGCTAGCCCATGTTTCCAAACATGGTCTGCCTCAGAATCACTACCTAGCAGAACTGTGAAACTATCTTTGAAAATCAGGGAAAACTAACTCTTTATATCTCTTTCCTTCCTTCTTTCCTTTCCTCATTGACTCATTCACCATTTTCAGGACAGCAATGGTTTAGACAGAAAAAAAAAAAAATATTGATATTTATGTAGTGCTTTTATTTATATGGTATTTTAAGATAAAACCCAGAAAATTACTCAACAGAATATAAACAAGCAGAAGAAAATTAACATGCAAAATACTCTGTGAACTCAGAGATATGACTGGCTTCTGATCATTACAGCAGTATAGGAAGAATGGCAGAAGGGAAAAAAGGATCTTCTATTCAAAACAGTATTTCCACACTACAACTTCACAGAAACAGTACGCGGAATTCTTCGCCTTTAAAAAAAGATTCACCTTTCAGTTCATCTACCTGGTTTTGTCTAACATGTTTTTCTGGACATCTGCTCCCCTCTGTGAGGCAGGTCATTAGTATCATTCTCAGGAAGAATGGCCCTCTTTCAACCAGATTTTACAAAGTATCTGCCCTCTCCACATTCAAATTCATTTTTAATAAGAATACTGTGTAATAAGAATAAATAAATAAATTAATCAGAATTAACCTTTCCACTAGCTTTCTCTATAGAATACAAATTTGAATAAAGTTCTTCAGGGTGGTGATGTCCTTGATTTCTACTTTCCTAGTTTTTAGTGAGCATATTTGAATATTTCTGGTAAAGCCTTGCTCACTTCAAGACAACAAAAAAGTTAAAAGAAAAAGACAAGTGAAAGGCAGAACCTTCAACAGCCTTCTATGGCTATTTCAAATAGGTGACAAAATTTCTTTTGTGCAATATATGCTGCATGAAAAACTACTTCTCCTGGTGTTAGACATCTTGTAGGTTAAATAATTGCTTAAACTGTGAGGGGGAGTGGTCAGGCAGAAGGATCATATGCTGAAGGTTACCCCTGTGGATACTCACAGCCAGCCTACTGAACTGTCTTTCATCTGGCAGAAAGCTGTAACTTTCTCTCTTGGTTCCTGGCAAACATATTTCATTCTGTGGGATATTTCATTCAAATATGATACAATTCCAGGACAACATCTTACATTTCTTTTTAAACTAAACTTAATTTCTGCCAAGGCCTAAGTATTTGCTAGGAATTTCTTCTCTAAAATCCAAAGTAAGTTTTGACAAATTTCTTAAGAAATAACAAATTTTTAGCTCTTATAGCTGAAGCAGAAGGACCAAATCACTTATCTATGCTCTTTTGTGTATTGTTGATAGACTGTGATTGAAAACTTCTCTGAAATATCTGAATATATTTGTGTATTTAGTCTTTTCTTTCATCCAGTCCTTTTAGGAATCAGATTACTCTATGGACTAGTTTTTCTGTGAAACACAAGTTCAAGTGTAAAGCTTAGTTCAATGTTAGGAAGTTAAGCATCAAATCAGACCCAGACTTTTTAAAAAACTTCCAAAGCTAAGAAAATATCAATGTCCTTAACTCTATCATGTATTAGTTGCATTATAATTCCACGTCCAATACTACAAAAATTCAGTCTAAATTCTGCCATTTTAAATCTATATGTAAATGCTTTACACCATTTTATATAAAATAATCTTCTTTATTAGACTGTGTAGTGGATATACATTTTACAGAAAATATACCTCTGAACTGCAAGCAGTAGGCAAAACAGTCCTTAACTCTTAGTTTGTCTTTCACTCTTTTTCACATATTTTATGTGTTGAAGATAAATAGGTTAGCACCCTAATAAAGGTTATTTTAACCTTTGGCAATGCTTCTCCTTCTGCCCTGTCTTTATATAAGACAATATATATACATTACAAAAGAAAGCTGGGTACAGCTGCATTCTTACGACTGCTAAAACCAAACAAAGTTTCAAGCCAAAAAAAGTATTCAGTATCATACAAATTCCAGAGAAACATTGCAATGATTAATTGACCCCAAGAGATTTTCTAGACTTACAAAAGCTGGTTAATTATTAAAGTACATTCTTGTAGGAAAATTAGAGGACAAGTATAGTTGTGTAGTTATCCATTTATAAGAAGGATATATTGATGATTACTGGAAAAAATGCCAACATTATGTTAAAAACATTCAAGAAAATTTAATTGGGGAATGTCTTCTCCAAATGTAATTTTTTCTAATTTTTTATTAAGCTTAGAAAACTAGCTGTTCTCTCAAATTCTAATGCCCATATAAATTTATATTTAATATATGGATCTATGTGATTTCTTAAAATAAATATGAATAAAATTATGGAAAGAATTCATTTCAGAAGAGTAAATGAACAATGAAAATTTCAAGGACCCTAAAAAGTTTTGTTCAAATAAAAGGCTGAATGTCTACATACAGAATTAACTCTCCAAAAGTCTGAATCTTTTTGTAGTTCATGTCAGTCATTCATGACCTATATCACCTAAACTTTTCCAAAAATGCATTTCTTTCTTAAGCCTGACAGCGTTAAAAGGAAGTTGCATCCTTTCTTTGAATACAGGAATAAAAAAATTAAGATGAGTAAGTGGTAACCTCAACTACAAAGGTTAGACATCGTTCAAGTAAGCATCAGAAATGTATGCTTCAAAAATCTTTTGGGACATATATGTTCAACCATCTCAATAAACATCAAGGTCCTGGAACCTTCAGGCCATCCCTCAGAACAGGTCTAAGACCCCAGATACAGTCATTTCTCATTAAAATGAAAGAATCTTCAGGACTTTCCCTCTCTGACTCTGCCACATGACATAAATTTTAGCTGCCATTTCCCTATAAGCCTTTTCCAGGTTTTTCTACTTCTGTGAAAACAAACAAAAAAACTTTCACAGGGCAATGAATTAAAAACTTTAAAAAAACCCAAACAGTCCTACCCCTTAAATACCATGAATTCAAAGAATATACAATTTCAAAGGAACATAATCCAAAATGTTCTATCGAATTTTGGTAATGAATACTAAAAACACAGTAGAAAAGAAAGCTATACTTCAGCTTGCAGTTTTGTCAAAAGAGGAAAAATCAAGCAGAAACAGAGGGTAATAAAAAATAGACTAGTCCCAAGTTTATAGTCATTTAACCTTTAACATGTTTCAAAGTTCAGGTCACATGAGTGATTTGATTCAATTTCAAGACAACTTTTGCTTTTTGCTTAAAACATCTCTATTTCAAAAACATGAACAAAAAAGTATTTAGAAGACAAAGAGCAAAGAAGGACTAAGTTATAAGCATATTTTTTTGAAACTTATGTTAAAAAATCTCTAACTAATTAATCTCTAATTAAAAAATCTCTACAATATGCTTAATTCAAAAGAATGTATGTCTCCATAATCTCTCAGCTTCATTTATATTATCATCCTTATATGTCCCTAGCACTGTCTCTTCTATTTGAAATAAATTATGCACAAATGAATCTGCAAGTTGAAATTTGTTGATTCATAACTGTAGTCTCAACAATTTAAGTCTTTTGGGACCTGCAGTGCTACTCTCTGGGAAATTCAAGAGCTTCAGTAGCTGATTCTTTGGGATGTTTTCCTGCTGTAAAGTCAGATTTGTGAAATGGTCAACGACTACTCCTATTTCCATATAAAAATAAAATTAATAAGTATTTTTCATGTAAAAAAATTACTAGACTAACTACTAGGAGATGATTTTAACAATATTTAGTATTTAGGATTCCTTAGCCCACTCTATTTAAGGATAAATTAGACATAAAGTCTTTTATTAAGACTGTATTATAGCATATAAGATGTTTGTTTATTTCTTTGTTTGTTTGACCATTCTTTGTTTCCACTATTAGAAACTGAAGAATTGCATAGCAAAGGAAGTCCACTATGCCCCTACATCCTTTGCTGTGGAACTGCTTCCTAGATAGTCAGCCCCTAACCAACAGTATTGCCCATATATAGGACTTTGGACTTGCTCTTGTTGAACATCGTGAGGCTCTGGTCAGTCTGTTTATCTAGCCTGTGCAGGCTGCTCTAGAGAACACCCTGATCCTCCAGCCACTGCCCTCAGTTTGCTATCATCTGCACGATTGCTGAGATTGCATTCTGTTCCATCGTACAAGCCACTAATTAAAATTTTAACTATTTTGGTCCCCCTATCATCCCTGATGGGCTCCATTAATTACTGTCCACAAGTTGGGCTTTGCACCAAAGAACACAACTACCTGAGCCTGGCAGTACAGTCAATTTGACAGTGACCTTCATTGTCTACTTGTTAAACCTACACCTCAAAAAATTTTGAGAATAAGGCTGTAGGAGACAGTCAATGGCCTTGCTAGGGGCAATGCAATATGCACTGCACTCCCCTTATTCATATTGCCAGTTACCTTTTGACAGAAATCAACGAAGTTGACTAGTCCTTGGTAAACCCATGCTAGTTTTTCCCAGTCATCATCTTTCATAGGTTTAGAACTGGCTTCTGAATGTATTTGCTCCAAACCATCCCAAGAAGTGAGATAATGTTGATGGGCATGTAGTTCCCTGAATCTTTCTTCTTGACTTTCCTGAATATGGGTGTGATGTCTACCCTTTTCCAGGACACACAACGTTCCCCAGTTGTTGTGTTCTTTCAAAGATGATAGAGAGTGACCTCAAAATGACATCGGGCAGCTTGTTCAACCCCCTTGGATGCATCTTATCTCTCCCTTGGACCTGCGCTTGTTCAGGGAAGGCAAGTTGTGGTGCAATTTGATAACAACTGCTATGTTCTAAACTAAGAGAATTTTAAGCTCCAGGCAATGAGACATGCATAAATATAAGTGCAGCAGAGAACAGAAGCTGACATCTCATGTTCTTCTTTGGGTCCTCCTTAAATACTGCAATTTAACTCAGTTACAATATTCACTGCATCAATGGCCTCTTCTCACAGAGCACAGACAAATCACTTAGGATAGCTCCTGAAATTTGTAAATACGGATTACTAAAGATCTTTTTTAATGGAAATCAATATATGTGGACATGCTAAATATCAGACATTTAACTAGATACTTTAAACACAATCTATACCTATATTAAAACATCAACTTCAACATTACACAAAAATTAAAGAACTTAGAGGAGATAAATTCAGTGATTTGAGATCCCTAGCTGAGCTTTCAAGAGATTCCAGATGCAGATGCAATTACTGAGAAGAACTGATGACTGTATTATTGCTTCTACTTACAATAATGCATTTGGCTTAAAATAGTTTTCCTTTCAGGCTACTGTAATGGGTCTAAAACTTCAAAGAACTAAAGCTTTTTTCACTTTGATACATTTTTCCATTGCTTGGCCTGTTTATTCAATTCCGATGCTTGACTTTGTATTTAGAGAAATAAGACTCGGAAGTATAATTAATGACATCACTACACTTTGATATGTCATAGAAGCTAAATGTAATTTAGAAAAATAATATACCATTGGCTACATATAGGTTCCAAATTATATCCATAGTGCCACGCATCATTAGTGGGCTTTCCTTTGGGAAGCATTTGTTTGAATTTGGCTATTTAATGAAGAACTGAGTAGAGACAAGACATGAAGATAGGTTCTGTTTAAAAATTAACAGCATTTCAGGTGATATGAAGAACTCAGATCTCATGGTGGAAGGTGAGAAAGCAATCAAAGCACATTCTGCATAAGCTGTGAAGCTGGAGAGTTAGTGACAGCCACAACTTCTAGTAGCTGTGTTTGTGTTTATTTTACCAGCTACTGACTGCAACAACCTACTTTCAAGACCAGAATATCTATCAGATAACTAGAAAACAAGATTTCAGCATATAAGATAAGCAGCACTGCTGAAAGAGGTAGAAGGTTTATGCATCTGCTGATGCCACAGACTGAGAATAGCACACAATTCACTAACACAGCAGCTGAAGAAACAGGAACATATCAAGAGATCATTTATAAACACTCACGGAAAAAAGACGGACCGTCCCATATATTACTTAGGACAGAGGTTTTCCCCTCCTTTTTAAAAGAAGGGGATGTACCTAATGAAATTTTCATCAGACACTTTTTTGCTTTTCTACAACATTGTAACTTTATATGCAATTTGATGAAAAAAGGATCATGTTCTTTGCATCATGGAATACAGAAAAACTGGATCCTGATCTGACATTTATAAGCAATTACAAGAGCTAGACATACATAAGAGTGCCAAGATACAAGAAATAAACATTATGAGGACCTTCTAATCCATATGCTACACTTATTTCCTGGCACCAGCAACAGCAATCACCGTCACAAACTCACAGTCACAAGCTCACAGCCTGAGACAAAGCACATTTTGAAGGATCATCAGAAAAGAAGACAAAACACATTGTATGGCTCTACTTTGGCTATGTGACAAGAATATTAAAGATGGGAGATATAAGGAAATTGTTGTTCTAATTGCTGTTTACTTTTTAAGAGTTAGCACATATGAGGTAGTTTTCACTCCTTCTACCCCTCAAAAAAGAAAAAATGAGAAAAAACAAGAAGAAAAATGCTACCTAGATGTTGTGGGAGGCAAGCAAAAAATTAGGAATGACTATGTGTCTGAGTGTGGATATGCGAAAAAAATGTGAAGGAAACTCCTGGTCAATAACTTCAAAAGCTGTCAGGAAGACTGGAATTTTAAAAATCTAGATAATCAAGCTCAGAAGGAGAACAACACTTGGTCTCAGGGCAACAGAGCTTTTCCCTTTGATGAAAAAAGAAGTGACAGATTTCTTTTTAGCTTGGTTGCAACTTACGAAGTGACTTTCTTTTTGAAAAAGTATGACCAGACTGATTTAAATTAAATTAAAAAATGAAGGCTTGAAAAATAGAGTACTTACTTTCTGTGCCACATAATCATCAATATTGATATCTACCTTGATGAGAATAGGATGTGTCCATATGCTTACTCAGTGTAGGGAAACAGTAATTTATTCAGTGATCACTGCTCAAGGTAAAGGACTGCCTAAATACTCATCATATTCCATTTATTCAGCTTTATGACACATTGGCAAGTTCAGCCATTTTGCATTTGGCTCACAATATATTCACATCAAGAAAACAACAATGCTGATATACATATGGTACAGAAAGTACGAGCTGTGTCAGCAAATGTGTTGTCACATTTTTTCCACCAGAGGTAAAGTGAGCTCTGCCTTGTAGATCGTTTCCTACATGGATGGACTGCTGATGAAAGGTTGCCTTAAAATCAGCCTTCTGGAGCATATAGGCTGGAATTCTCCAAAGTCCACATGAAAGACGTGAAAATATCACTACATACCAGGCTCATACTTTCTGAGACATCTGTGGGCCAGATCTTTCATTTCAGCTGAGATAAACTGTTTGAAATTGCACAATAAGCCAGACACAAAACTGTCATCAATTGCCTCTGAGTGTCTTTGGCAATGTATGGGGGTTCATATGAATACAAGAAGGTATCAGGAATTTTTCAGGTGAAACTATTAATACTCATGCTATTGTGAGCAAGATAAAGCTAATTCCTCTAGCCCAATCACACGCAATCCATTTTTCATGAGATATGGTGTCAAACTTGTTCTAAAAGTATACCATTGCTCAATAGGCATAAATGAAATAAAGTGAGGATCTTTGGCAAAGACTAGGGTTTTCCCCATGCTGCTTCACAGACTCACCTTCCAGTGAGCACTGCGTACACTAAGTTAATAATGAAGATTTTAAACAGTTATTTACTGAAGACTGATGCCAAATGACTTATTGCATTGTGATATTTGCAAACAGTTTAAAGAGGTGCTTGCAGACTAGTGACTTTGTAGAATGCTAGGTAATACCGAATAAAATCATTATGACTGAAATCTACGTAACTGAATAAGAAAAACACAAACAATGACCAGAACACAAAATAGTAAACTATTCAAAAAAACTTTTGGAAAAGATTTAATACATTTGTATCAGTTTGCAATAAGGAAAGGTTTTTCTGCCCTTCTCTCTCATTTCACTCATCCTATACAACAGTGAAATCTGCAGTGCAAAATGGTGTCCAAATACTTTTCTCTTCCTTCACACCCTAGCATATGGGATCTCTTAGCCCAGTAATATGTACTCCTCCCTACACAGTTGTTTGAGACACAACAGATAGCCACTGATATCATGTGTCATTACTTGGCTCTGCTTCAGCACTTTGCTGTAAAACACTGAGGCCAGAAAGGAAGGAATAGGAAGTATTGACTGATCCAAGTTTCTGTGGCTTGTTTCTGTAGAAACAGAAAATCCATGTGATCTGGTATTACCCAACTGCAAAGAACCAAACAGCTAAACACACATGGAAACAGGCAACCTAGTACTGACTAGCTAGTCTGGGCAGTCAGAGCAGAGTGTATGCCCATTACAGTTAAGCCACACATTTCTCACAATCAAAATCTTCAGCACGGACAAGATATACACTTGGAAAAAAAGAAAACAAAAAGAAAAAATATAACAAATATTGCAGGGTATAATTATAGTTACAGTCATCAATCTTAAACACTGAAATGTTCACTCACTGAACAAAGGATATTCTTCACAGATGCATACATTGTAAATTTATCACATACACTGCTCTGTAGAAAACAGATGATATTTTTCATCACAAGAAGCTAAGGGCTTGAGTAACTTATTTGACCTCAGTCACTACTTCAGCCTTTGGGCATGCTGTGCAAATTAAAATGTCAGTTCATGGTTCACCTGTCATCATCTGATCCTAAACACTTCCTGAGAATTTCTCCCTAAACCCATGTTTTATTTCTTACCTAATAAACTCAATAATAATTTGGGGGGAAAAAGAAAAAAAAAAGAAAAAATGTGTGGCAACACCAGAGGGTGATACACTACAAATCTCTCTGAAATCAGCTGGGCTTCTTTTTTCTGTCTTCTCCACCCCTTCCTTTTCTCCCTGGCCTCACGAGCACTGACTCAAATGCGATTGTCTGGCTGACAGACAGATGGAACAGAATTGTCTATGTAGTTTTCAGTTTAGCAATTAAAAAAACCAGCCAAACAAAAAAATCCATGAAAGGACTATTTGGGACAAGCAGAGTGAAACAAGAATGGCTCAACTGAAATACAGTGTATAAGACTCTGGCCTACTGGCTGAATAATTCAAAACAGAATATTTTCCTTCTTTAATATATGAACAGATACTTTCTTCCTGTGTGAAGTAATAAAACCTTCAATGTTCTGCTTTTTATTATTTTAGAAAGAAGCCAGGGATCAGAGAACATCAACTAATGAAACTATTTTGTATATATATTTCAAATTAAAATGAAAAAAATCCTAAAATTTAAGCCAGGTCTCTATGTTTACACACATACACATTTCCTGTCTACCAAATGATTCTTGGGAGTCCTGCCTCAACCATTTTGCATGCTCTTAAATAAGGCAGTAATTCTGAAAATATATCTTAAAATAGTTGCTTAAAGGGAGGAAAAAAAAATAAAATTACCCCAAGTCATCAAGTCATGGGTAACAATTTCATACAAAGTTCAGCTATTTTGTACAGCGAGGGGTTGGCAAAAGAAGGATGATACTCAGATGACCAAAGACTGATCAAGTGTAAACTGCACTGCACCAACCAACAACATCTTTGATTTCATAACTCAATATGATAAATACAAACATGATTATAAACAGGTCCTAGTCCTGCGAGTAGAGGCAGTTGTAGGGCTATCGCATCAATCTCCTTTGCAAAATTACAGTGGAATACTGACAAACGGCTCTGGCAAAGACACAGCAGCTGAATAAGCACATTCAGAGACAAGAGTTCACGAAAAAAAATCTCAGTCATATCCTTTTAGGTCTCAAATGGCCACACTGCTGTCAGTTTTCTTTGCTTTATCTGAAAGCATTAAAAAAAAAAAATAAGGCAGCCAACGAATGTGAACAATTAGAGAAAGAATTGCTCCAGACAAATTTATAGGTAAGTCATCAACAGCTGCCTTACTATTTACTATGCATACTGGGTCTAAAACTTCCCATGTAGACTGTCTTTTGAGGATATAAAAGATAAAGTCCCTTTAAAATTTCTTTTCCTTGTTTACTGAATGACAATATTGATCTTGTAGACATTTTTATTTTTTACTTAAGTATAGCTAAATGCGGTTTTGGAAGTGACAGGACTCCTCAAATTCCTTTGGAGCCTGCTTTTATTTCTTAGAATGTAAACTTCTGATCCAATTTCAATCCTTTTGAAACTGAAAGAACATTATTTATATATAACTTGAAAAAATTATTAGTAATAATGTCTGGATTTTGTGCATTATAGAGCTTCTAATTGTCGGGTTTGTTTTTTTTTTCTGTACTCTTCTTCATCATTTACTTCCTTATTTACCCCTGTGATCTTTTTAGCATATTACATACAAGGTAAAAGAAGTGATAAGCCTGTTTCACCTCTGGTTTTGGGGATGTGTTCCTTTTACTGGAATACTACAACACTGAATCTCAGCTATATTTTCTATATTTTTAGTTAAATTTTTGTTCTCATTCTCTCATGAAGATGAACAAAATACACATTAAAATATTGTTGACATTAAAACCTGCTACTAAAATACTAAAACCATAAAAATTTTGGAACAAAATTAGTTGTTTCCTTATTCTGATTTGATTGCACTTAAACTGTAGAAATATATGGGGCTCTATGGTGGGTCTGACATAAATAGCACAGTAACTATCACAGCATCTCAAAGAGCAGGAATCAATTAATCCATGACAAATATATTTAAATCATCTATATATGTATAAATGCTTCTTTATTTCTGGACATCCAATATGCTAATTCTAGCTTTGGTAGTCCTTTCAATTTCTTTTATTTCAAACACCTACATGTTTGCTTAAGAAGAATAATGAACATTTTATCCTAATGACAGTGCTTACTTCAGAAAAGGTGAAAGCATCCACATTTATTTCTTCATATTCATCCTCCACTTCATCACTTTTAACAGCTGCAAGAGCACTGGCCAGTTTCTTTCGCAAAAGAAAACCCTTCCAAAATGCCTAAACAAAAAATTTAAAGCATGTTACACAAAGCCATAGATCAAACCCAAATCCAGATTCTCTATGTTATCCCATTAGGAAGATAAAACATCTTGGGCCTTTGTTTAATAGCTCAATGATCTGTTTTTTGAACTTTATGTGACATTTAAAACTACAAGACAAATTAAATGCCAGCATATGTCTAAAGCTTAGAGTACTCAAGAGGCTCTCCACAAGTAAGCAGAAAGGAATCCTGCAACTCCCTCAACTACAAACCTGGGTCAACTAATTAATTATTTGACAATTCCTTCAGGGACTATTATAAACTGAAAGGAAAGGCTACATAAGAAAAACCTGAGTGTCAACTTTCAAATTACTGAGAATAAAAATACTGTTGTACTAAATGTCTTACAGTTTACAAGTAGCAATTCTTGGAGACATCTCATGCAATTGACCTAGGTCAGTTACTCGTTCTTAACTGTCTAAGATCTTTATTTTAAAAAAATATTACCAGTAAGCACAATCATCTCAAAGAAAAAAGGATACATTAGGAATTAAGGTGCTAGAAAACGAGCAAGGTTGTTAGGAACACATGCCAAGCATAGAACCAGATCCAGGAAAAACACTTCAGAGATCACAATTACATGGATGGAGTTAAAAAAAACTAAATTCAAGACACCAATTTTCTCCAACATCAGTGTTTGACATCACTAGATTTCAAGATGCCCTACATATTTAAAACACCACGTAAAAAATTTTCACTGTCATGAAAGAAGTAGTGTTGTCCACCTTTAATGGCTTTGCAGTGAAGGTACTAAAATGGGAAGGGTACATCTCATATTCTGGTTTAACGTTTAGCTTATTAATTTTTAGAAAATTATTGTCTAACCATGTAAATTAATGAAAATTTTACCATTTACCAACTGTCTTACTGTACAAATTCATTATATATCTGCCTATGGAATTCAGTTCTAGTTGCTTCTTTAAAAAAAAGATTTTAATAGATTGCAGCAAAGGTTCAGAGAGGGACAAAAAGAATTACAGAGTAATGCAAAAAGAGACTAAACAGACTAAAATTTTATTTCCAAAAAATGTATGTAAGGATGGATATAAAAGAGATCTAAAAACACACACAGAAGATAAATAATTAAAGACTTTATTTTCATACTCACTTTGGAAATCATCACGTTTGAAACAAAAGAAAAGAAGCACATATTATTCACTATATGAATTTGTGAGACTTATCCATTTAATATTTATTAGAGGTCAAATATATAACTTCAAAAAAGGATTAAATAAACTTATTGAGATTTAATTGATAATATGCTGGCTACACAATATACTCCAGTAACAAATTTTTGCTCCTAAATCACTGTCACTTCTGACATTTTTATATAAGACTTACAATATAGAATGTTTCTAAGTTAACTTGAAATATGAAACGAACACAGGATCAATTTCTTTCAAAATGTAGAGAAAAAAACATTAACCCTGGAAACGTGGCAGGCTAATACTGTGTCTGGTTAGCAAACTAGACAGAATCAAGGCATGGACTTCAACTCTTGCAAATAGTAATCCATGCTATTTAACTGTTGTCAGCTCAGTATCTACCACAGGGCAGCCTAGGCCATGGTCTGTTCCCAAGGGCAATATGGATTAAGCAATTCTGGTTGTTGGAGATGGGAAGAGAAGGAAAGGGATGGATAGGTAGGATAGAAGAGGCGGGGAGAGTAGTTGGTCATATAGCTATCAGATATGATGTATTACTTGCACAGCATCTGTCACTTAAATAGCACAGACATATCTCAGTAAGAACTGGGCACAGTACTTCTTGGGCATAATATTAGAATTAAATCAAGCAAGGAAATATTTGGTGAAAATAGGGAAAATATTTTTATGTTTCAATAAAACTTTTTGTAAAGAAGTCTCTCTTTTAGAAACATCAAGCTTACGTTGAATAAATAAAACAAAAATGTTTAATTATGAAATTATTAATAAATTCATAAGCAAAACCAGATAGAAGATAACAAGTACAAAAAATGATTAAGATTTTTTTTTCTTTTTTAATTTGCAAAATAAGTAAAGAGAATACCATAAACCAACCTGGATTACTGTGGCAGCTTCATGCTTCTGTCTCAATGCTTCTATATACTCTCGATTCTCTGTTTTGTTGCAGTTATTTTTATTCCGAGCACGGTAGTGCCGCCAAAGGGCCTGGATCACTGATGCTGCCATATGGAGTCTCATAGAAAAATAAATACCTTTATGAATGACAGAGCCAGCACTACTGGATTATCATATTTGCCAAACTACAACCATAAAACATAGCACTGTGCTTTGAGACAAACAAAAAGTTCTGCCATTAAACAAGAAATTACAATACAGATGTGACATATATGTTCAGAGGAATAGTCACATCCTATAACTTCTGAAATCCAGCTTTCTAAAGACTAATCTCTGCTGGGCTCTGTTCCATTTATAATCACCATAGAGGAAGAGTCCTCAAAGGAAGGATTAGGAGCAGTACTGGTTTAACAATGACTGAACAAATTCTTGCAAGAGTCCACTTACTCCCACTACCTGTATAAAATAAAATAACAAACCACCACCAACAAAAATAATCCCAAATAAGCAAATAGCAAGCACTAAAGAGAAAACTGCACGAGACAGATATTTCCAATGGAGCAGACAGGAAAAATGGAGAAAGTGCAATTTCATATTTTTCCTGCTTTTACCCTTTAATCTAAGACTACTGACCACTGGTTATCCGCGTAAATTTTCTAATTTGCTCATTTTTTAACAAGTACTAATTACAGAAGACTATTTAGATTTGCTCAGTGATTGAGATTTCTAAATATATCTTCAATTAATTGATATTGATGGAGAAAAAGTTTAATGTCAGCTCTGCATTATGACTTTACTATCTTTACTATCTTGGAATCTTTTTCTCACAAAATACTCATTTCAATTGGACAGTGGGTTTAAGAAAAGACATCTAAATTTTCCCCAATCTTAACATAATTTCTTTCCTTGTGCAGTGCATCTATTTAAATAGAGGAGTACTATGCAGAAAAAAAAAACAAAGAAGCACACTTCAGAGGTCAAGACATATTTTTTTTTCCCCTAAATGTGTTTATTCAGTTTATTAACCCCCAAAAATGAATTCTTTATAAGCTTTGCATCTGTAGGAAGCATTAACTGAATTAGAAAAACAAACACAAAAAATGGTTTGCATTCTGTTTTCAAGAGACATCTCCAAAAAGACACTTACAGAATGCACTTAAAACATTAATTAAAAACTAAATTAACTATTTCAAAAATAATTTTTAAGCATTCATATTCTGCAATAGAGTACCGTACTCTTGCTTTCAACTTGCTGAGAGGTAATGATGAATAGCATGGTCTTCCTGAATAATAAATTTTATGACAAATTATTAGTGTCTTAAGTATCCACTAAGCACTACTGCCTATTTACCATAAGTCTAAAGAGAACAAAGAAGCACACCCACCATTACTGTTTTTCATAGTGTTCTCAAGACATCTATTTTTGAAAATGAATTCTTCTGAAATTGTAACTGAACTCTTGTCCCTTTAGGGCAAAAAAAACCAGCTTCTGTTTCCCCTGACTGCACATCCAAACCCATACAAATCAGCAGTAAACACATTCCATGGAGGTAATAAGGCAGTCTGTTTCATGTGGGAGAAAATTTAGGGCCACAGAACAAGTTGAATGGGCCTCTCACCCCTGTCTCTACTTTTAAGAAGCAGGTTGAGGCATGTTGGAGGAGTACCAAAAGCAGGGCAGCCGCTAGCTCTTCAGTCATCACCATAGCAAGAGACAGGCCTAAGGTCAAGGGAGTAGGATGGTAGATTTAAGGAACTTTTACCTCTTGCTTTCTAAACAGTACTGACTGTAAAGTCTACACAGATGAATCCTGAATGTCTAATGAACAGTACAGCAAAAAAGCTTTACACTAGTTTGTAGTCAAACTGCCCCAAAGTTTCTGGAAAACATCAGCATTTGCATTCCTAACACCGCAGGTGTGTTTGAACTGGTGTCACAACATTATTGCAAAAAAAAAAAAAAAAAGGAAAATGAAGGAGGCCAGGAGAAAGTTTTCAAATTCTCTTATTATACAGTATTTTTAAATTATTTGAAGTGCTTACATATCTGTACTCTAATATATCAACTGACAGAATACCACAAAGGATTCTTGTTAGTATGGAAGCCTAGTGTGCAACACCTCAATATAACTCTTTATTGTCTAATAAGCTTAAAAATATTATGAGTTCTGAGCCTCTGTTTTAAATAAGAAATCCTCACTCCTATTGTCTATCTGAATAATCTATTTGAAAGCAATCTGACATCTGTCTTACCTTTCCATATCATTCTCCAAATGCTGGAGATTTCTTCCCATAGTACTTGCTACTATCACTGATTGTTGTGATGTGAGTTGGGCTGACACGTTATTGTTGTCTTTGCTCTCCCCACTGTAATTAATACAAGATTCAGTACTCTTCTTCTTCACTCTCTGATCTTCTTTATTTTCCTTTTGGTGCACAGGTATGGAGGAGTTAATGAATGTGGCCTGAGTATCGCCAGTAGTGATCCATCTTTTGGAAGGATCCAACAAGACCTGTTTATTTTCTGTTGTACCCATGATAGAGAGGTTATTTTCTTGTAGGCAGCCAGTGGTCGTTTGCCCTAAATGATTTTTAAGTGCTTCTGGTCCATCTCTATCAGTAACGTTTAGTTCACCGTACTCATGTGCATATCGATGTTTAATACTAAGTTTCATTAACTGATTAAAATACCAGCATTGTCCGTGCGCAGAATCAATAGAAGAGCCAATTCTGAAAAAAAGAAAAAAATACTGTGTTTCTGACTGTAAGAATGCTTTAAAAAAAATAAATCCCCTCTATTATTTTCTAAAATACCTTGTATTTTCAAATATCCTTATATGTTTCCATATTCTTAAGGAAATAGCAATAATTCTGATCGGAAACTAATTTTTAATACTCAGAAGTCTTAATAGCATTTGTCTTCCTTTGGACATATTTAAAATATATTCACATAGATTTCTTATTTTACTTTGCCTTTTTAAAGAAAAGAAGTTGTGGGGTTTTTTTTTTAGTCTTTTTCAAATAGGCACTAGGGCATGCATTTAACTATTAATTTTCTGTGTGGTTAGGGACATATGAAGCCAAAAATTTTAGATGATTTGAGGTAATTTTGCTTTATTAATCCCTTATTATCTGGGAACTATGAAAGCTACTATAAAAATAACAGTAATTTTAAAATGTAGATAACAACTAAAGCAACCAAACCCAGACTCAGACTCAAACCAACAAACCACAATGTCTAGAAAGAATTTAGGAAAACAGAAACTTTTACGTATAGATGTATTTATCAATATAAGAGAAAGTGCTAGACTGAAGCAACACTAATCTATGAAGTCTGGCTCTGTAAATGATGAGTAAGAGTAAATATGAACTAATTGTTACAGATTCAGATGGCAGTCTGTCCTTTGGACAGTGTCCATCATATTAGGTAGCAGGTACTTCTGGAATCATGAAAACATTTTTCTTCAATAGCATAGATAGATGCAGAGATCTGTAATGTGTTGCTAATTTCCAAGGAGCACAAAGTTAATTCTAGAACAGCAATCCAAGAGAAAAAGTAGAAACAAAACCAATTTTCTTGTGCATCTGAAAAAATCAGGTGCTAAAATTATAGTTAGAATAACAGAATTTTCCTTCTTGTTCATCATTCTTGAAAGATGAAGCTTTTATAAGGTTTTACGGTGAAAAGACTCTTTACCTTTATAATTATATCCTCTAATGAAGTTCAACTAAAAACATTTTAGATTTTTAAGAACATAGTGAATCAGATCTTACAAGATCTTACTGTTAGTGCAACTTCTAAAGGACAAAATCTGAATGGTTAAATTGGAAGCCAAATCCACATAGCTCAAGCACACAACTCATTGTGCAATAGCTGTACATTTGATTGTCCATTACATAACATTACTCCTACTCCTATTAGTTCCATAAACATGACAATTCCTAAAAATATTTAAACCAGTGCATATTGTTTAAGGATCTAACATACTATATACTAAGAATAGCAATTTCTTCAACAGAAAATACTTAAAGCATCAGTTAAATATTTTAGTTGAATACTTACAATTAGTTGAAGTATTTAAAAAGATACATTTGGTACAAGATTGTTACCAAATTTGTACAAAAAATACTATGGTGAGAAGACAAAAAAAAAAGGAAAAAAATTATAAAAAAAAGTCCATCTCCCCCTTTTTTTCCCCTTTGCTTTCTTGTGTTGTTTATTTGAAAATAAAAATGTTGCAGAAAATGCCAGAATGTTTTATATATTGGGCAAAATAAACTTTTGCATGAAAGAAAGAAAAACAAACCACCATAACAGTGAATCCAATAGGATACTTGTACATCCTCTCCTATGACAGGTGCAGGGGTATCTCAAGCACCTGTTTCACCCTTCCAGTGACTACAAATACGTCAAGCAGAAATGGGAAGGGAGGTCGATGGGAATTGAAAATTCAGGCAGGGAGTAATTTTGTGGTCACCAGGGATCATGTGTTACTTTTTTTTCACAGAGGCAGCTTTTTGGGCAGTTTTCCCAAACAGTGGCTGAAAAATACAGTCTTGTTGCTGTGGACATGCACCCTCTCCCAGCTGATATGTTCCCTGACAACTATACATTGATTTTGTAGGATTTTTAGGCTGCTCCCTGTATCGGTGGCTTTCCTTTTAGGCAGTCAGATCAGCTTAAGTTTCAAGAAATGACAAAGGAAGCTGAAGTGACATTTCAGAGAATTATGAACAATGAAGTGGCTTGGTAACTGTATTTGGAGTTCTTCCGCAAAGGTGAAGCTCCAAGGCACAGACAACAAATATTATGATGGGGCCTGAGTACTAGGCAGCAGTCAGCTTGTAGGTCCCTTAGGAAAACAGGGATTTCAGGTATCCTCTCAATGCACTGCAACTTTCTCAGTGTCTCAATAGGCCTGCATTCTTAATATCTGAGAGCTGCTCCTGAAGATTGCTTTTTCAAACCAGAGAAAGGAAGATGCTGTAATGGAAAATACGCAGGACTGGTTTACTTCTTTAATAGAAAAAAAAAACACATACAAGGAAAGAGAGAAGACAAAGTAAGAAATATGACAGCATTAAGACTTTTGATGCACAGTATTTCCTTTTCAGTTAATGTAAATTCGTTGTTTGTCTTTCAAACCTTTTCTCGTACCATAGGTCAAGGGGTCTAGCTGCACTACATCTTCTGGAATTGCATCTTGGTTATGATACAACCAAATTTTTAAGCATAAATTGGCATCTAGACAAAACAAGAAATGGGATTATCTCATGGAAGCGCCAGTATCCACAGTGTCTGGCTCCTTAGTATGTAATGAAATGTAGATGAACATGGTGGTCTTGCTACAGCAAAATTTCTATGGCTTTCAGTTTTGACCAGCACGTTCCCTCATGTTCAATGGCTGCCTGGCTTCCCACAGTTTTATTTTGATTCTAACAAGTGAAAGTAATTTATGCCATATGCAAATTTTAGCATAACCACAAAGGATGAAGTGCTTTTGCCATGGGAGAAATGGAGAATAAGCCAGAAGAGGAAGGGCCAGGTCTTTTGTAGCAATGTACACATGTGCTATAATAGTGGCCCTGATACTACCTAAAGACCAAGATATTATTTTCACAAACAAATGTTAACAGCAGAAAGCTACCTGTAGCTTTTTTTACCAAACAAATAACTCTCTGTTTCTGCTAGCATTTTCCAGAGACTTTGAGGAAAGACAAAACCATTAGAATAAGATTTTAATCTATTTGGAAATTGAAATCGGGCATTTATTAATGACTGTTACAATTTCAGTCCTCACATCAACCCACCAAGAGTATCCATCACTGTCTTGGTTAATTTAGACCAAACCCTGCTCAGTTTCACATGCAGTGTTTGGGAGGGGAGAAGTAGAGGTGGGGAAGAGTAAACCCCCACGGGTAAGCACCTAGGAAGCGTAAGGATCCATGCACAGGCTGACTTGAAAGACATGAAAAAGGACAAAGTTATTCATCCTTTAAGGCCTTTCAATGGAGTTTAAATCAGCCAAAATGTTGCTACTTAGGAAGTTTAACGTGGTGGCAGAAGCTTGCTTATAGAGCTGACACATTTTGTATAGAATTTCTTACTGCAATCACATCTGCAATGGCTGCCAGGTTATTCAAAGAGCATAATTTTCTCAGAAAGAAACTGTAAGTCTGGAGAAGTCAGCAGAACAAATCTCTCAGCGGCAAAAGAGACAGTGGAAAAACAAGCCAGTTTAATCAGGAACAGCAGTTTTCTCCTGGCCCTATCAGCTAAATCATAAACAATATTCTCCCTTTTTGTGCACTAGTTTGCATGCTAGTTAAAATTTTGCTAATATCATGTTTTTCCCTTTGTGGCTCTACTGTGATTTTCATAATTATGATACATGAAATAGTCAAACAGTACAATTTATATGAGCTTGTGTTTGCTACAGTGTGGTAAAATCTAATTTGTCTTCAGGGAACCTTCTATAAGCATCATTACTGATGTTCAACTGCAGCCTACAAAAGTCCCTTAAAAACACATGAAAGAGGTCACTGTTTACATATTCTGTCCTTGCAATACCATTTATGAAATTCCTGTCATTTTCACTGTATTACACATATAGTATTTATAAAGTTCAAGTTCCACTAGCCAGACATCTGCTTTATCTGAAGGCTGAAAGCAAATTGCTGCGACCAAGGTCTCATATTTTTTTACATGATTATTCATTACAAGTCAACTAAAGAATGTGTGACAGAAAACATCAGAATAGAGAAATTCAATTTTAAAATAAGTTTTATTCTTAAGCATGGCAACAACAGAGAAGTTTCAGAAAGAAACAGCACAGAGAATTTAACTGGGCAGCAGTGGTTTATCAAACATGAATTAGGGAAGCAAGCAGTGATTACTTTCGGCAGCTTACATACTTGAGGTCGCACCTACAGAGGCTTATAACTCAGCAAGATGTGAAACAGACAGAAGTTTGCTCTATTGTTGGCCTGTTCTTTAGCAATGTCACATTAATTCAGTCAAAGTATTGCAATATGTACATATAATAGCTATGCTGTTAAGGTTCATATACAAACAAGTTGTTTAGAGTTCCTTTTATGAACTGCAGTTTTCAATGGTTTTCAAGTCATCCACATATTTTATTTTAGTCAAAATAAAAGGGCTTTAACACATGAGAAATTAATTTTAAGACTAAATTTGATACAAGATGTTTCAATCATGCCAAAGTTACCAATTTAAAAGATTGTGAATGAATTCTCAAAATCTCAAAAACCCCACAACCCTCCCTCCTCCCTGCACCCTGCCCTCCCCTTCTCCACCCAAACCATATATTCAGGAAAGGAGAGATATTTACTTAATATCCTCTTTCCACTACTGTGCTTTTCAAACATCTGCAGGCTCTTTCAACAAAACTTACACAGAATCATAGAAAAATTCTCAATTGAAGGAACTCAGGAGGTCTCTAGTCCAGCCTTCTGCTTCAAAGCTAGGTTAGCTCTCAGATCAGACCAGGCTGCTCTGGGCTTTATCCAGTCAGGTCTCGAAAATCTCCAAGAACAAGACTACACAACCTCTCTGGGCAACCTGTTGCAATTCATCACTGTCCCAACAGCGAAAAGATTTTTCCATATGTCCAATTGTACTGACTCTGGCTGGGATGAATTAATTCTCATTACAGGTGTATGTATATGGTGCTGTGTTTTAGATTTGTGACTGGAAACAAATTGATAAAAGACTAATGTTTTGCTGAGCAGTGCCTGGACAAAGTCAAGGCCTTCTCTCTTGCATTCAGCAAGTATCTTGGGAGCGGGTACAAGGCCTCCTTTCTTTATTTCCTTCCCAGGTAAAGAACTTTGCACTTGTTGAATTTACAAGGCTCCTGTTGACCTGTCTCCCCAGTATGTCATTCTGACTGGTAGCTCTCTCCTCAGGCATGTATACAATTGCCTCCAAATTTGTTGTGATCTTCGAATATGGTAAGTGTGCACTCCACCTCCTGTTGCCAGTCTTTGATAAAAGATATTAGACGTACAAGTCAGCCTCCAGAAAGTAGCATAAACCTAGTAATTAACTATTAATACTTAATGGTTGGTCTGAGTCTGACTACCCAGCAAGTTTCTTATGTATCTTTCCTACTTATGTCCATTCATGCAGACTGTGGTAAAAAAAAATATTAAATTTTATGACTATCATCTTTCTTTTCCATTTTTTACCATCTTGCAGAAATGCATGTGAAAGCTAGGTCCTCAGATTCTACTACACTTCTCTCACAAGTCACATCCTAATTAAAGATCATGACTTTTTTTTGTAAGGGATAATGATGAAACTGGTCCTATATATCACATACAGAAAAATTTTCTCAACCATAAAAGAGGAAGAGTGCTTTATTTATTTTTTTTCCTTGCCTCTTGTTTTTTCCTTTTAAGAAAAAGATAGGAAGGAACACCATTTCAAGATGGTAAATAGATTAGGAAGTATCAGCTTCCAATGTGCAAACCAGAAGCCAAAAATCACAAAAGTGGAGAAGACACATCTTGGAGGTTTAATGGAGAAATAAATGAGTTTTAGGACTCATCTCTAAACTATATTACATATAACTACAATACATCTGTTATAGAAAACTGCACTATCTAATTTCTCCCAGATGAATTTCAATCTAATTCTTAATCCTAACTTTGTTTCAAATTAATCAAGTTCTGAGCTATGAAGGTTTTATTGCAGCTTAGTAAAAGCCAATAATATACCAAAGTAATCAACTGTTAGGTAGTAACAAGATACCATGGATATACAGGCTTATATGCAAATACAAAACAACCAGATTCTGAAAAAAAAGTGGGTACTTTTCCTGAACCAACAGAGTATGCAACGTTCAGACTAAAACACTGTCAAACATCACATGCTTCACCTGCTCTGGGGTGAAGTACCTGGCAGAACAAAGAGAACTATCTTTCCAAACATTAACAGACAAGTTGAATATTACAAGGCCTATAGGGATATTGTGAACCTGATAGGAAATGAAAAACAACTATGAAAGAAAAAAAAATGCAATATTACCAAGTGCAGAAACATGAGAAGTTTGACCTATTTAGATATTACAAAACAATTAGAAGATAGCAGGTATAAGTGATAAATTACCACTTGCATGGTCTAAGCTGAAGTCACTAGACAACTAACAATGGTAATAGTGATAAAGGTGGTAAGTATGGCGAAATCAAAGACCTGTAAACAGATCCATCTGATCCACTACCTTAAGAAAAAAGTGGTCATATTTTTTGCAATTATTTAGAATGTGAATAATATACACATGGAAAACAAACCCAGAAAGAAAAATAGAGCATATTGCACCAAAAGCCAAACTAGATTTGATTAAGTTAAAGCTGGAAATCATGTTAATATAATTATACAACTTTCATGATTTAAGCTAGTAATCCTGCATAGCACCATGCTGTGCTGTGTGTACAAATTCATTCAGCTCCTACTAAATGCAGGTTTTGAACAACCTGTTTTCTCAAACTTAAAGAAACAAAGCTCAAGGCCCACATATCTTAATATCTGTCTAAAATAGACTTTGGACTGCAGTAAATGATTCTCATCTCTTCTTTTTCATAATACATTTCCAGGTAAAAAAAAATCCTAAGTAAAATTCATAAGATACTAAGAACTTCACTAGCAGTACATGAATATATATTTCTGAATGCAATTTATATTCACATTAATACATACTCTAATTCAGCAGCCTTTTTTTTCAGTTGAATATTTTCTTCAATTTGAACTTGACAAAGTTCCAGAAAAGTTCTTAATTCTGATTTTTTGATTCTTTCAGTTGTTGGTAACTGACGACAAGCTAAGATTTCACCATCAAGAGACTGCAAACTAGGAAGAACCTTAAACAAGGAAGATCTTAGGAAAAAAAAAAAAGTCATAGTTAGTTCTACAAAAAAATACTTATGCTAAAACACCCATTTTATTGATACAATCAGATAACAAGACAGAACATGAAGTTCGTTCTCTAAGTATTAGTACATATTTGTCCCTATTTCATATGTTAACATACTAACTAAAAATTTATACTTAATAAACTACAGAACTCAGAATAAAACACAGAACATAGCAAGACTTCTTATCGCTTTGCTGGCATAAAGAGCACTGCTGAAATACCGACACCAGGAAAGTCAATGGCAACATTCTCAATTCACTAGAGCTGGAATTTTACCTACACAAACCATTACAGGAAAATTTGGCACACTTGTGCATAGGCACCTGTAATGGGTTTGATTAGTAGGCAACACAGCAAACTAAGTCACAGGATTAAGACAGTGCACTGATTTTGTTGACACATTGAAATATTTAAAACTACACAAAATACTAAAGCTTGTCAATTCTAATCCCTTTACCATTTGCATATACCACATCTAGTGACATGATTTTCAGTATGACTGACAGGAAAAAAGATCCACTTTTGAAATACTGAATTTGGGTCAGTGAAAGGAATGAGAGTAGAGATGACACTTCCTTGCTACAAAAGGGACAGCTGGGGCCACTGACATAAGAAAAAATATGCATGAGAAACTTACCTACCAAAAAAAAAAAAGTATCATCAATGCAGTCTTGGGTTGTTGTAAAATGTAAACTAGTACTACAACCTTGTTTCTCATATTTCTTGTACAAGACCAAATTAGTTGAAAGTTTGAAGACTGCAAAATTATTTAAATCAATACATCATCACTCAATATTTTCATTAAGTCAATTTTAAGTAACACTTAAGAACTCCTGAAAGGATACTTACTGTAGGCTGTAAATTCCCCTAGTGTTAAAAACCATAGTACTGTTTTCAAAACTTTAAAACTCCCTGACTATTCTCTGTGAAGGTACAGGACTACTGCTCAGCTCAGACAACATACACTAACTTTAAAATCAGAGAAAGTTTTTATGACTGAGTTATACTTTTCCAAATAACTCAATAGAATAGAATATTGGGTTTTTTGCAAATAGAAAACTTTCCTTCACTACTGCCCATTAATGAAAGCTAAGATTGTCTGAAGTGTATTTGGAATAAAATGATGGGTTTAGATCAATAGTTCCTGAACACATAAACAGAAATTACCAAAACTGATGTTGAATAGTGATACACCAAAAAAGTGTCATATCAAAGTTGATCGATGCTGGAAGTATCATGTCTTAGAGCTATGGGATCTCACCACTAGTTTTTCCAGCTGGGTGAAGGGCTGAGTAAACATTTCATTTAGTGAAAACTTCCTGGTGAATATTCTGTCAGTTAAGAGGCCCTATTAATCATTACAACATTGAAACATATTCCCCTAGGAGTGCTCAGACTGATCCCAGGGTTTAATTTTTAAAAAGAAATTTCTTACTACTTCACTTTTGTTGGTGTTATCGCTGGCTGGACATGAAAGTACAAAACTGATTTGGAAATTTTACAACTAATTCCTTTGTTGGTATCAAGGGGTTATGTAAAGTTCACTGGAACATATTGCCTGAAGTTACAGTCAATCCTGTATTCAGCAAATCCATATTTTATAGTATTCCATACTTTAAATCCTTTAGACAAATGAATCTCTTGTCTAATCATAAAAGCTCCCTTGGGTTAAGCAATCTAAAGTGTCAGTTCTTGAAGTTAAATTGAAATTCAGAAAGCTTTTCCCTCCAGCTTACAAGTGAAACAAGAGTTCTGTAAAACAGTGGGAATTAAAACAATGCAAATGGGAATTTAAAATATTGTCACAGTCACAGAGTTTTATTAATGAAATTACTTGCAGGAACAACGGGAGTGCAAATAACTCTCTTCATTAAAAAACAAACAAACCAATCAAGAATGTACTGATAAAGGTATCTGTTAAACTACTCTAATATTTCCAACTAAAACTTTCAAGTAGTTTTTTTTCTACTAGCATACTAATCATAACTTTGTACAAAAATCTTCAAATGGAAGACACGAGTGGTTTCATTTTCCTTTTTTTTCTCTTAATACAATGCACACTCTAAAACACACGCACATCCCAAACTTTGTTGTCATTACACTAGGCAATTTAATATAGCAAATGTGAACAGAATTTATCTAAACAGGTTCTTGTGTAACATTGCAGTGTAAGCCTTACCTTTAATTGACCTGAAATTATACAAGTAATAAGTTTGGTGATTCTTCAAAATTACTAGGAAAAAATCATATTTTTCCAATAAAAAAATCTGTCATGTGTTTTAATTACATCCAAAATGAAAGTCCAACTGTTGTGTCTAATTTCATTTTCTCAGACATTTTATTTTGTTAACACTTTCCTAGGTAAATACTTGATTTCCTTAGCTGAAAAAATTGGTAATGATTTAAATTCTTATTGATTAAATGCTTCTTTTTACATTTAATGGAATTATAGTAAGAGTGTCACTAACAGACATTCTACCATTTCAACACACATATTCTGGAACATCACCTAAAAATCTAAAATTTCATTTCCAACTTGTATTCTGCTCTTGAAGGCCTGTAGACTATGAAGTATTAATTCTAAGGAAGATGAAAGAACACAGTAAATTAAAAAACACTACTGTGTTTTTGCTCAGCAGTCTTCTCAGAGCAATTTTCTCAGACAGCTTTAAGTCTTCATGGCACTGGCCTATGAATAGGGTTTCAGATCATGGAATTCTTAAGAAATGAGGAGACTTCAATGGGTGAATAGTGCTACATCCAGCTGGCAGCCAGTCACTAGTGGGCTTTCCCAAGGCTCCATATGGGGGGCGGTCCTGTTTAATATCTTTACTGTTGATCCACACGAGGAGATCGAAGTCACCTCAGTAGGTTCGCAGACAACACCACGTTGGGCAGGAGTGGATCTGCTGGAGGGTAGGAAAGCTCTGCAGAGGGATCTGGACAGGCTGAATCAGTGAACCCAGGCCAACAGTATGAAGTTCAACAAGGCCAAGTGCCAGGTCCTGCACTTGGGTCACAACCCCATGAAGAGCTACAGGCTGGGAGCAGAGTGCCTGGAAAGCTGCTCAGTGGAAAAGTGGGGGTGCTGGTTGACAGTTGGCTGAACTTGAGCAAGCAGTGTGCCCAGATGGCCAGTGGTACCCTGGCTTATATCAGAAACAGTGTGGCCAGCAGGACTAAGGCAATGATCCTTCCCCTGTACTTGGAACTGGTGAGGCTGCACGTTGAGTACTGTGTCCAATACACAAAAAAATATACAAAAAACCTACCCATGTACCATTTTATTCCTATGTTTAACAATCGTATCGGTTAACAATCCTATCATAACTACTCATCTCAGGGATTCTGGTAACTGCATATCATTTCATATGTCAAGTTTCTTTTCTACCCCTTTTCTATCTGTTTTTTCTACATAGACATTATAGTTTCTAGGACCAGCTCTTTGTTTGTTCAGATCATTTTTTTCAGTATTATACGCCACATATACATATATATATGAAGGGCAAAGGACAGCATTACTCTTACATCTCTTTAATTCATAATTATTACAGCTATTAATTTTTGGTGTAAAGATAAGGAATTCTAAGTACCAAAAAAAAAGGCTAACCCTCAACTACTAAGGAAAAATCAACCATTCATTCTGACTTTTTAGTTCTAATATACACTACCCCTTCTCTAGCTAGTATTACAGGAGTTACTTCTCTAGCTGCTGTAAAACCTGTCACAGCAGCAAGACTGTTCATAATGTGTGGTAGTATTTCTACTATTTAACTAACATACATATACCAATTTTTTTGCCTGGTTTTGATTTTTTTCAAATTAATTTATTGTCTTACCTCCAGTTCCTTTCTTGAAGAAGAGGATTTCCACTGAATGACAACTCCTTCAGTTTATGAGAGCCACTTAACCATGTAAGGACATCTTCAAGATCTGTGTTATAGTAGGAAAGAAAATTAAATAAAAATTTGAATGCAGAACTATATTATTTCTCATAAAATCTTACACAAAAGTAAAATGTACCAATATCATGAAGTCCTACAAGCAATACTGCTACCTATCCAGTATAGTTATAATTAATATCTATAATATTCATGTTTGGAAAATATTTATATATTTTCTGCATAAATGTCTCTTATAAATAATGGGAACAGTCCTGTTCAAATCAGTTTATAATTTAACTAAGAAATTCTTGTTTGGAGGGTGCTTTATGGTGTTTTTATACAACTCACCTGACAAGCAGTTATTTTTGATATTCAGCTTTTCCAAAGATACAAATGAATTTAAAGGCACAAGCTCAGTTAATCTAAGAACAAAATAGAATATTTTTTTTTAATTAAATAAAACAGCAGTTGATAAACACGAAGGCACCAGAATCTTTTACAGTTATGACAATTTATCTATTTACATAAGAAAATGCTCATTTAGCTATCCAAGGTACTAGAACTAATTACTGAAATTTTAACTTGAAAGTATTTCTTAGTCTTCTCAGTAGCTCTTTATTTAATATTTTCTCATTAATGTTTTGTTTTATCTGGTAAATATTTCATTCTCTTTCTTGCATTTAATGCTGAAGATCTGAAGTCTTGTAAAATTTACACAACTCAACTGGCTTTTCTTTAGGCTCCATAACTAGAATGGAACTAACTGAAGGTCCTATTTATGGAGAAATAAAATCTGTTTGACTTCTTTTCTCTTCCTTCATTTCTCATTGCTCAAACTTCTTATCAGTTTGTTTCTCTTCTCCACTCAGTACATTACTTCCTAGATCCTAAAACTAACAAAATTGTTGTCACAGTTGTATTTTTAACATGTCAAGGCTGCACTATCCTGTAATACATTTTTAGTGCTTCCTCTGTCTTACTACTTCTGTAAGATGGTGTCAAATTGGTGCTAATTATACAGTTATGGAATTGCTCTTGTGTTATCAGAGCTTTTCCAGACAACAGAGCAGCAAAGCAGTACTAAAGACAGGAAAGAATTCTTATTTGTAGTTTTCAAGAGTAAATGTAAAGAATCTGAGCTGACATTTATCTACACAAATGATTTGGGACTGTAAGATGTGTATGATCACTGCTACTAAAGAATTAATGCAAAGTGTCATTAAAGTTCCTTTACTTACAAACTTGCAGTGGTGCCGGAATGTTCAGCTGCCAGGCTATTGCCAAATATCACCATTCAGATTAAAGTTTATTTTGATTTATGTTAAATATGAAAGAGGGAGGAAAAGTTAAAATCAAGATGCAAGAAACCCCTACCATCAACTAAAAGTAGAATGTTTATGTATAAGCACACACTACTTCAACTGTATCTTTTTAAAAGATATACATGTTTTGGTAACATGTTTCATACCTGTAAGGACAAGGCCCTAGCATAAAGAATGGTAACAGACACGGCAATGTATGTGCTCAGTTTGTGAATGCTAATTTTCACAGAAAGTAGTATTTTCTGAGGGTGTAACGCCTTTGAAAGGTGTAAATCAGAATTCTTTTTACCAGAAACATGACCCTTCAAAAGAATGAAATCCACTCACTCCATAAACTTAAAATTGTTCAGAGCCAAAAGTGCTTATTAGTTGCTGAAATGTGTGACTATGTCATGTTTATGGCACAGGCTTTACAACTGAAAGACAGAGCTGAATTTTACTCTGGTACACTGGTTATGGACCAAATGTTAGTTGTAGGTTCTTTGTTCTTATTGAAAATATAACCAAATGCAAACAAAAAAAAATAACTTCCACCTTCAGTTGACAAGTATTTCTATACAAGGACGTATTATTTTAAGAGTAAATTCAGAGAAACAGATGTAAAGACAATTGAGTACATGCCACTATACTTCCTTTTTTTTCTTAAACTACATTGTAAAGTTGTCCTCTTTCTAGTCCTACTTAGTTCTATTACCTTCCTGCCATGGAAGTTTTCCACAGAATCAAATAAATACAAAGAAGTATTAACCCTAAAACGCATAAAGCATTATACTTAGATCTGTACGTAGTGCTACAAATTTTCATGATCAGTCAATAGTACACAAATATATATAATATTTGACACAAATATTATCATAGATATTATTGGCTAACAGTATGATTGCAAAAACTGAAAATCCATGTCTCAGATTACAGATTCACATATTCAGAAATATCTAGGAAAATAAATGTCATATCTTGCATAAGGGACAAAAGATAATACAGGGTTTTTTTATTTATAGTGAGTGAGTTCTATGGATCTTTATCACTATATGCTGTGGTGAATTAGAAATTGTCTACTGGACTGTCCTTGCCTGCCGGTGGCATTAAGAGAGTTAAAACGTTTCCCCGTCATTCTATAGCTTTTCCCTTTACTGACATTCTTTGTTAATTTTTTTCCTAAGAAAATTCAAACCAGAAAGACAAAGGACATTACTGAAAACTTAATACTACTTGACCTTGTCACATTAGCCCTGGGCATAAGAGATATAAATTACAAAGAAGACACAAAAGTAAAAGATATTCACAAAAAAGCAAGCTATAGCTTCCTCTTTCTGCTCCCATTTAAGGCTCTAGCAGAATGGGTCATTGCCACATAAACTACATAAACTCTATGTCAGAAAACAAGATTTAAGAATAGTTGCAAGTATGCATCAGAGAAAATAAAGATTGCTTTTCTGAACATGAATAGCAGTTACTGCTCAAGATGGTCTAAATCCTACTGTGCCTCTGCTTTTCCCCAGAAAAATTATCTTAATGTTAATGAGCAGTTGGCAGGAAGAAGGGCAAAATAATTAAAATAAATTTATCTTAATCTAGACTTTTAAGTAAAGTCCATATTTCTTTTTCATTCCTTAAATTAAAAACAGTTTAGGTTGCAATATCTGCCATATTTATGAGTAGCAATCACATAGAATATAGGAAATCTGTCAGTTAGCCCCTTGCTTCCTGAATACTCTAGTAGACAGTACTTCAAATATATTATCCATGATGCCACACTCTTAGAGATAAACTTATCACCAGCAAAGAATTACTAACAAATATTACCAAAAAATCTAGAATGGTAAGGAGAGGATGGCAAAAACCACTATAATAAAGTATAACTTTTTCATGACTGACTTATTTCGATATTTAATGACACTTAAGAGTTATTATGATGACTCTGGTAAAGTGGTCAAATTCTCCAAACATCAATCACAGTGAGTTCATCTCTTACATCTGAGAAATTAGGTTAAAAACACAGATTCCATATATATTTCATTAGCAAGAACAATATGTACTAAGAATGAACTGAACTGACTTTTTAGCATTTCTAACATAAGCATTTTAGGAATAGTATGGATCTAGTTGCAAAATCATGAGAGCAATATGTCTACAAGAGCAATATGTCTACAAGAACCAGTTTCCCAAAAAAAAGAGGAACTTTTTCAGATGACTGCATTTTTATAAATATTAAATTTTTATCTATCTCACCTGGGTTACTTTAATGAAAAGCAAGAGATAGCAAAAGAAGAACTTTGTCATATTAATGCCATACTAAGACAGAGTAGTAAGAGGGATTGTGCCTATTTCCAAGTTGAAAAAAAAAAAGGCTACCTAAACAGCACATTGATTTAGCGTCTCACAGTAAAACTTTTAAATGAAAAAGACATTAACAAGCAAGCTACATAATTAGGTGGATTACACGCAAATATAAATGCCACATGAAGTCTTAACACATATTAAATATTCATTAATTTTAGTCGCAGACACAGGTGTAGTCTCACCTAAATCTTTATCCACAACAGAAGAATAAAGAAAATGCACCTTTTTTAAACTAACTTAACAGTTGTGTTCTCCAGCTGCTATAAAATGGAACAAGGATCTTCAAAGTCCCAATTCTGCAGTAACCATGTCAAAAGGATATTCATCATTGTCTTTGCACATTGCACATTGATCAAGAATATGCTTTGTATGTGAAAGCCACATGAAAACACTTAATAAAAGCAGCAGTGGTGAAATAGCTGTCATTTTATATTTGAAGGAGTTCATCGATACGTGTTATAATTCCTTGTTAGATTGTAGGTTTAAAATAACTAAAATTTGGAGTTTCATCTTTGATGACTTCTGGTTTATAATGCGGACAAAGTATCTCAGGAATAAAAAAGTCCTGTAAACTAGTGTAAGAATTTTCCTTTCACAGTACTTCACTTTTACAAAGAATACAGATTCACAGCATTACCATTATATGGCTTCCTGAAAACAGTAAAAAGGAAATGGCACTCAGTGCACACTTGGAAAAAATTCACAAAATTGCACTAGCTGTAGGATAAAAGAAAAGAAACAGCTTTTATTTCAACAGCTTACTCCATTACATTCACTGTTTCTATAGAACATCAAGTTACTTAGGCTATAGCACACACATATGGAGCTGCTTAAAAGTGTACATAAAGTGAGTGTACCAGAGCAGGCTACTGAAATGCCAGGAATTTTGAGGCTTTTAATATGAATTTAAGGCTATCCTGTCCTGTTTGTCACAAAGATCTGAGATAAGGTATATATGCAGCAAGAAAAGAAAGGGAACTGTTTGGGAAGGAGATCTATGTTTATTCTCAGCACATCCAGTCTGTTGATGCAAAAATATGCACTTTCTCTGAGCGCAGCAGAAGAAACTCATTGGACCAAACACTGCATCTCAGCTTGGCTACAGGAAAACCAGAGCAAGCACTATAATGGACATTAAAAACTATAAGAACATTTGATAGGAACGTGACAAAAGGCACATCTACATGGCCAATACAGCACAACCTAGATCGAGAGGTGGCATTCAAGCTAAGCCTGAGACTGTGCCCACAAGTCCCTGGCAGGTCCATGAGGTCCCCGAAGAGTTTTGCAAATGCTTTATTACAGGATAGCTACCCTGGAGGAAGAGGAGGAAACTACAAAAATATAGAGCCATATTATTGTGTGTTCCACAAAAAAACTAAACACGACAAGTGTGGGGGGGGGAAGAAACAAAAAACATGAATTAAATCAGGCACCTTCTCCAGACTCCAAAAGAATTACTAAGAGACAGAACCCCAAACCCTAAAAGCCCAGACAGGAACTTGAAGATTAGATTCTGTAGGTATTATATTTACCTGTGACAGTCTATATAAAGAGTACTTCACATTAGACGACATGAAAACAACTTGAAAAGTTATATAAAAATGTACGTTGTACATACTTTAATAATACTCATTTTCCATGAAGACTCAGTCTTACAGATCTTTTCTCTCACAGGCTTCCTGATGCAATTGGCCCTGCTGAACTAAATGTCACATATGACGAGATTCATGTGCTCAAATGTAGAGACCTACATACGAGCTGGTCATTTTGTCTCTGTTAACAGTCAATGATGATGAACAGGCACTTGTAGGGTATGATTAGCCTCAAAGCGAACAACTGAAAATGGCTGATGAATCACCCTTTAAAAACCTCTCCTCTTCACTAACAGGAGAGTAAAGTGATTACTTCAGAGTGCATATTCTGTATATGGTATGTAACAGAGTATATTTCTATTTGTTAAGCTGAGATAAATCTTGTTCAAAGCAAAATGATCACATAGAAAAATAACTGATATTAATTTAAAATTCATTTTCCTTCTAAAGCATTGTAAATTATAATAAGTGTTTCTTTTTTTTTTTGCAGACTTTAAATTGAGAAAAGGGAATGGGGAAAATAAAAATGTTGACTCCAGGATATCTGGTAATTCTAACTCTAAAGATGTATAGATTAGCTTAGAAAACAAACAGAAAGCTAATTACAGAGTACTTGAGTGCATGATGTAGTTTTATGCCTCTTGTCTTGATCCTTTTTTATTTTATACCTTTCAAACTGAGCGATAAGAGTGAAAAATTAAAGCAAATATTCTTGTTTTGGAAGGCATTAACATATGTATGCAAAATAAAGAACATTCTTATTTGTCCTTTCTAACTCTAGTACTTGCACTTAACTTAGCCTTCCAAGTCTGTTTTGAATAAGCTAGATGTGAAATAGGAAGTCTGACAGACATACTCTAGAAACAATTGCTAAAGAAAGAAAAAAAACCCACCATGGTTTTAACAATGCCGCAGTGCTCAAAAATTATTTTCACATAGCATCTAAAAAAATTGATTTTATAGTTAATGCTGTTTCAAATTTTCTTAGCTAGAGATAGCCAAAGTAATTACATGCCAACCACGTATTTTCAAAGAATATCTCAAAGATAGTAAAATTTCAGCCATACTGAGAAAGATACTTTTCAGAAAAGTGTTATGTTAGCAAATTCCTCTCTACCAGTTTTGTAAGTGGAAGAAGGTTTCTTGCTTACCTATTTTGAGACAGAAAAAGAATCTGCAATAGAGGCAACCAATAAAAAGAAAGAATTCTCACAGCAGAAATGCTATTGTCATCCAAATATAGTTCTCTTAGGAGAACATGATTTTCCAGTCTTGGAAGCTAAACAGAAAAGAGATGGTTATGTAAAATTAATATAAATCAGAGAAACAATAATGAAATGCTTACCAGATGCTTTTCATAAATCATTACTAAATACAAGCAAAACTCACATTCTGGATATATGTATCCTTTCCTTAGTATATATGTATCAGTTGTCACATATAATCTCTATATATTGGGTGGTATTTTTTAATGTCTTCTAACAAGTTTGAATAGTCAATATAAATTAATTTAAACAAAAAGGGTCAAGAGCCCAAGAGTTACAATCTTACTATTTTATTCACGCAGTTATTTGCTGCCTATCAACAATGGTTTTCCTCTCTCGAATTCCTAAGAGCATAACTGTCAGTAAATATGATTAAGTACACAGTTAGCAAATAATTTTCCTATTTTAAATGCTGCAGCATGAATATCAAGTTTTGGAGAATCAACATACATCAAATCAGCCTGATTATTATCAGGCTGATAATAATGATATTATTATCATTACATATAAGTAATGATAAAAAGTAGTTACTTACACGTAATGACAATTATATCATTATTATCAGCCTGATATAATTATCTTATTATTATAACATTACGTATAAGTAGATAAAAATATTTTGTTACATTTTAAACAAAAAACAGACTCATATAAAAAAACCTGAAGACTAGATGCTATAAATGAAGGACAAACCATAATTATCGAAGGGTTGATTATTCCAAAGACTTAAGAGTAAGAAAATACTTAACTGCTAGCCATTTGTATATCTGAAAAATTACCCTCTAAGAAGGGGGAAAAAAAAGATTACCAAAGAGCATGAAACATCCCACACCAATCAAAGAGCACATGATCAGAATGCTGAAAAATATGACTGTTAACAAAGGTGTATGTACAACAGCCACTAAAATCAAAGCTCTTACCTCCTGGAGATTATTGCCTTGCAACTTCAGAACTTGAAGTAGGCCACAGTTCTCAATGTCTTCAACTTGTGTGAGATGATTAAAAGAGCAGTCTAGGTAAATAAGAGTAGGTACCTCACAAAGACCTTTTGTGCTGATTAACTGATTATGGTCCACAGTTAATTGCTGTAGATTTTTCAGTGACTCCAGACCACCTGAAAATTAAAGATTTAAGCCACAATCAAATAAAAACCCGTTTATTGTATTTCAAGCATTAAAAAAACTCTGAACTTTCTGCATATTATATGTAGTAACAATTAAGATTAGTTCTCTATAATGTTTAAAAAGAATTACTGTATATTGACCCTATCAAATATACAATGCATACAGTTCATAAATTTATGATCCTGTTATCCAATCAATAATAACAGGTCATAATCTCTTTAGTACTTTTGTTGGATGAGAGCATTCTTTTAGTGATAAACTCTATTTACTATGCTTTAAACACTTTATGACTGCTCTGAACTCTATGAATACTAACAGCCCTTTTAAAACCATGCATCAGAATGAAAACATTATATTTAAAAGTTAATTTTCATTATTTCATTTTTTAAAGGTTTGTGGTTTTTTTCCCAATGTATCAGCAAGGTTAGAAAAAGACTGTTTTAAAACTTAGGCCATCACCAGCTCGATTATTAAATTTCATCCTCTTTAAGGAATTATGTCATAAAAATATTTTTAATGAAGAAATTTATAAATAAAATTTAGTGCCTTTAAGAATAAAGCTATACTACCACAGCCATTACACTCTCAACAAATTTACTCCTGCTGGCTAGTCTAAAGTGCAAGAATGTGTGTGATCTCTCCCCAAAAATCAAAGGAAAAGGTTCCCATCAGCATCTGTTTGTTTCACAGAATGTCACCCAAATCATCCTCCTCCAACAGCAGAAATGACATTGTCTTTCCATGGTCTTACACATGCTAGATGTTCTGGAATGGCACTGATGCATTTGACTTACTACATGTCCAATAAGCTCTTCTGTATCTCTGGAGTAAAACTGCTTTGAAGGAACACCCTTTACAAAATATATCTAAAATTAGGAATTTCTGATTGTACTTTTCTTTCATGTATTCTTCACAGGATTATTTGAGGGAATACTTTATCTCATCTTCATCTCACCCAAAACTTCCCCATCAAGTTCCCTCAAGGAAGCTGGGTGAGCTTTACAGCGATTAATTACTTTGTGATTGTCCTCTGAAAACAAACTGGATTATGAAACCAGAGATTGGTTTTCACCACACAGTACTGAGAACAGACAAGAGGACTTCAAAATGTAAAAAAAAAAATGATAAGGAGAAAACTAAAGTAAAAAATTAAATACCAAAACTAGCAGTACATTGTGGAAATCCCAAATATAGGTCTTTCAGTCATTTTAATTTAAAAATGGAAAGCACCTCGTGAAAAAAATACAGTTATCTGATATTAAAGTGGTATCTTCCTAAATATAACAAAAGTATTTCATAATTTAACTTCAAAACTGTGCTTTAGGAAATAAATATACAACCCTTTAATTATTCTGAAAGAATTTCAGACATGCCCATGACATACTATCTTGACTGCAATATCCTGATCTGTATTTTTCTTTTATGCTTGGATAAAAATAAAAAAGGAACCAGCACCATCTAGCGGTTTCAAAACACTTTCGTTTCAGAGTGTGTTAACAGCTCCCAAGAGCTCCTAAGAGCAATCCTTAAATCTCCACTTTTCAGTTACCACCATTGCAGTACTAAAAAACTTTAAAAGCACTGTATGAGTCTGGAGTGGGACAGAGAGGAGAGACTGAACACAGAGTAAGAAAAGGCAAGGAGGTAATACAGGATCTGGAAATTTCCTATTCTGCATGGGGCACAAAACACCTATTTTACATCTTCTCCTCATCTAAGTGTTATTTGGAACAGACATGCCAAAGCTACATACAAGAAGACCACAATCCATTCTGGAATTATCAAAGGCAGTCCAACAAAAATATACAGAAGAGAGAAAAATATAATACAAACAGATGGTATTTTAATGTTTCTTCTGCCCACACGCAAGTTTAAATATAAGCATAAAGGTCTTCTGCATATTTCCAGAAGATATTGTCTGTTTTACAGATGATGCATCAAACAACAGCTATAGGAATGTAGGGGAAAAGCATTTTGTTGACAAACGTACAGTTTCAGCAAAATTCGAGGGAAACCTTTATATAAGTAGCTCTCAACAATTTGCAAAGTGCAGCTGGAGTCTGTTAGCTAGGGACTCTATCTTAGCTACTGATGCAGTTCTGAAGTCACTTCTATGTCTGACAAAGGTGAATGAGAAGAGTGAAAGCTGACAGTGAACATAAATATGAAAAAAACACATAAGAAACCTCAAACAACAAAACTAAACCTGAAAGGTGTCTGATTTAAAAAAAAAAAAATCCTCTTTGTGCTGTCTTAAAAAGAGTAGATCTGAAGCAGCATTTATGACTATGCATGGTTATGCATTGCTGTTTTTTGAGCTTCCAGGATTTTAGCCAACATGCTAAGGCAATATAGAGACCCTACAGAAGTGTATTCAATGATTCCAGTCAAAATGCTACTTTTTGCATAAGACAATTTTTAAATAAAGCATTCGTCTTCCAAATACAAACATATGCACCGAACTTCAGTGTATTACTGCCACAATAACTTAATTTGCAATCGTGTATTCTTAAGTCGAAAAGCATAATTGAGACTATATCTCTCAGTGATATTTTTAAGGAGTTTCTGGCAACTCTAATTTTTCCCCTACTGATGCTATATTTCAATGAGAGGAGGAAAAAATAAAAAGAGAAATCATATTATGCTAGAAGTTTCCTACAATAAGTTATGAAAACTTAAGTATTACAAAAATAAATAAGCCTTACTGCACATTACTGCAGCTTCCAAAATTGTCAAGAGACATCCTGCAAGATTTACAGAGGTAAGGGATATGCTAATTTCTTAAACCCTGTAAATCCATTTTTGTGTATTCTATGCAACTACTCACAACCGATACGTTATTGTGTAAATAAATCCTGTATTATGCATCTCTTTTAACCAAACATCATCAAAGCAATTCTGCAGAGAAGAAAAAGAGATTTCAAGATGACTTTTGTGAACATTTATTTACCCATTTGAGCTTGTTAGAGACTTGGTAATTGCAGCAGTGCACTGCACAAAAGAGAAAGTACAAGAGGATTTTACTCCACTTGGCCTGCACAGAGATATTACACTTCACACAGATGCCACATTCTTAAATGTCATCCACTAATACTAAATCATTCTTACAGTATTCTTGCAGACATTTTTATCAAATTAGATAAATCTGAGTAGAATCTTATCAAGCAATACTTGCCACAAGGATACAGATGAAGATTTTTAAGCATTTTATTTTACTGTTTCTCATTGGGGTACTGATATGCTTTTACAGTAAACATTGATTTCCCAGCACTTTTATTCTTAGGTAACTTCATGAATATTAATATTTGCACATATTAGCAAAAAAATATTGAAAATATCAACATTAGAGCCTCTACATCTACAGATTTTTTTTTATGTTTTCTTTTTTTCTTTGCCCTTGTCATTTAGCATGGAATTGTATTATCCATGTTCATATTGTTTCAGTCTTTTTTTTTTTAATGGTGGAAACTATTTCTTTATATAAATGCCTTATGTGAATGTGTTTCATCTATAAGCATAATAATTGTTTTAAATTATTTTCCTGCTGTCCAGCAGACTCAGACAGACAACATGATTTCTATATAACTACTTACTGTGTCAGTCAGGAACACACTGGAATTCTCTGCAGTTGCAAGGCTAGGGTTTACATTCATTATGTCTGTAGATAAACTGCACTTGGGCTACTCACATATTCCAGCTGATGTAGTGCAGATAGTATTAGTGGCCATTCCAGAAAGATTTTAATTCTCTTTGGCTGACAATAGCCATCCTGGTAGATGGAATACACTGCACTAGCTAAGCCATACTACAAATAAATATGAAGTTAAGAATGGTTTAAAATGCAGGTTTTTTCTAAGTCTGTCTCCTTGTTCTCCTTGGGCTTAGCAGCTGACTGGCTCTAAATACAAGGGGAATATAATTTTGAATATAAACTGCATGAGTATTGTTATACAAATTTGAATAATTTCCTTACCAAATCGAGTGATTCTATTGTAGGAAAGTTCAAGATTTTGGAGATTTTTGCAGCCATCTAAGCCACAAACTGATGAAAGATGGTTCTTACTCAGAATGAGAACACGAAGATTTTCTAGATTTTCACAGTCAATTATCTGAATGTTGTTCTCCTGCAATAAAAGAAAATGAGCATATTAAATAGCATCTGAAGTGAAATAGCAGTAAAAATATGGCAGATTGCCATCATTGCTTATTTTTACCCTAAACATCTACCTAGGAGTAAGGGCATCTGTTTTTGCCATTAGGAAAATAAAATTATGAGTCACAGAAACTGCCTTTTGTGTCCTGCTGGAATAGAATAAAAACATATTTTGAACTTCATTCTGGCTCTGAAAATGCCCAGAAGTTGGAACAAAAAGTGTAAAAAGTTAAGGACAGAGCAGTCTTTTCCAGATGTGCTTTCCTAGCTTCCCAAATCCTGGGAGACTGAACTAAAAACTGCAAAGAAACCATCATATTTACTAGATACTAATGAAGACCACTGTAATTTTGCTGGAATCCTATTTACTAATAGTGAAAGTCTGCATTTAGAGGTATTTTGGTGACAAACATTAACACTGTTCTAAGCTTATATTCTTCCCTCGAGAGATCTTGCTTTTTTAACATCCCCCTCGCCAGGCCATTTTAATAACGCCACCTCAAATTTCTATTTCGCTGGTTGCTGTGCTTGGTATTTTCTTCTTCTTGTGAATTGGTTTTGTTAAAACCCATAAAATTAAAAATTTGAACATAGCTGTTTCACGTAAATTTTCAAGTTCTGGAATGAATACACATCACAGAGAAAAAGTTTTCTTTAGTCATTAAACAAGGCCACATAAGATACTGTGCAGTAGTGAATACCTAGACATTCTGCCTGTAGGGTAACTCACTGTGCTGTTCCTTGTTAGTAATTTTAGTTAATATTCACGGTGGGTATTGCAAAGGACTCTTCATGCTACCTATTCCTCCTCAAGCTGACGACCTGCTATGGTGAACAGCATCTGCCCACTCATGAATCAGAGAGACTGAGGTAACGGAGATCTATCACTGTGCCATACTACTGCTAATCCTAGACTGATATTTTCTTAGTACAGTCAATTAATTTGCAGCATATAGTTTTTTGTTATATGCACTGCAAATCTGCTGGTATAACTTTGTTCACATTTGGGAGTATTTTGTTGATACTCCTATGCTCTTAAGGCACTAAAAGTAATACATTCAGTTGGACGCAACTACACAGTCACCTAAGTAGCAAAACTGGCAGTTCTCCCCATGTTACAATAAAGAATCAAATATCCTTGGTACCTCCACATTGATATACTTAATGTCTTTGCAGCTACTTAGTCCTTCCAGTGAAACTAGTCCACAGCGCCTCAGAGTCAAAACTTGAAGATTTGAACACTCAGATAACGTTGAGAGGCTACAAGCTGGCAAATCTTCAAGCGTAAGTGTTGTAACCTACATGCATTTATTGATAAATAAAATTAATTTCCTTGTATATTGAACATTCATTGTACAACATCACATTATGGTCATTTTCATTAAGATGAAAAAGAGACCAAACTACAATTTACTAACGCTTTAGAAAATGCAAGCAACTGATGTTAATCTTTTTGTATAGAAAAGGATGAAAACGGTGTGTTTGATCTGTTGAATAGAAGTTAGTATGAAAACAATTATCACAGTATCATAAATAATGAGTGTAAAAGAACAGATAAAAATAGTTCAGATTAAAAATGTTTATAGCAGAGTATGTCATCTCAGAGTGGATAGCAAGATGAGAGCATAGAGCAAGCATACAGTGGTAAGTTAGTAAGTGGTAAAAAAAGAAATCCTGGGAACCAGGAGATGATCGTTATAGCAAAACACCACCTACAAGGTGATATCTTGCTTCTAGAAGAGACTAGTCCCTCAACCCTCTGAAGGCTCTGGTTGAGTAGGAGCTGAAATGTGGGCCTTCATACAAAGGCAAAACCTTGTTAATTTAGCAGACAGTAGAAGCTCTTGCCTTTTACAGGCTTAAGACACTATCAATCATCTGAAGACTAATACCACACCAGTCTGCTCTGTGATGCTCACAGGAATTCAAAAGTCATTGTCATTGCCCTTATTCTGCACTTGGGCAAAGGAAGTCTCACAAGATCTACATCCTGATCAACAATAACCTCGTTCTCTTCCAAACAGCATTCTGCTAACATCCTTTTCATTCTAAATCTTCCATAAAGTTACCTGCTGCAAGGTGCTCCAAGGGCCACTATGAATTATCTTTTCTGCACTTAACGGAGGCACCTTGCTAACTGTACTTTTCCTTGGTCGTTTTTTTATAGTTGCTTGCTTTCTTTGGTTTTCTTCATATATTTTAGACCAAGATTTACATGTGTTCATCCAGTTTTTTCTCTTCTTTTCAATACCATCAGGAAAAATTAGTTTACTGGAAGACTCTGCTACATCTTGAATTCTGTCCCAGGTGTCTCTGACTTCCTCATTAGCATTTTCCACTAGACACACAGTTTTCTTTGTTGTTTCATACTGAGAAAATTGATCTTCAATTTCCCTATTACTAGCATTTGGCTGGACATCTGGTGGACTGCTGCATATGCAGTTTGCCTTATTTTCTACCATGTCATTCGCTCCAAAGTTAAGAGGTTCATCCTTTGAAGAATGATTATTTGGAGCTTCATTAAGATAGTTAGTTTGCAAGTAATTTTCTTGTATTTGTGTTACTAAATTCACGTATATATTCTCATTATTTACTTGAGAAGAATGTTCCTTCTCAGAGCCTAGCATACTTGGTGTTGGTGTCAATTTTTTTTCTACTGGAATCATCCAATTATTTGTTCCATCCATCATTTCAGCATGTTTTTCTTTTTGTTCCTCCCTTTGCTTATTTAGTTCATTCTTCTGTTCTCTTATTACTTTTGTATTTTCTGTGTGATTTTCATTTTTTATGTTTCCTTTGTTATTTTCTCTGCTTTCACTCATCACAGCTTTTACTCTTTTTTGTCCTAGTTTTGTCTGTTCTTCTCTTTTTATTTGCAGTTGTTTTTCTCTTTCCAGTCTCAGGCTTTCTTTCTTTTTCTCATATTCCTCATGCCTCTTCACCTGTTCCAAATATTCTTGTCTTTCAAGTTCTTCTTGTCTCTTTTTTCCCTCTTCTCTCTTAAGCCTATTTTCTTCCATCTGCCTCTTCAGTTTTTCCTCTCTTTCCTTCCTTTCTATTTCTTCTAGCATTTTCTGCTTCTTTCTCATTTCATATTTCCATTCTTTTAAGATGGGAGCACATTTTTTATGGACTAAAAATGATCTAAATCTAGCCTGGATTTTCACAGCCGCTTTATTCTGTTTTTCAGCCAATTGTTGTCTCTCTTTTGCTTTCTGCTCTTCCAAGGCCTTTTTCTCCTCTTCCATTTGCAGCTGTAGCTTCATGATCAATTCCTAGGCCAAAACAATTAAGAGAGACTTCAACCACTATTAAAATGGTACAGGTGTTGGTCCATATTTATCTTCAATAAATCTGGTATATTAACTGTTTCAGGATAACATTTATTCTCAAATATATGACAGTAATCTGTCTTTTGGCAAAAGCTCATTGTAACTTTACCTCACGTTGCATCATTTTGTCTCTCCAAGCTTTTTTTTCTTTCTGTAGCTCATCTTCTATTGCATCGTGGCGTTTCTGCATAACAAATTAACATAAATGAATATTGTAGAAAACCTGGAACACAAAACACTCTCTCTCCAATCTCACCCATCTACTTGACTTTCCAACAGTCCACATCTGTGAATGCCTGAATTTAAATGAGAAACTCAACTGAATGTACTGATAATATCAAAATCTTTAGAATGGAAATTTTGTTCAGTAAATTTAAAGAAATTTAAGAAATTTTTTTCACTGAAATTACTCAATGGAAAATTGAAAGTTCAAGTCTACTTTCTCACTATTTGCAACTATTGCAAGATAGTCTCAATCAGAAAAAAGAAATCCACAGTATCTAGAATTACATCTGATGGAAAGTTAGCAGACAGTAAGTAACTAAAACACAAAGGAACCAAGATATATCAGTATCAGCCAAATCAAATATAGAGAAGGACATGAAGAAAGTATAAACAAACTAGCACTTCCAACCTGGAGCATAAAATCTCACAGGTTTCTAAGCAATGGTTTTGATAGATATTCAGAAGCATGCTGTTCAGACAACAGGAGACCAGACATCTAGATCTTTCTGTAATGAGGGAAGATTGTCTCTATCTGTCGCCTCCAAAACGAGTGCTCTAGCAACACCAATACCAAAGCGTCTAAAGGTGGCCATGCCCCGCTTGGTCTAAAGAAAGAAAGCCATTCTACACCCAGAAATGATTTGTGACATCAAAGAGCCAAGGAGGCCTATCAATTTTGTGGCCTGTTGAAAAGAAAGCTATAGCAGACATTGAACTGGCCTTCAGAGATCACAGGTCTTTTCACTTACTAAGCCCTTCCCTAATTTTGGTGACTTGAATTACCTTGCTAGGACCAAGATGCCCACTTTTTCCCACAAATTAGTTACCTGAAAATGTAGCGTTAATGCGCCTCTCAAAACACAATTATTTAGGCTAAATAATAAAATACCGTGGCCTCACAAGTATAATATCTGAGTTACATTTCTTCATATTCTTATACTCTTTGTGGAGGGCTATCAAATTTTATCTTTCACTATGCACCGCAAGCGAAACATGACTAGATACTCTGAGAATGCAACCAGTCAACATGTGGAGTCACGTTCCGTTGTGGCAGAACTCAGTAGATAAAGCCAGAGTCAATTTCCCAGGTAAAGACAAGAAAAGGAAGTATTGTACCTTTTACCAAGACAAAGCGCAGCGCCAGCATTGCTGAACTGAATGATTTGGGTTCTGATTACTTCACTTAAGTCTATATATCTAAATGTGAAACTGGAGTGGGAGGTCCAAAGTAGGTAAGTATTTTCTACTAAGGCACAGTGACCATTTTTCATTTGTGATTATTTTAGCACATCTCTAATTCCTCGTACTTTGGCTGTTGCCATAATGTAAAAACTTTGTAAGGACAAAGCTTCTGGAGCTTCACATTTAGTACAGCAAATTCACTTGCTGTTGATCAAAGTAGTAAACACGTAAAACCCAATGGATTGTATTTAAATATGTCTTACAAATCACTTCGGTAAAACAGGTAGACAGAGTTTAGAGCAGTCATACAGTTTGGGACAGTACTCTCTTTCTCACATTAGATCTTGAATTCAAATAGTGTAGATGGGAATGGATTGGTTGCAATACCATTAATTACCTTATGAAGAAGGTCTAACTTTACTCTTTCAGCCTCAAATTGCTCCAGGTGCTGCATCCTTCTTGCATGTTCTTCATTCTGTTTTTCCCGTAATTCTCTCTCAGCCTTCCACTTTTTCCTCTTCTGATCTTCAAGCTCAAGTTCTTGTCTACGCTTTTCTTCTACTTCATGATGAGTAAGGCCTATGCTCATTTCAAGACCAGCTATGAATTTGTCATCAACCAAGCAAACCTTTTATTTAATTTTCTCATAAGCATTGGGGGACATTAAACAGTTTTATAGTATTTGACAAGGAAAGGATGCTGTGCTGATACAGCCAGCAATATATAGCCCCAAGGAAATCAGAACTACAGCATGAGTCCTTTGCATCATGGCTGTCTTATTATTATTTTGCACACTTACTGCCTCTGCAACTATTATGCTTATTCTAAAAATGCATATTGCAGGATTACACAAGATGTCTTCTGTGGCTATTTGTGGAGCTTTTACAACTCATGCACTCCAGCTCAACTTATGCTAAGGTCATGGCAAAGGAAACATTCCCAGCCAATGTGAGTACTAAAAAAAAAAAAAGAAGCTGTGGCCAAAGGAGAACCTGCTCAGTGCCTCTAATCCAGTTTACAATTTCTATTAATAATTATTTAAATAGTTTTTTGGGTGGTATTTTTTGATACAAATTCCTATGATGATTTTGTCATCCTGAAATGAGGTACAGGTATATCTAATTCATCAAGTACCAAGCCCTGCTGTATAATGTAATGTGCAATTCTCTAAAAAGAATATTGTGATACTTATGAATACAGAAAAGTAGGAAATAGAGATATGATGCTAAAGATCAACTCAACCAAATGACTAATATGTTTGCTTACCTGTAAGCAAGTGGTCATCAGTGACCAGTTCATCACTGGTGGATTGACTATAACTAGGTGTTGTAGTAATCCGCAAGACTTCCTTTTCAATGTCAAACATTATCTAACAGAGTTTAATATTGTTATGAAAAAACCAAGAAACAGAATTTGAAAGCAGAGCATTATAAAAATCTTCCAGAACATGGATAAACTTTTTATCATGAGACATGTATAACAATATGAAACTTTCTACTGATTGGAATCCTTACACACTGATTAACGCAAACATGTCAGTTAAAATATTGTTTTCTAGAGGAATAAATTCTGCAGTATTTCCCAAAATGCATAATATTTCTATGTGCTTTTTAAAATACATTTTACGTCTTGACTTGGAAAAATGAATATTTTGCATTTGGTATTTATTTTACTTTCTGTGGAACCAAGCACTATGTTTACACATTAATACTGTTATGCACATAGGGGAAGAACTAGTAACAGAGTAAATGCTTAAAAAGTCTATTTCAAAATAATACTATGGGCACAGAGATTGCTATATTTGTGTCATTGTTCTTTACTGGCAAGTAATCTATTCCTGCTCATTTATCATTCATTCATCACATGCTTGGGGCATATATTAATATTTGTAACACAGCCGAAGTCACATGAAGTAATTGTGCTGTCCTAAACAATGGTATTCTGAGAAAAAAAAATCATGTTTGCAAGAGTGCTCACTAATAAAATCCAGATGACAAATTAAAAGTGATTAAATTCAGTTTTATGTTTTTCTAAGAACTTCAGCGAGTTATTCAGTCAAATCCTATGAAAATATAGAACTCATGTTCATAACTCTTCATTTGTCTTTGAAAGGGACAGACATTACTATGTCTACATTTTCTATAAAATTATGGAATATATTACAAGGAAGATGAATAGTAGCGCATGTTCCTTATCATAAAAAGGTAAGATTAGAGAAGCTTAAAAGTGTTATCATACTATTCTGCAAATAATTAGCAATAAAGGATTATTCAGTTTTATTTCATTTTGTTGATTTTTGTGCTCAGTATCTCAAATACCAATACAGAGATTTTATTTTAAATTTTAAATCTTATAGACATGGTGTATTATAGATGATGTCCCAGTTCTAAAGAGTTGTATATACAAACTCGTCTTAATGCCTTATGGATAGTCTGACACAAACAAATTGAACACATTTATAGTTCTCCTTCGGAGGTCACCAAAGCAAGTGTAGGTTATCTAGATTATTTAATATTAATTTTGTCCACTCTAAATATTGTATACATAAAAAATACCTTTTCTTTAAATTGTTCAGGATCTTCATTTGATTCAGAAGTATGACAAGAAACTACTCCATAAATGTCACCTAAAGAAAAAATAAATATACAATTTAATTCATAGAGAGAAAAATCCCTTACCAGTGCTCAGTTTTGGTCTGTACTGCTTAGCTACTCAATCTGTTTAAACTAAAATAAAGTTGGGGTTTTTTTCCTTTCCTTCTCCCCCAGTTTTACTTAAATATATGTGCGAATCGTTTATCTACATTACAAGCAGCAAATCTGTGTAACAGAAACACACACAATGATACTGTAAGAATACAGTGATAGCAATTATGAAAGAGAATTCCACAGTATGGAACAAAATAGAACATTTTCTGTGCAGAAAAATACAGTAGAACTTGTATGAAATAGGTCAAAAACTGACAAAGAACTATAAAAACAATGAGAAAGAGTAAAATTGCATTACAAAAAAAGGATAAAAAGAAACATTCCTCAAGTATTTAAATTTACAGACAATATTGAACTTCTGTTCATGAAGACTATTGCACTAATGGAACAGACAATACCACCCCTCCGGCATATAAACTATGAGCTTGGCTTCAGTCACACAGCTGACAGCAATATTGTTCCCAATTACAAGGTCATTTCTTTTAATGCTAGCTTGGGCACCTCTCGACAGACTTCAAACATATCCTATGGGGGTCAATTGTGTCTGAACTCTACTTCAGCTCCTACTGACTTCATTTTAGATTCTCATGAAGAGTCTGGCCCGGGCCCTCTTTCAGAGAGTGATCTTCCAGCTTCACTCCTTTATCATTAGATGCATTTTTAGAAAAGTTCCATGCATACTCAGATGTTAATCCCAGAAGATAGCATTTGCAGGGGTTTATTCCTAGAGATTTTCAGCACGCATTCAGAAGCTGATGGAATAGGTTTCACAGCTTGCACTACCCAAAATTTTGCATTATTTTACTAATGATTGTTAGTCTAACTTCCACTGGCAATACGAGGTGCACAAATATTTTGTGATCCCTGCTTACTTGTAGTTTGTTCGTCTTCTAAGTCTTGCAGTATAAGCTTTTCAGCATCTCGATTGCTGCTCTTCATAAAGTTTAAATAGGAGAGAACTGATTCTGGTAAGCCATCTGAAATCTAGAAAAACGTGACCTTTGATGTAAATTCTACATTTCATCTCACAGTTTTGACAGATGTAAATACTTGACACATAAGAATATAGACTCATTTTGGCTTCACCTATAAAGCACAGATGGAGATTTAATAGCAACTGCCACCAAAATTTTTCCCAATTCCTACACAATTAGAAATTCTAATTTTAATTACATTCTAATAAAATTTTAGTAGCTTTAGTATCTTTCACTGACTTCAGAAACACGTTTCAATTAACATTGTGTTTATAACTGTGTTGGACCAAGAAATTAAGGAAAAGGATGAGACAAAAATGAACAAATAACTACCATGCACAGGATCTTTTTCTTTAAAATGTTTAGATTCTTTTAAAAATAAATTAATTTTAAATTTACTAATGTTTAAAGTATGCATGTAAATCCAATGCTTCAACTTTCTTTACTACATAGAAACCTTGTATTCAAAAGACTGTCTTTCGCTGCAAGAATTTGGGAAAATGGATTGCCTTCTCTCAGATGTGCAAATTGCGATAAACATTGCTGACATTCAGTAGGTGAGTGCACAAACACCACCGATGCCTCTGCGTATCTTTATGTCATGTCAAACATGATTAATGGTCACATATGACCAATATTATCTACCCTAATATCCTATAAACCCATCCTTTTGCTATGAGTCTGAAAGATAAAAATAGCTGAAAAAGATCCAAATAACTAATTGTATTTCAGAGGAAAATAATTCTCCAAGATAAGAAGTTATTCAAAAAGAGGACCTGAAGCACCCATTTATATGAAATTAATATGTAGAAGTCTCATAAGGAATCTCATAACACATTCTCCTGTAAGATTTTAAATAGAGATTTCAATGAAGAATCATTGGCTTAATTCATCCAGATTTAGTCCACCTCTATAGCTTCAATCAAATCTTCCAGCTCCAGAGGATTCTGAAACTAAATGTCTGGGTCTGATTTTCTCACTTAAGCAGAATGCTGATATTCATCTCTCTTATTGTCCTGTCATCACTGAAGGTTCACTTTCCATGATGCAATATTACCGAGACTACTTTACAGAAGAAATCCTCAGGTTAGGTACGTCAGGAGTACGTTCCTTCATCCGATAGGATTCCCAGTGCCAGCACGACTTTCAAGTAGCAATAGAAGCAGTTTTAGCTCATTGAATACTTACTGTCTCACTGTCACTCAAAGGTTCATCTGATACCTCTGTGTCAGGATCATCTGCTTCAAAGGATGTACCACTGATTCTGCCTAATTCAGTTTCTATTTCTTTTTCAATTCCTTCAATATCTTCTGACATTTTACTTTCCACGGTGTCTTACGTTTTCAAAGCTACACAAAGAAAATAATACCTTTCAGCACAGCATGAACCCAACTAAAGAGAGTCTTCATTTAGCCTATGTTTGTTCAGATGTACTCATCGAACAGTTAGCTGAAAACATGAACGCTTCGCTCCATAAAAACAAGCAAAAATAAGAAAAATGTCGCCTTGTGATAAGAGAATTGCCCTTATACTACTGCTCAAAATTTTGCAAATGTTATGAAATTTCAATACTAAAAACCTCTGCCTGCTCTCTATTCTTTGTGGACAGTATCAGTGCCATGACCTAGGGCTCACAAGGAATTTTTTTCAGCCGTAAAAGCTACCAAGGAGAAAAAAGTTTTGAACAATAAATAAGTATAAACAATTACCAAATAAGACTAAGAATCCAGAAACCACTCAATGAAGTTTTAATGATACAGAGAAAACAGTGAGAAATGGGACAACCCACAGAAGAACAAGACTTGTGGATGGATCCAAGCCGGCGGAAAACGAGTTCCTTGCCATCCCCACCTCCCTTCTTCTTCCGCAACCCGTGCCCCTTTCCAATCAATGGACATGGGAGGCAGCCCAGACCCGCCCCATCTGAGGCAGCGATGGTCCCTCGCAGGCTCCTGCAGCAGGAGACAGGGCACGCGGAGCGCACCTCGGCCGGGACGGCGTGAAACGGACCCGGCGACGGAAAACTACACCTCCCAAAAGGCATCGCGACGGGAGACAGCCCCGCCCACCCCCACGTGCCATTGGGAGCCGCCCCCTTGCGTGCTGGGAGCTGTAGTCCATCCCTCCGGGCACCCGCCGCCCTTCGGTCCCCCTTGTCTACTCCACATACCCACTCACCTACCGTTCACCCGAGCCTCTCCCGGAGCCCCCGCCTTCCCGGCCACCTCCGGAGGCCGGTCACCCCTCCACCCTGAAATCCCGCGGCCGCCGACCGCGGCCGGTCAGGAGCTCCGAGCGGAGAACGAGACCCCGCCGCTGCGCCGCCGGGAGCGTCACCACGGCAACGGGAAACGGCGGCTCGGACGGACTGTGGGAGGAGGCAAACTTCGCCAGGAGTTGCCGTTTCCTGCTGGGGCGGCAGGCCGCGTCTGCCGGCGAGGCACGGAGCTGCAGGCAGTACTTTATTCGGGGTGTTTTGTTTGATTTGGGTTTTTGTTTGTTTGTTTGTTTTTGTTTTGTTTTGTTTTTATTTTTGGGTTTGGGGTTTTTTGTTTGTTTTTTGTTGGTTTTTTGTTTGATTTGGGGTTTCTGTTTGTGTTTTTTGTTTGTTTGTTTGTTTGAAGTAATAGGCTGGAATTTAGTCTTCACAATAAATTGGAATAGGCAGTTAACCGTGGGGAGAAAAAAAAAGGCAGACCAAAGACAAGTTAAAGGTGGATTAAAACACTGCGGTGTTGCTTCCTGTTTGCCAAGAGAACGAGCCATAAAAAATGAAAGCCCGCCAGAACACGCCTTCTGTCCGCTCACGCCTGGGCTCTGTCATGGCTCAGAAAGGCCAGTGTCCCGCTGGCACTGGGGGCTCCCGGGTGGTCAGCCTGGTGAGACAGGAGGGCTGCTCATGGAATCACAGAATTGTTTGGGTTGGAAGGACCTAAAAGGTCACCTTGTCCCATTGCCACTACCATGAGCAGGGACACCTTCCTCTGATCCGGGTTGCTTAGAGCCCCATCCAACCTGGACTTGAACACTTCCAAAGGTGGGGCATCCACAGCTTCTCTGGAAACCTTTTCCAGTGCCTCACCACCCTTTGAGTGAAGAATTCCTTCCTAGCATCTAATCTAAATCTCCTTGCTTTTAATTTCAAATCATTCCCCCTTGTCCTGTCACTGTCTGCCTGTGTAAAATGTTCCTTTCTGGTTATTTAAGAGCCTGGAGAAAATATGCAGTTGTAGAATTAAAGACTCCACACAATTCAGTCTAGCGAAAGCGATACAGGGCAGGCAGGGTGCAGATAATATGATTTTAGTATGTAATGGTGTTCATAGGGAAAGCATCTGACCCTGAGACTGATGAGGAATATCAAGATGCAAAGACAGGTATAACGAAAAAATCAGAGCTGAAATGTAAAGTCAGGTTTTAAATAGAAAGTGTGCATTTTGGGAGCAATGGGAAGGATGTGACATTCTATCTACTGTCTTTAGAATAAACTGAATACCTTTCTGAAAGACTTATGGATGTTAAGCACAAAACACTGGATTCAAGGGCAACCCTTTACTGTTTCCTCACCAGTCTTATGGATGAGTAAGACATTTAAATAATGGAATAATGGAATATGGAAAATAAATAAATATGGAAACTCACCCATTTGAAATCCACCACTTTACAGAATCATGTAACTAGTGAACTTTTCGGTCTGGTCAAGTTTTTAAAGGACCTATTTGAATGTGCATTTGGTACTTGTTTTGTGAAGGTGTTATGCTGTGACCATGGTGAATGAAGACCATGTCATGTATTTAGCAAACAAGTTTGCCAATAAAAGAGATGTTTCTGTAGTCCTGTTGCCTGTATCCAGGAAGTCAGGGCTAGTCAAGAGAGGAAAACTACTCTGTTGTAAGAGTGTGGTTACACTGGACTTCAGGAAGATATGTATCACTATTAGACTGTGCTCTTTAAGGTAGGATGTAAATATTCAGTGCTGGTAAGGATTTTCTCATGTAGAAACAATATTATAAAATGTAAGTAATTTTATAAAGATATTTTTAATTTTCAGATAAATAATTTAAATAATTTAAACTGAATTATTATTAAAATGACTCAAAGCTTTGAATCCACATAGTTATTACAACAGAACTATTGGAGATGCCAGTTTTTAAATAAAATATGTAACTGTTGATGTTTTTTTCAGGTTTTTTTTACTAGAACAATACATCACACCAATTTTGTAATACATTCTGATTTTGAAGTTTGTCATGAAATTTTACTACTCTTAAAAGTGGTGGAACTTCAGGGAGAGTGAAAAGCCAGTTATCTCATACAGTCCATAGGTTTACATGGTGTGTTATTGACCACATTACTGACTCCACTCCACTGTGGAGCAGGTTTGAGAAGCTTACTACAGCTCTCTTCACTGTGCAATTCAGCAACAGAAGTTTTATAATCCAGGCAGTCACTGAGGATCTTGACAGGGCAAGCAATGCTTTTGTTTGCTGAATCTTTTCTTCTGAAAAACAAATTTGATACATATGTAACATATGTTTTGTATCTAAAATAAGTTGTTAACGCAAGAGAGTTTTTCACTGCAGAAGCTTCCTATTTGTCATCTCTTCATGTCAGCTGGTATCCTTAATAATTAGAAAGTGCATTGAAGAATCTAAGCACAAGTGTATGCCAGGCTATGTAACTCTTGCCATATAAATCTTCCAAAATACATGCTGCTTTCAAATGGTTTTAGCAGTTAAAAAGAAAAAAAAAAGCTAAAAAAACATAAATCAATACATGTGTACAATATAACATTAGATGCAATTGAGACCAGACACCATCTTGATGCTTCTACAGTTGCTACTATTTTTGTTCAATGTATCAAATGACTGTTTAAATTTTATAAAACATTATCTGAAGAAAATAAATACCATTGTAATCAATAGGCTTAGTTATATTGGTTTCATATTGAATGTATGACTATTTTCAGTTGTGATTCAAAACTCATAACAGAAGAATGAAAATAAGAGATAAAACACGAATACAGAAGTAGTATTTAAGTGTCATCAATGGAATTTTCTTGGTTAAAAGAAAATCTGTTTTCTTTCTCTTATTTAGCAGCTTCAAAATATTTTTTAAGATGTTTTTATTAAAACAACAATCTTCCTTTTTTTTCTTTCCCAGGCTCTAGGTCTTATGCTTTTGACACTTGGCCTGTGGCTTTTATGTGACAGAAACAATTTATTCAGTGTGTTATGTGGGTATAAACAGAATTTTTCTTTTGTTTTAAATAATTTGTTTTAAAAAAAGTGCCCCATCCCTGGAAGTGTTCAAGTCCATGCTGGATGGGGCTTTGAGCAATCTGCCTAGTGGAAGGTGTCCCTGCCCATGGCAGGGATGTTGAATCTAGATGATGTCTAATGTCCCTTCCAACTCCAACCATTTTATTTTATGGTTTTATGTAATCAATAGAAAGAGTAATAGATTTTCCTTTTCACAAGGTGGCAGTATTGGATTGAACTGCACAGTTGTAGGGTTTTTTTCTGTTGAGTATATTTTCCATCATTTGATGGTATGATTATCAAAATAGGAGAAAACAGATGTCATTATATCTACAATTTATATATTCTTATAATTTATGCAATTTAATTATTTCTCCTGGTGGAAAGCTTATAGATGAATCACTGAAAAATAAATCAGCTCTATTCATCTATACTGCATTTGACCTGCATTTGGCAAGATTATAGATCCTTTAGGTAAATATTTGGGTGGAATGAATGAAAGTTTAAGAATTTGGGCCTCTCCGTATGGACATTCCTTTTTCCAAGAGTGTCTATCAATATTTTCCATAGAAAAGTAAGTTTTGGGTCACATAACAGCAGCTGTGCTCTGAAAGGCTTGACTACCTTGGCAATGTTGAGAAGCATCATTTCCAAACTGATGGGATGGGAACCATCCAGTGCAGTAATTCTGGGATAAAGCATCTGAGCTGGGAGTAATAAAAACCCTGCTACTTCCCATATCTATGCGAAAATGGTTGAAGTGGAAAGGAGAAAGTGGCCAGTCACAAACAGGGAGGATAGCCTGAATCTGAGTCTCAATTTGATGAGAACTATATCTATGTCCCCATAGAATTTGCTTATGTGATAATAATTTTTGGCAAACAAAAAATCTGTAAATTCATAGTTGTTTTCTGATTTCATTGTGAGTGGTTCACATTGTTCAATTGTGAATGTACTGTCTGCATCTCATATGTTGTTACCATCATCTGAATTTATGAAAATATATCTTTTTCTCTCTGTGACTGTAGTAATAAATAATAATAATACTCTTTTATCATTCTGCTACCTCCATCCTTTCAGTAATGGCATTGAAAATATTTAATTGTTTTTCTGGAATAAGTTTTCTAAGTAGAAGTCTCAGAAAAAAAAAAGGAAAAAAAGTAATAGTACAAATGCACTGTGTAACAGTTTCTTGGGGAAGAACCAGCTAGTGACATTCTTGTATATTATTTGGCATTGGATCTGTTATTACTTTTACATCAGCCATGGGATTTCTTGGAAGTGTTGTAGAAATCAAATGTCTACTCATTACAGTAATTGTAAATCACTCTCCAACTGTCTTGTAAAATGAAAGGGAATTTTGTGTGCATGAAAAACGTGATCCTGTCTTGATGTGATTTCCAGATACAGCACTTAACAAATATGCTGATAGAAAGACATATTTAGATAAAGTCCTGGCTCAAATGAAATCTCAACAAAACTGAAGATCTTTCCATATCCCTGCATGGAAGTTTTCAATGACAAAGTTTCAATGTTTAGTATGTGCTGCAGAAATAAAGAAAAGCCTGCTCCAGAATATTGCAGGTTGAAGGTGCGGGTAGCTACAGTATGGCTACAATATTGAAATAGCAAACTGTGATTAAAAATCTGTTACCTATGTAGATCTACCTGGAGACTCCATTTATATAGAATTCCTGCTTTTTAAGGGAAGAACACTCGGATTTCTGAAAGATTGTGCTGTAACTGTATATTCTTATGATCACTTTGATTACATATTTCTCCGCTGTCTTTTGTTTATTGTCATCCCTTTTGAATGATCCGTTTTAGACTATGAAGGCTGAAGCAATGAACAGTGCATTTGTTAAGCGCTACAATATTCATTTGTACAGCAAAGAGAGGAGCTCAGGTGCAGTAACCAGGAACTTGTTCCTTTTTCCTTCCTACTACTGCCTAGGCATGTAGTGTTTACCTCACAATTTATTAGACAATGAAAGAAAAAAGTGTCTCATTTCCAACGTCCATGAAACCATCTAGTATCACAGTATCTAGATACTGTAGGTGAAAATTTGTTATCACTGAAAATTAGTAAAATCAACTTTTTATTTTGATTTTGTGTCTTATAGGTCAAAGGAGTTCTTAAATAGGCATGAGACTTAGATACCATTATAAATGGAAATAAATAAGAATTTTCTTCAGTGAAGCACAGCTGCTTAAGAACAGCTTTTGTTCTTCACTTGCAAGAACGTTATGGCTACATCTTTAAGCCCAACACAGTGAGCTGTGCTTTGCCTGAATTCTGCCTCTTGGACAGTGATGCCACTTTCTGCAGGTTTCCAGGAAAAAAATAATCTTACTTTTTCTGGAATCACTCTAAATAATAGTCACAAACGTTATACCTGAGCTTCTGGAGTTTTTTATTGTATTGCTCACTTTTTCAAAATAACTTTTGGCTTTTTTTCTGATATATGGGTTTTCAAATGCTGGTGTTTGTTACCCAGAAATATTGATGCTGATAATTATGAAGAAAGAAGAGGTATGTACATAAATTATGTGATCCTACTGATAATTGCAAAATTGTTTCTTTCAATTAATTAAAAATACCTAATAATCAGTTCTCACTGTATACTGTTTTATCCTTTGATTGAAGTTGAGTATTCTACATGTTGACCAGGAATAGCAGAACATGTGGAAAACTTAATTGCAGGAATTCAGTATGGTTCCATATAGTAAAGGTGAGAGCATGGAAATATATTTACAATTTCTCTGCTGTAAAATAACCATACTCTTCCTGTTCAGGAATGTAGAATCAGCAGTGGAAGTGACAGCTTTATTCTTTATTAGGGGATGACCCAGGAAGTCCTTCTTTCCTAGGCATCAGCAGAGGTGGAAGAAAGCATTTCATGCTAAGCTATGTCTGTTAGCAGGTGATAGCAGTAGTCTCTTGTGATAGTAGAAGTTATTGGTATCATGGCATGCAAAGTATACTAATGAATTACTAACTTTATTGTTTGAACCTGTATTTTAGGTACAAGCAGAAATCTAATCTAGGGAACATGTATGTTTGGTTTTAACGACAGGAAACAACGAAAAATATCAACATCACTGTTGTCACTAGTAACTGTTCCTCTTTAAAGCTTTATTCAGTCATTTATTTTTCTACACGTAGCAACTCCAATACCTTAAGCAGTCCTCACAGTATTTTATGGAAGGTAATCTGTACTGAATCCATACTGGTCTGACCACTTCTCTATTCCATAATTTCAAAATCTATGGTTTAAAAAAACCTCCAATGACAGTGTTCTCATAAGGTTCATGCAGCTTTCAAAAGCCTGCTTCTATTCAGGCAGAATAGAGCACAAAAAAATTGGTTTTACTCCTTCAAAGTGCATCTGTATCATCAAAATTTCTTTATTAAATGTTGATTTATAATGATAGAATCGTCCCTGTTTTATATGATGGTTTTACATACTGAAATATTTGAACTGTCAGGAGTGATGCATTCTGGAGTCAGCTATTTACGCTAGGAAAACTGATTGAAAGTTTGCAGTTAAATTTATTTTATATCAACAGTAATTGTACTTGATCTCAACCTTAATTAAGTGTTACTGAATTATAATAAATGATGGGTACATCACCAAACTTTTGAGTTTTGTTTTTAGCATGCCTGTAGCAAGGGAAATGAGTTGGTGAAGCCTGATTTCTTTCTTGTTTTATAATGACACCTTTCAATGGCCTAGGAGTTCTTCTCTGCATGTATTCTTCATGCATGCTACAGTTTTTATAATCCTTGTGATCAGCTTCTCCACTTCAATTACTGTTGAAGGTGTATTTTAACAGTCTCAGCAAGATGCCTAATCTAGGACCAACATAAGCTATTAACTCCTCTAGCCCAAAGCAATACATGTCCTGGCCAGATTCCATGGTGCCCGTACAAGTTTGTATCATATTAGGTCTAGAATCAACTTTGGTTTTATCCTTATATGGTGCTGTGCTTATTAAAAATAAGTGTGTGAAGTAGGATTTAGTATTTCAGGACAGATCAGGTGCAACTGTTCCCTGGGTCTTCTGGCTCCTTTTGGGCTCACCTTGTGTCTACCTGTACTGTGTATGTATTTGGGTTGCTTCGTTTACCTTTTCCTTTTGCTTTCAACGTTCCCCTTAATGCAGTGGTTATGACATGTCTTAGATCATATTTGGCAAGTTGATGGCAAATGCTGCTGCTTGAAGTAACCCTTGAAGAAGCCTGAGTATCAATAAAAGATCAAGGATTGTACTATCCATCCACATTCTTACCGTTATGCATATATCAGATGCTATAAATATTTTTTAACAGGTCCACAATCAATGGAACAACGGAACTGGAGAAGTTATTTCTGAATGTGGGAATGAGAGTCTGGCTGAGCAGGAATCTGTGTGGAACATTATGAATGTTATGCAGTGCAATGTAAGGGAAAAAAAACATGAAATATCACCTCCAAAAATACTGCATGGACCAGAAATGTGTATACTAACCAGTTTAGTTTAAAGAAATTTAGTTTAAAGTTAGTTTAAAGAAACTTCTCATTTAGCAAAGGATTTATTTTTCAAGATCTGCTCCTACTATCTGATGTGGGGTGGCAGATTGCTTCCTGTTATATGGGTTACTTTCTATTAGATCAGGCTTTTGAAGAACTTGTCAATTTATATAGGAGATGGCAGTTCTGGTCACTGAGGTTTCCCTCAGCTGAAAAAATTAATGGGTGTTCTAGCATTTTTTATGATGCTAGATACCATAAAACACTTGATCTGCTTAGGTCTCAAGACTGATGTGAAACATGGACAAGAAGAGATGCTATGAAGTCAAAGTAGAGCTCCTACTGTGAAAGCATTTGAATAGGTGTTGTACTGAGACTCTCTCAGAAATAATGCTTACAGTCTCAAATGAGCTTGCAAATCAGTACTTTCAATACACATACTAAATTACTAATCATAATACTTTATTTTGCCTGGCAGCAGGTAATTTGTTTCCTTTTTTAGAAAATTCCTTGAAAGCACTTGGATGGTATCAATTATTTTGGAAATTGTTAGCAATGTTTTTGACCAGTGGTCTGCTATCAGCCTTTCAAATTAATTCTGCATTATGAGCACTTAATTACAAATACTACAGCTCAACAGTTTAATATGCTTTAATATGCTTCTATAGATCAGCTGTGAGTCCTTTAATATGACTTCTTGCAGAGGTGGTTACATTGTTTTTAATGACTGTTGAAGATAATTTATGATTCAAGATAACTCACAAAGCATGTAAGTTTAGTCTCAAGATTACAAATGCGTTTGTAATGTATTTTTAAAATCTGTTCTTTGAAAATCCATTCATTGCATTCATGATTTTTCAAGTGATTAATGGTGACCCCATTGTGTCAATGGTGCAGCTAGACTCTGTGCTAGTGTACTTGACCAGTTTTATTGAGCTGTTTCAGGAGCATGGAATTCAGAAAGGTGCATACTCACCACCCACCAGGCACGCGTGTGGAAATTGTGTCACATCTCGAAGTCCTGTGGGTATTTTGCTGCTGAAATCGTTGGTATCTACCATGAGAAAAATGAAAAGCCTAAGATCATAAATAGTATTAAAGATGAACTGTATTTTATGTATTTTAAATGATATTTAATGTACTCCTTAAAGCTGGTAACTATTTTAACTGAACTCATAGAGTTGTTGAAATGGAATATTTATAGAGAGAAAGCACATCTTTGGCTAAGTTATCTAATTTTCAAAATTCGGCAGCAGTATATCTTGAATTGACTTTTGAAAACATGAAAATGAGATGTTTTTGTTTAGCATTTCTGAGCTAAAATATAGAAGACTTTTCATCCCAAAAAACAATTCAAAGTTTTCTCAAGTTTCATCGTGATTCAGAATGAAAATCTCCTGGAATTTCCTACATGAAAAGAATTCCATTCTCCAAGCCGTTTGATACTGTAGTTTGGTTTTGTGTTACTGATGTTGAAATAGATTATTGGGAAGAGCTAGCTGATAATCCTTTTGAACAGGGCATAGTATTTTCTTTGTGCTTCAAGTTTGAGCTATGTGTTCACAAGAAATCAGTTAAATCAGTTCTTGCTAAAACATGAGTTGGAATAGGGGAATTTACTAGTCTCTCTCTGGGGGGAGGGAATTTTTGCAAATATGATGTTAAAAGCGGCAAAAGTATACATAATTTTTTTCAAAATCTAGTCCTTATTGAAGTTTCTAGATCTGCATAAAACAGTGTCTTTGTTTTTATCATATGTTTTATAAAATTTGTTCACATTACTGCATTCATTAGGAAACCATGTTCATTGTGCTCTTCCCAATAATATATAGTTTTATGTATTCTTTTAGTTGTACTGCACAGTGAGCACTTCCTTAGTCTAGCTTACTGCTTACACACAATTTCTACACTGAAATTACTTTTTAAGGCTAAGGGTTATAGTCAAAATGGCTTACTTTATTCTGGATTAGTAATTATTTTTGCTTTTTTATTTTTATGTATTATAGAATAATTTAGAGTCTGAAAGAAATATCATAGAATCATAGAATCATAGAATGGTCTGGACTGGAAGGGACCTTCAACATCATCTAGATCCAACCACCCTGCCATGGGCAGGGACACCTTCCACTAGACCAGGTTGCTCAGAGCTCCACCCAACATGGCCTTGAACGATTTCAGGCACCCACAACTTCTCCAGACAACCTGTTCCAGTGCCTCGCCACTTTCACAGTACAGAATTTTTTTCTAATATCTAATCTAAACCTACTCTTTCTCAGTTTGAAGCCCTTCCCTCTTGTCCCCCCTTATTTTACATGCCCTTGTAAAAAGTCTCTCTCCATCTTTCTTGTAGACTCCCTGCGGGTACTGGAAGGCCACAGTTAGGTCATGCTGAAGCCTTTTCCAGAATGTACAATCCCTGTTTTCTCAGCCTGTCCTTGTAGTTGAGGGGCTCCAGCCCTTTAATCATCTTGGTGACCCTCCCCTGAACTCAGTCCAACAAGTCATTGTCCTTCCCATGCTGGGGAACCCAGAGCTGGATGCAGTACCCCAGATGCAGGATGTATGATGGATGCAGGATCCCAGAGCTGGATGGAGTTCCTTTCAAAAGTATACTTTAAGATCATATTGTTCTTGTCTGTCAAGGGAAATGATAACATACACAAGGGTGAATCATCTCCTCCAGAGACAATTCTGTATTGAATATAGAGGGAAAATGTCCAACTAATTTAACCAAGTAACTAATAGCTAGCCCTCTTTGGGTGAAAATTCCTCTGTGTGACAGTCTTTATAGATGCTGGAGTTACATGATTTTGATTTTTATTCTAGATTGAGTGCTGTGAAAGATACAATGCCCAACAGTGGAAAAGGAATAAAACCAAGAAAAATGGTACTCAGATCCCATGTTCATGCACAAAGTCCAGTCTGAGGAAATGATTTTGTGATGTTCCAAAGGATTCAACATACAGTATAGTAAGTAATAAAAAATTTGTCTTGAAAAATGTAACTTTTTCTACTAAACGAACTTTGCAAAAAAATCTACAAACCCATGTTTTCCATCAAGAAGTGGCTTACAAATGCCAGAGTCTTAATAATATTCATTGGTTTTGCTCTGGTCATGCTGATTTTGCTGCTGCTTGATTTTTACTTGTTAGCTGTCAGTCATGTAGGCATAAGGATACTTCAGTAAAACAGGAGTTGTGCCTGGTCAATATCATGGGGAAATGTAGAAGCGATTTAAGAAGTAGTAATCATCTTGGCATTCATAAATCCATGCTGTGCAAATCAAGGAGAACAATGGAAAGTGACATTATATAAAAAGTATAGAGTACATTTTCCACTTGTAATTGCTATTCATTATTGTCAGAATGTGAGCAATGTCTCCACCTGTTTGTATTATCTGTTTCCAGAGCATCTCCAATACTTTACGGGATAAAAGGAATGAGCAAGACACTGGAATATGAGATGTGTTTTCTGAGACAAGTTCATGTTAGTGTTTATGTGCCTTAATATTGAGGAATCAGTTTGCGTAGGACCATCAGATATGGTCCTCCTGAGCTGAAGCGAAGTGATACATATTATCCTCCTCTATAAACTCTGCAATGTTAATAGGACTATCCAGTGAGTACAAAAATACAATGGCAAAGGTTGTTTCTTGACAATGCGGAACAGTAAATAATAGAAAGGATGCTGTCCAGTGACATCCGCTATTGACTTTTGCTCATCAGTTTGGAATTTCTCTCTGTTTCTACAAACCCTTGTCATTATTAAAAGATCACTTCAAAAGATAGAAAACATTTATTTATATGTTTTACTATATTTATGGCTATTTTTATCTACAGAATAATTTGAAATTTATTTCAAAAAGCAATATAATAAGGATAGATTGAGTCCTGGAAAATATGCATGTCCATTTCAGGATGCATAATTCGTTGGAATCAATAAAAACTTGAAAATATTCTTTTGAGCATTTACTTGTAAGGTAATCTCTCAGTTAAACTCACACAAAAGCAAATTCCCTTTTGATTAAGTCAGGAGTTGTGGAACATTTCCATACAAAATATCAGATTTCCTTAAGAACAATCTGTTTAGTTTAGATAATTTAAAAAATTCTATACCTAATGCTTTACAGTACACATTACTGTTGTATTTGCTTTCTGGCAAGTAAATAACAGAACCTATCATACCATATATTTTAAAAATATGTTCTTATACAGTATGATTTCCGAAGTTGACATGATTTTTCTTGACATGTGTTCATCTGTTCTTGCTTAGGGATGTGAAAAATATTTAAATACATGGTTTGAAAACAATGTTCTTAACTGCAATTACTATCAGCCTACTAATTACACAGGTAAGAGTATTTTTAAGTAAAAAAAAACCACAAAATACTGATATCCTGCCCGTAGTAAAAATCAAGTCAGTACTATTTGGCTTTGGCATGCTCTCCAAAACTTTGTAAAGCTTTCCATCAATTTTCTTCAGAAGTATGATCAAGCACTGTTTACCAACAAGCTCCCATATATTCAAGTACCATCAGAGATGATGGTGTCCAGAGTCTGTGGAATGAACTGTTTGACCAGACTTGTGAAAGCAAACAGCATTGCAAGGACAGAAAGTGGTTAAAGAGAATGTAAACCCTTGGGAGAAAAAGACCTCTTTTGTCCTCTATTTGTACAGAACATACAGGAGTATGTTAAATTAAAGAGTACAAAACCATGAAACCTCACCTCTCATATACCTATGAGAAAATTTTATTGGGTAAAAAGGAATAAAGCTTTCAATACCAAAGCAAAATCATGTGAATAATGGCAAAAAGAATTGATTATTCACTCCACCGATACCCTGAATGTTGAGTAACATCAAGCAGGCAGAACAATTTTTGATAATATCTTAAATTGTGAGGTTGAATAGGAAATTAGTGCATTTTTGCTCAGAAAATTAAAAGTATGACCTATTTTACCTCTTCCATATTTAGTACCTTCCTATAGATGTATGTAGTAAAAACATTCTGTCTATGGAGTGAGCCAGTTAAATAATGAAAAAGTTTCTTTTTAATATTCACCTAGTCCTCATTAGTACAGAACACGACTGTCTCATGGTCCTCAATGTACACATTCTTGTCAGATGGGAAAGAACTTTTGTTCCTGTTCAAGACCTAAGACTAAGAATCACAGAATCATAGAATCATTTTGTTTGGAAAAGACCTTTAAGATTATTGAATCCAAACACACTTGGATTCATAGGGTACTGAAATTGAAACTGGAACTTAACTGAATTATGTGCTACTTGAAACAGATTTCAAGATACTTCTATGGGTGGTTACAAAGCAAGTCTTGCCAGAGCAGAGAATTCACCTTGTGTCTTCAGACACATCCTGCTCATTCTCCTTTGTATCCTCTGCATTGTCATTCATAGGAGCCAGGTTAGAAGTCAGAATGACTCAGTCATAAGTGAGTATCAACACTTTCTTTGTTGTTTTCAACTCACCCCTTTTCCTTTCTCTGATTTTCTTGATCACACTCACTCATCAGCTATTTAGAAACATCAGAAAGAATAATATTTGGCCAAATGAATCATGATGAACTCTTCTGCATGTTGCTGTGGTGCAAGAATTGTCTCATCCATTTCTGTGACAGTCAACAAAATTACTTCCACTAAAATTTGGATCAGGCTCTACTTATTGCAATCACGATGTCAACATTTGGGCTTTAATATGTTTGGGTTTTGTTCATGACTATGGATATGGTAGTATTTAACAAAATTATGTGTGTTAAAGTCTGAAGTACTATGCTATTTATTACTGGTTAATAAATCTTCCTGATAAGCTGAATATTAGTTTCCTGAGTCTCTGGAACAATTTGTTCGGAGTGTTGTAAATAGTACAATATAATATACTGTTCTTTGAAACAGAAGGACCCTTTTATCAGATTTGATCGAGAAAAAAATTTAGTAAACATTGCTTCTTTTGGCCTTTACCTTTCCTTCCAAACCTTTTCTTTTGTCCTTGTCTGTTGTGTAATTCAATCTCAAAAAATTTCACTGAGTCTTTATCACTAGGTTCCCCACGCTTTAAAGCAATGGGTTTGCATTTTTCTTAAACTTACTTTTGCTGTCTACTTACACAAGCATCACTGTTCACATCCCTCAATAGTTTCAACTCCAGTTGAGCACTGCCTTTCCTGCATCCATCCCTGCATGCTTGGGCAGTGTCTCTCTTTTCTTCCTGGGTAGCCTATTGTCATTTCCACTTTCTGTATTTTTGTGTTTGAGATCAGTACGCAGTTATCAAAATTTGTTGTTTGAGACAAGTGGACCATTCTCCACACTAACCTTCTGCCATGCTTGCTCAGCTACATGCACGTCAGCTCAGATAGTTCTTGCACTTTGAGGAGGTTGTCCTAGCAAATCAGCCAGCTCTCTGGAGCCAGCCATATAAAAGCTGGACAAGTATTCTAGTGCATGTGGAGAGCAAGGTACTCCTGTAGAGTTTAATTCATTCTTTTTCGTAGGTAAGTATTATAGAATGACACCCTCTTAGAAGTACCTTTATGATTCTAGTTTGAGTGGGAGCCAACTTGCAGTAGCTTATAGTTTCTTCAGCTTTAAATGGACAACACTAGATGCACTGGATCCCACTTTAATATTATGAAGTCAAGAATTCAGAAGGCTCCAAATAAAGTCACATGTGGAATCTGCACATGCTCCTAATGTATCTGTATTATAAAATGGCTGTCAATTATGTGCTCACATACTGGCTTTTCACAGTAGCATAAAATCCAAATTCTTTATAAATATGCTGTGGTTTGTACCCAAATATTATTTTAGGTGGACAGAAGCAACTCCTAATGTCCTAAACAATAATTTGGCATGCCCAAGTAAGACAAGGATGTGCCTCAGTAAGAAAGTACTCCACAATACCTACCAAGACCTGTATCACCATTCACAACTCATATTGGCTGCTAAAATCTCCAGCAAACTCGCAGATAATTAGATAATAGACATGTGTGTGCACAAGAAGATTATATATAAAATTGGCTATACTGTCACACATACTGCTGGTGCTTAATGGGAATAACTATAAAAATATGACTATTAATATAATATTTAGTGAAAAATGAAGAAGAATGACTAAAAGACAAAATTTATAGGATAGAAAGTTTATTTTTTTAATGTTTTGAGATACAAAAATAGAAACAGTATTTTTTTGCCAATTTGTGCACTTCTGATAGGTAGACACTAGAGGACACAGGGAGATAAGAATAATGCAGGACATATTAAAAAAAACCATAAAATTTGCAGAATGCCATAAGTACACATCTTATACATAGCTCACACTTAAAACCACATTGAATAAGCCTGAAGTTAATAGCTATGTGGCACTGCACTGAAAATGATGTTCAGAGACAGTGTACTTCAAAGGAATGTCATGGGAAACAACTCTCGGCAGCTGTGTTAAAGCTCCATAAGGTAACGACTGGATCCAGTTCAGTTAATTTAGAAGTTGTATCAACAAAAACCAGATGTCCCTAAAGGAACTGCTACTGTGAGTGTGCAGGGGGAAATCATAACTTCATAAATTCTCTATAAAAATCAGTACAGAGAGAAAACAGAGACCGTGGTTACATAGTCGCTTCACATAGCCTAAAAGCACTCTGTGGCTACAGAGATGGTCCCACCATCTTCATGTCTTCAGCCTTGCTCCCCCATCCCTGGCTGAGCACGGGCTCTGGTAGCCATGCAGCTTTGTGAGGAACTGGTCCAAGGCTCTGACTAGTCCAAAAATAATCCTGCAATAAAAAAGTAATGTGTTTAGATTTTCTGTTTGGTTGTTTGTTTTGGTTGTTTATTTGGTTGTGGATTCTGGGGTTTGTTTGTTTGTTGGGTTTTTTTGGCCAACACTTGTCCAGTGTAAAATATAGATACATTTCAGGGGCTGGAATTTCTGTTCTGCCTCTCTGTACATAGAGTGTTCGAACCCCTATGTTAAAATAAGGCTCCCTCTTTCTTTCTTAATATCTGCTCCACCATGTTGTATGCCTGGATGCACAATGGTTAATCTTCAGTAAAAGAACACTGAATCTCACTTTCAGTGTTCCATGACTTGAAATTTTAAGATGGTTTCAACCTTTTGAGAAGAATGAGACTGAAAACACGTTGCCTATCTCTGTAATTGGTTCTCTGGTTATTATAACACTAGATAATATAAGGGAATGGGATCACAGTGAGTATTAGTCAAACAAACAGTCATGGTGTTCACTGTGACTAACATTTGGGTAATTCTCCAGGGGGCTTAAGGAGTGTTCACGTGGTTCTGAAGAAATCCTAGATACCACACACGAAGGTAGCAGGCACTTTGAAACTGCAAAGTGATTGAAGCTCCCAGAAAACTTCTGGACAAGACACGAATGAACTCTATGCCTGTCTACATGGCTAGAAAAGTAACAGTGTGAATGCCACCTGGTTATTTCGTTTTCATACTCTGAAAGAAATAAAAATTATAGTTATTTGGTTTGCAATTATGTCACTCATACTGCTCAGCTCCCAAGGGAACCGAATCTGCCATTCCCAGAGGACATTTGTAATTTGTGTTTGGTACTTATCCAGAGCTAATGTAATCAATGTCAGTTCTGTAAATGTCATGTGCATGTTCTGAATGGGAAGCTCCCATAACACTATCCATAGAGCTACTCAAGTACCAAAGTCATGGGGAAGAGGTTCACATATGTTAAATACTAGTTTAGGCTAGAACATATTGGATAATTTCAGGTGTGACATCCAAGAATTTGAGGATCCAAACTCAAAAGAACAGGACAGATCAAAGTGATAATTTATATAGAATGAATCTTTGGGAAGAAAAATTGAAACCACTTTTTAATAGAAGGATGCTAGCAGTTAGGACACTATCATCCAATAACCCCTTGTAAAAAGAACTAAACCAAAACAAAAAAAAAAAAGAGAATGAAAATATAAAAGAAAATATAAAAAAGAAAAATATAAAAGAAAAAAGTAAGATGAGAACAGCTTTTTGTTAGATCTTTTAATAATCAGTAGCCAAGCTCCTGTTCTCCATTCTTATAAAAATCTTTAGAATTCCAAAAAGACTACCGTAAATAATATACTTTTTGCTTTAACAGATGTAGTGACATTAACATATGATCTCAGTGATCTAAAGATATTTCAAAATGAAAGGTGACCTTTCTTTCTTTAAAGAACATTCTTAAGCCTCAGTTATGCTGAACACAAATGCAGACAGTCCTGCACAATACTTTGATCACAGAACTTACGGTATTTATCCCTTATGACAATGAGGTGATTAGAATGATCTGTATATTTCATATTTGTAAAAGAAAACTTCCCAGCTAGATTTCCATCTTCCCCTGGAAACAATACATGTTAACAGTTCAATTTTCCCAAGTCTGAACTGTTTTTAACTAAATCAAATTTGTTTAATATTGACTTAAATAAAGAATTTCCAATGATTAAATATCAATATTTAATTCTAGATCAACCAGATAAAGCATTTCAATATCTTGAAAAGGCATGATTATTTCCCCCCTGCAACTTACTGGAATTTGGGGATCCCTAAGCAACCTTTTAAAATACTTCTGTCTGCAAAAATTCAGTCTTCTCATCCGCTGTCAGTTTCAAAATCTTGAACTATTGGGAAGTAACTATAAAATTAGTCTAACTCTACCCAAATGCAATTCCATTCCAGTGTGCCCAGAGATCATGAAGTGCAGGGTAAACTTAAGGGACCTCTCAGGGTAGGCAAAGGACACAACAGCTTTGGAGGAACAGATTTCTAATATTAGGCATTTATGATATCCCTGGGAAGTGCAGGGAAGTGTACTTCTCCTCTTTTTTGTTGAATGTAGGATAAAGAATATAATGATATCTTAAATGGCTGGATGGTGCAATGTCTATCCTCTTTGCTGTATTTCTTTTCTGTATCAGGTCTTATGTTTCTAATCAAGGGTATTTTTATGTAGCAGCCCTTCCTCTAAGGGACTTTCTCCTATCCTCAGTCATCCGTTTTCATTACTGGAGGAGGAACATTAAGATTTTCAAACGTTTGAAACCTTCCTCTGGCAAATCTGCTTAAGAGTGGCAAGAGATGCAAAAGGTCTGGGGAAGGAATGACAGACGGACACTCAGGCAAGGATTTGTCTGCCTATGCCTGCACCCACACTTGTGCCCATATGCATTCACACTGGCATACCCTTATAGCACGGCTATGTAAGCAGGTCTCATGCTCGTAAGAAATGGCAGTGAAAAGTTAGTTTGTTAGCACACTTCCTAAATCTGCTGTGCTGAACCTCTGCATGACATGATTTCCACATGCATTACACTGGGTTATGACTGTATGTAAACAGCTTGAAATACTAATACTAGAAAGGAAACTATTCTTTTACATTACTTCTGACAGATAGCTGTATGCACTAATAATTTTCAGATCCTCAACATAACCTCAGTAAGTTCAATTATCTGTGGAAATTTACAATAGATAGGAGTCTGATTCATATAGTAGAAAGGAGTGATACTTTCGAGAAACTAAAATTAACTGTTAGTCCAATATTTTAAAAGCAAATAGCAGACTCACTGGTATTCTTTCCAAAATGCTGTCTCATGTCACTGCTAAGTCACTGCTAAAGACCATAGATTTCTTAGCGATTCTTGCTTCAGTGCCCTAGCTCAAAACCTCCAGGTGGTGATTTTTTTTTTCTCTACACATACTTTTTATGTTTTGCAGAAATAAGAAACACAAATGCAAAATCTAAGAGCAAACATATTTAGAACGTTGGCATGGCTCTGCAAACATGGAGAGAAAAATAGCCACTGGAATATTTCTCCCTGTTTATTTACAGCCTTCTCAATTTCCTGTCCCTCAAAGACATGTTGATTTAAAGTGCATCATGAATATATAAAGATGTATTTTTCAAATAATGCTGTAATTGTCTTCTTTGCATTGCATGCATTTTATTGTGTCCTGTATAGCTCTAAAAGCCAAAGAGGAATTCTTCAGGAAGAGAAAGGCCAGGTTCTTCTTTACGTCACACCAGCTCACGTGGGTCTTACTCCACTGTGTTTAGTGGTGTTCCTCAAGTGGAAGATAATGTAAGCAAGAACAAATCCTGAATCACAAAGCCTTCTCCAGCTCTTTCGCAGAAGAGAAATATCTAAAGAACTGAAGGTACTCTCTTTGCTGCCTTCATAACAATAGATGAATATTCATGTATCAAAATGTGATGAGAACTCCTTTAGACTGTATTTCCTATAAAACGTATCGTGTAATATACTGAATGGATATGTACATATAGGATAAGCTATTGATAAGATTATGAGAAATGTAAATGGAAAGGAGAAGTTTAAGCTAAAAAAGTTATTCAAGACCAGCCATAGGTGAATCTTGATTTAGAAATAAAGTCTTGAAATGAGCTTTGCAGTGCTGTACTTAAGACAATAGACAGAGATTCTGAAATTTTTGGTTTGTTTTTCTTCTCTGCCACTAACATATTGGATCACTGTTGGCAAATCTTTTAATCTCTGATTGTTCTAAATCACTCAAATGGAATAAGAACACTTCCTTTTTGTCTTCATTTGACATATTTGTTTGAAATGTTATGCCTTTTGGGTATATATTTTGCTTTTAACTCTTTATATTTGTGTAGTGATCTTTGTTGGGAGTCACTGAGCACTACTGTAATAAATAATAGTATCACTGTTACTAATAAGGTTACTTGACTCGGGTGATCCAATGGTAAAAGTCAAAATTCACATGCTAGGATCACAATAAAGTAATTTATAAAATTGAAGCAAAGCTGCCTAAAATCCAGCCATCAGCAAGCTGTGTCTGCTCCTATTAGCAACAATCAGTGCTTCTGCTCTTTAGCAGTGAGAAAGGTGTTCAGCTCTTTTGTTGAAGCCAGTTAAATCCAGACAAGGGCCAGACAGCTTCATCCACAGATTTGTACAAAGCTTATACCATCAATAGTAAAATCCAGTCTAAAAAGACACAAGTTTGGATAGCATTTCTGTTTATATTAACAAGGTATTTCTACAAAATGCACTTTATTACTGTATTGCTAGGGGAAATGTCTGTAGATGTTTTCATTAGTATCTGGCAGAGAAAAGCAAGGCGTTTATGAAAGTACAGAAAATAAACTTCTTCTAAAGTATCTACTGTCAGATGATAGTACAGGGGAGAAAATGTTGAAATTATTTCATGGTTCCTGGTTGGAATCTCTAGTGGTTTTAGCTGTTTAACTGTTTATTTTTGCTTTGTTTTGCAAAAGCGCCTTTAAAGAACTTTTGCAGTAGAGATTATTGATTGCAATATCCCCATGCTGACAGTGGATTCTTGTGAACTACATCATTTGAATGTTTACCTAACATAGGCACAGATCTGAAAATCTGAATTCTTGCCTTTTCATAGTCTAACTCAGATTTCTGACCTTATGTTTCATAGAAATTATTAATATTTTTGACAAGTTCACCTCAAAGGCAGGAGAACTGGGTCAGCTAAGCTCTTTAAAATGCATTTTTTTAAGATTATCATACCTAATTAGGTTTGCAAAATTTTTATAGACAACTGCTGAGTCACGAGAACTCCTCTGGAAGTGTCAACACTGACAGACTGGGAAATTCTTTTATATATCAGCCAACCCTCCTAGAATGATTCCCGGATTTGGTTCAAATCAGTAAAGCTTTGACCCCACTTTTCAAGTTATCTGGATTTTTTTTTTTAGTTCTTAAACATACTTTTTTCTCCACAACCAGAGAAATACAGGATCTCAGAAAGACCCTCATACCAGTAGGAAAATGTGAAGCTGCAACTCAGCTCTGGAACTTTTGAAATAGAAATTGCCAACACTTCTTCTTTTGCTTTCTACTTATCTGATCCAAGGTGAAGGCAAAGCAAGCACTCAAAATGTAAAGAAGGGACTGTAACTGTAATCCTGTTGAAATTTTACTGTTAGAACCTACTTATTGCTATAGTCTCAGATCTAAGACGTGTGTAGCTAATGGAGTGCTATAAGCTTACTTATGTACTCTTTGCCTTACTTACTTGAGTGTGCCAAGTGGCACATTAGCACAAATATTTCCCAAACCAAAGGTGCGTTAGTATTATATTTCATAGCTCTGTACCTTCAAGTTTTTTACTGTAATTAATGGCATGACTGTATTTTTAATTTTCTTTAAAACTTCTTGTGCTTAAGAACTGGAGACATAAATTTTGATATATAAGTGCACTTAAGCATGCTCTTTCACAGAATAAATACAGAATAAATACAGAATAAATACGGAATAAAACCTACAAACTTTTACATCATGCAGAATGAAAGAAAACATCTGTGAAATCTGTGTGAAATAGAGCTTCCAAGTGTGAGAAAAGTCATCAGCCAGCAACTAACAGGTCAGTTTATTGAACTGTGGTGTAAAGTCAGCCCCGTTAAGCACTCAGTAGTCATCTATGAAGACCAAACTTGCAGACAAATTGTAAATACACATAATAAAACAGTTTCCCGGCACTCTCTGAGGACTATGAGCTGTGCTTCAGAGCGTGGAAGTGATTTCTGTAAGATCACACACAGACATCCGGGCCATGCATACGCATTACGCAAGAGACTGTGAAGCTGCAGAGCACAGCAAGCAATGGGGCAGAAGAGCAAGCAGGTTTGAACAGGAACTGAAGAAGCAAAAGAGATTCAGACCATCCCATGAAAGGGTTTGTTCCCTAACTTACTCCTTAATGGAAGTGAATGGAATTATAACCCAAATCTAATGATTTTGAATTTATACTTAATCCACTTGGCCACGACTGTAGGCCAGTACTCTACATGAGAGGGTGTGTTCACAAAAACAGAGAAATTTGCCTATGACACAAAAATGAGGTACTGGACTGTTTCATGGCATTGCTGAAAAAAGTTTTTATGTGGTTTCTAATGAGTTTTAACCTGTTCAGATAACACCACATAATAGTTTGACATATCTTGTAATTGTCTTCAGTAATTATGAACCAGCCTTAAGGGCAGCTGACTAACCACCTTCCAACGATTTTCTTGCATCAGCAGCTACAGAAACAAACTCAAACTCCAGGATGAGAAGGTCAACTCCACTGAATGAGGCCATATTCAACCCAGGCTTAATGCTTAACAGAGAAATATGTTTCTGCTCTAGCTTCAAGTCATTTTCCTAAACAGGGCACAGTTTTTCTCCCATGCTCAGTAATGTAGAGGCTTAGAATTCCTGCATGATTTCTATTCACATCACAGATTTGCCACAGTGCTCTTGGATTCTTTGCCGATAAAGACACCATTAATAATTTAAGCTTTACTAGAAATCACTTTGAAATGAATTTTCACTATACCTTTCCTATGCATTAACGCAAGATTGAGTCTCTGCTACATTTTGTTGAACCTGAGTGTATGACTTACCTATCCACTGGTGCAGGGAGGCCCTTGGATCCTGATATTTTTAAATGACTGATGTAGAGATCTGCTGAGAGTGAACAAGACTTTTCTCCCACAAACTGCTTAGCCATTAACCCCCCAAGTTTCATTTATCTCTGGATATCTACTGAAAGATTTTAAATCCTCAAGATCCCTGAAATATGGAGTAATAAGCTGAATTTCTTCCAGTGAGTCCAAGAATTTCTGATAAACCTCCAGGGGCTTGTAAAACACATTTGAAATCAGGTATGGGCATGGGCATTATTCTCTGGATCCTTCTGTCACAGCCCTTGACTCTGCTCAACATCAGGTCAGATGCCAACCACAAATTTCCTTATGTTTGTGAGTTGAGGATAAAAACTTATCTTATCTAAGAACATAAAAGGAAAGGCCATAAATAGCTGAAGGGGCAATCACAGCACGCACTTGTTTGGGGGAAAGTTCTGCTATTGATTTCAGTAGAGCTACATATCTTAGATGGATTTGAAACAAGTCAAACCCCAAAAGTTAGTCCATCTCATGGAGAAAAATCCTGAGAAGTAAAACTAAAAATCATGAAAATATCTAACATCAACCTCTTCTCTCTAAATTACTTTTTTTAATTAATCCACAAATTTATTTTCAATTGATTTAGGGGTTCAAAACAAATCTTGATTGATTTTTGAATGTCAAAGATGGGGCTCATAGCTTTAGTAGCTGATTTTATTAAGGTTCTTCAAAGAATGAATGACATTCTCCTACTCTAAGTGCATTTTCTACCATTTTTTAAAAGGTGTTTTGGGAGTCTCTTCATATATATACTTGTAGTAGCTTGATAAGGCTAGATTAAAATTCAAACATTTTCAGTTATAAAGAACTAGGACTAGGAAAAGCAATTTATTTGCAAAAAATACAATATCCAAACCAGTTATATATCCACTGACAAAATGTAATGAGACACATTGTTTCACAATGGTTTAGCATATCATTTAATGTTTGACAATGACAACACTTGCAAGTAAAGAAAAAGTCTGATTTTTGAATAGAACAAGCAATAACTAGGCTTCCAGGAGGAATGAGTGCCCTAGGGTTAACAAATAACACAATAATCCAAATTTTCAACAGATAAAAGCATCTACATTTAGCTGAAGTGAATATCAGAAAAAAAGAAACCAGCATATAGAAAACCAAAGCCATGGGTCTAAAAATCCTTCTTCTTTTCTTTTGCTTGAGTGTATCTTATTACTTGCATCCATGCCCGTAACCAAAGCTCAGATTGTTGCTTGTCTCTAAGTCTGATCAGAATTCACTAGCAATGTCTTGTCCATTGAGGGACTTGACACAGCCATTTAACCAGTTAACCCTCAGAGCTGACGGGCCATGTGGGACTCCAGACAAGGAAATTTGTGAATGAATCTGCACACTCACCCAGCACTGGAAGGACTTTTGGGTTCTTGCATTTGGGTATGCTGGAGACAGGATCAGGGAGTGGAGCTCAGCAAAATGGGACAGAGAAAAGCAGCAAGGTCATGGGGAGGTTTTTTTGTGCCAAATAAGTAAGTTTCTCCTTTCTCCTCTTTGCCTCTGCTCTTATCATGACAAAGTGACATCTGAAAGGAAAGCAAAGCAATAATCTCAGACTGAACTCAACGGTAGGGACATGCAGGCAAGTGCAATGGAGTTCAAATGGGGGAAGGAAAAGATAAAAAGAATAACTAATTGCATTTTCAGCTGAGGAAGTCTGAGCACCTTGAATGGTTAATTTTGTATTTATGAGAGACAGGAGAAGAGCAGCAACAGTTCTCTATGCAAATGAGTACACAGAGTTGGTGCGTACCTCTGCAATAAGACGCAGAAGTAAATAAGTAAGTTTAATAGCTTTCACTTGTTGCCTACTTGTGCACCACTGGTGTCATCAGAGCATTGCTATTCCAAAGGCAGAGGTGAAGTTTACCTTCTTGCACACTCTTGGAAACTTACTGAGTGGCAGGCAGAGCCCTGATGCAGCTGGAGGATTGGTAGATTATAAGACAACCCTCAGGCTAGTGAGTCTAAGTGCTCAAACCACTGAATTATCACCATCTATAGCTGGGTTTTGGAAGAAAGGAACAAACTCTGTTTCATCTTTGATAGAAGTACAGAGGTAACTACCTTTAGGAAAGGATTCAGGAACATTGTCGCCCAAGAGGAAGAAAGCGCATGAGGTAGTGTTATATAAGTTGAAAAAATAGCCACTCAGCCTCCCAACTTTGGCTGTTTTTACTTTCCTGCATGGTGTGTTTGAGACAGCTGTGAGGGGCTACAGTTTTCAGCTTACAGAAACAAACTTTAATTTGTTGCATTTTTTTATCTGTAGAGGTGTTTTATCTGAGTGGGTGTTTGAGGAAAAGCTATTTTTCACTAAGAAAGTATAGTACAGACTTGCACAGTTTCTGAACCAGGAGCTTCAGTAACAACCGTAAAGTTAAGAAGGCAATAATGCTCAATAGTTTGAAGAACAGTCTCCTATTAAACTGTATACCCTATCTGTGCTTAGGTTCTAAATGTTGTCTCCGTTTCAGGAAATCGGTACCCTCTTGGGATCAGGAAAAGAAGCTGAACCTCACATGGGCCCTGCAAGGCAGCATGTGTGTGTAATGCTGGGTTCTGGAGGCAATGGGAGCATTATACCTGTGTCTCCCTTGTTCTGCTGATACAGCTGATCAGGAAGGCAAGAGAGCTGGTAGGTGGCAAGGGAGGTTAATTCTGCTCTCTCCAAGAATATGGCAATCGTGAGAAAGGCCTGATAATATCATTGTCTGACTTGATGCTCACAGGATTAAAAATCAGAAAGTACTGGAACAGTTTCAATTTCTTCTTGGTTTATGATTTCTGAGTCTCTAGACTACATATGGCTTTTTTTCATGTATAGTAGGATTTGAGCAGTATACTGTTGTAAAGCAAAGCTTAAATTCTCACCTGACAATAATAATATAATTTTGGAGAACTTAAAAAATAGAAAATATCGTGAAGTTTGCAATAAGGCATGGGAAGTTCCAACATGGAGAGGATGGACCAACAGGTTGCCAGCCAAGCTAAAATGTCAAGAAAAGGGGACAATTTGTCACCACTACAGTACATTGCTGTCACAGAAAAGGGGAGACATATGCTTGTCACTCTTAGAGGAAACTTTGCGAAATTGGAAGAAAAATGTCTGTTCTCATAATAGTTTGCTCTCACAAGCTGGCTCCCTGGTGCTCACTCTTGCCCTCGGCCATGAACTCTTTCCAACATAGCTACAGCAGTAGAAAACAGGTCAAACATCATTGTCTTCATGCTGGAGTTATTGAGGCATTGGCAGCTGTCACATGGTATGCTGCATCTGCCTGTGCTTGTAGCAGACTGAGCAGAGAATGGGATGTGGAATCTGGGACAAGCACACTTCCTGCTCCCCCTCAGAGGCTGTCCCGTACACTTCGGCTACAGCAATGAGCAGAAAATCACATCTGCATCTGTAACTCAGAGCAGAGAAGATGAAGATATATGCCTTATTCTCTGTTACCTTAAGTATCCAGCGGCACAACAGAACAGATTACATTTTAAATCAGTGAATTCAATTTGTGGTAGAATTTCTTGTTGCTGTAGGGAAAAAATCTGTGGGGCCAAAGCTCAGCTGGAGTTGAAGCTGGCCAGAAATTTGGCAGACAACAAAATCAGTTTTTTCAAATATCTCTGAACTTGTGCAGGATCTGCTGCTCCAGCTGGATCACTACAAATCTATGGGGCCAGACGGGATTCACCCCAGAATCCTCAAAGACCTGGCTGTTTGCCATAGCAAAACCTCTTTCAATGATTTTTGAGCAGTTTTGGGAATCTAGAGAGGTGCCAGCTGACTGGAAACTGATGAACGTTGTCCTGATTTTCAAGAAGGGCAAGAAGGAGGACCCCGGAAGCTACCGGCCTCTCAGTCTCAATGCAGTGCCTGGTAAAGTTATAGTAAGTATTGAAAAGCACCTGAAAGACAAGACAGTCATTGATCACAGCCAGCACGGCTTCATGAGAGGAAAGTCCTGCTTATCAAACCTGATTTCCTTTTATGACAAGCCAACCCACCTAGACATCAAGGGAAGCCAGTTGATTTCAATTGTTTTGGATTTCAGTAAAGTTTTCTATACCGTCTCTCACAGGATCCTTCTGGACAAAATGTCCTGCACATAGCTGGATAAACACATCATGGGGTGGGTGAGCAATGGCCTCATGAATCGAGCACAGAGGGTAATAGTGAATGGGGTAACATGAGACTGGTGACTTGTCACTAGTGGGGTTCTAGAGGGCTTCATCTTGCGCCCTGTGCTGTTCAACATCTTCATAAATGACTTGGGCACAGGACTGGAAGAGATACTAAGCAGGTTTGCAGATGACACAAAACTGAGAAGCCCTGCAGAGAGACATCAACAAATTAGAGAGATGGGCAATCACCAACCATAGGAAGTTCAACAAGGGGAAGTGCCGGATTCTGCACCTCAAATGGGGCAACCCTGGATGTTCATACAGACTGGGGAATGAGATGCTGGAAAGCAGTCCCATGGAAAGGGATCTGGGGGTCCTGGTTGATGGCAAGTTGAATCTGAGTCAGCAGTGCCCTGGCAGCCAGGAGGGCCAACCGTGTCCTGGGGGGCATCAGGCAAGGCATCATCAGATGGTTGAGGGAGGGGATTGTCCTGCTCTGCTCTGACCTGGTGTGGCCTCACCTTGAATATTGTATACAGTTTTGGGCACCACAATATAAGAAGGATATTAAGCCGTTAGAGAGTGTCCAAAGGAGGGCAATGAAGATGGAGAAGGGCCTTGAGGGGAAGATGTATGAGGAACAGCTGAGGTCACTTGGTGTGTTTTCAGCCTGGAGAAGAGGAGACTGAGGGGAGACCTCATTGCAGTCTACAGCTTCCTCATGATGGGAAAAGCTGAGGGAGACACTGATCTCTTCTCTGTGGTGACCAGTGACAGGACCCAAGGGAATGGCCTGGAGTCGTTTTAGGGCAGATTTAGGTTGGATATTAGAAAAACGTTCTTCACCCAGAGGGTGACTGAATGCTGTAACAGGCTCCCCAGAGAAGTGCTAATAGCATGAGGCCTGACAGAGTTCAAGAAGCATTTGGGCAATACTCTCAGGTGCATGATGTGACTCTTGGGGATAGTTTTTACTGAATGATGCAAAGATTTGTTTTACGATAAAATGTTTACAAAATTGCTTCATTGAATACACAAATATAGAAAAATCTTATGTAAATGCAGATATTTTTCTGCAAGGACTGGAAGTATATCCAACAACATATATTATCAATATATGCTTATCCTTGCCATCCCTAGAAGATGTTTGGGTCTGAGTTTGTGAGTTTGTGTTCTAAAACCACAAGAAGGCATGGTCCTTAGTCCCAAGATGCATAGTGCAATAGTAGATGGAATATTTAGCTATAGCCCTTAATGAGACAGAACATAGCTCCAAAATATCAATGTTTAGGTTAAATTTTGATTCATGTTCTTGTCTATCTATAAATGTGTTTGGTGATACTTATTTGCTGATTCTAGTTCTTGACTGAGCTGTAGTGACTGGTGCATTAGATTGGAGAAGAATCAAGTGTCTCTTACATCCTGCCTTTACCTGCAGATGAAAGCTGTTGTCTTCTGTGTAAGACAGTGGGTAATTTTCATGTGCCTGTAACAGAGAAAGGATTCATTAGGCCTGAAAAATAAAATTAGGGTTTTCATTCCATGAAAAAAAAAGATTAAAATGGTAGTTGTATTCAGGGGATGATATTAATTGTCCCAAAAGTCAGTTCCAGGACTATGTCCGATGCATTTTGAAATGAATGCTACGAAGATGGAAAGTGCAGCATACATGAGAAATAAAAAGGAATGTGAACATCAACAACATTCCAAGCTAAAATTAGTGTTTACAAAAAAGGCTTATGCTAGGTTTCTTCAGTAAGCCACTAATATTTTGTAAGTGGCTTTGCCCAAGGTGTTTCTGAAACCCTTCTATAGAAACAAATATAGGAAAAAATTCATCAAACACTTACCTCAAATTCATCCTTAATCTGAAAGAAATTCTAGCTTAGGAGGGGTTTAGTCTTACAATTAGAGATTGATTGAATTTGTGTTATGAATTTAACCAATAGTCTTACTAATACTTCAAGTTTTGGGGAAACCCAATAGACTGTTCTAAAACAATATTACATCTATATTACAAGTATCTTCTTAATTTCATGTAATAATAGCTGTAATAATGACTGGAGAAATACAGTCTATTCTCTTACAGAGGAGCTTAGAAATGAAAGATCAGACTTAGTAGACATCTTCTCCATTTTGTGCCATAATAACATGAATACCAAAAGAATTGTGTTACAAAAATACACTATCTTGCTTAGAAGGAAAGAATAAAATCTTAAACCTGTAGATTTTTAAAGATTCAGAAACCATAAGCTTCCCAGTGTGTAACTGGTGGGAAAGCCATAACCTTTTTTGTTGTATCTGTAGTGCAGGGAGATGAGTTAGGTACTCCCTTGGACTCAGTGAGTGCTTTCCCACACTGTTTCTCAGACTGCTTCATCCTTCCAACAGCTCCAAAGAGTTTTTGTCATTTTCAGACCTTCCTGGCCATTACTCATTTGTGCTAATGTTGTGTATGGAAACCTCCTCAAGCCTGAATTTTAATCATCCAATCCAAAAATACTCCCAGCACAGATCATTATGTTTCTTCAGAGCACTTCATGAGCCATCTTTTTTTGTCACATTATATACTCTTCCATTAGAATGTCTTAGCTCAGTATTAGAAGTGCCACTAGAGAACTAGAGTGAGGCCGGGAAATGAAATATAACAGTGGTTTGTGAGATATTACACACCAATTGTCTTCATCAAATACACAAATCACTAAATAGACTGAAGAGGGTATCCCCATGTTTGTGATCTTGTTTTCTCTATATCTGCAGTGGTTTTTCAACAGAAGTACTTAATTTTCAGTAGGGTTCATGGAATTTCAGTCAATTTTAGCTATTGATCCTCTGTAAAGGATCGGTTTTTTGTTAAACCTGGGCATCTGTGAGGACTTCAGCCCTCAATACTTTCACTAAGAAGGTGCCTTAAAATTTTACATAGTTTACATTTACGCTTTGAGCCACTATAGCTCAGATTATGAACCAATTAAGACTTCTCAAGTCTTAAACCTGCATGAAATGTAATAGTCACTTTCTACAAAAAAATCTCTTTGCCAGTCCTCTGGCTTTGGTTTTTGGGTTTTTGTTTGGTTGCTTTTTTGTTTCTTGTTTGTTTTGCTTAGTTTGTTTTTTTTTTCAAGAGTTCTTCTTATTTCTCTAATAGGATTATAATTTACAACACATTATCTGAATTTTTAACTACTATGACCCTTGAAAATGTCTGTATTTATCAGCGTTGTCTGTTCTGTGCAAATTACTCAGTAGGATGAGGGGTCTTGACTAGTTAGATTTGTCATCACTAGTATAAACATTCAGCATGGTGTAAATGTGGGTGTCTGGATTACAAGAAAAAAATATGGGGTTTTGAATGTATTCTGAAGGATACTGAGTACTTAGTCATTGCTGTACTTAGTAAGATTTGAGTGCAGAGGAGTCTTGCAGTAGTAGCTTGCTGTAATTCAGGATCAGACCTTTTAGTTTCCAAATTACCAATTTCTTAGATTTATTGCTCTTGTAGTGATTTAAATTGACACAGTGACTGTTGGCTTGATCTTTACAAGGATTTTTACAGAATTTGTTAGAATTTGATCTCCATATTCACATGGATAGATCTTTCTTTCTTAAATGTAAGGCTCTCCACATGGATAACGCTGCATCTGTATACACTTTACCTACAAAAGCACTACAGAAGAAACATTAACTGTATAGGCACTAGTCATTATTCCAACTGCACCATTTGGTTTCATGTTGTATTCAGAAAATTTTTTTTCTACAATATTTAGGTTTACTGGAAGTTTGTCATTTAAAAATATTTGACTGAGTAGAAATTTCAATACCTCTTCTCATAATAGGTAACAGAAGACAAATAAGATTTTTAAAGAATTGTAAAGAAGAATTTTAAAAGTTTGCAAAATATTTTTAGGAGGCCTTTTAAAAAATGGTATATGGATTTTTACAGTATTTTACATGGCAGAAAAATTTTCCTGGTCAAAAGACCTCTATTAACCTCTGGGTTAAAAAAATGATCCTTTACATGCCCATAATCCTTTACATGCCCATGACTGGGCAACACAGCTGGGAAGGCCATTCAACCAGCAGAGCCAGCACCTCTGCATTTCACTCTTGCAGTATTTTATGTCTATATTTCTTTTGTGGTCTGGAGACCGAATGGAGAATATTAGTAAAAAACTGTCTCTTTTGGAGACATCACCTTGGCGAGGGAATTCACACCTAGAGTCCTCCACTCCTGCTCACCTTGGGTAGCTCCTGGGGAAAAAAAATCCTGAACTATTGCTCCTCCTGACAGCCGTGTACGTATACTCTAAATCTCCCTATTCTAGTTGTTCCTAGCTCTATTTTCAGCTATTTCTATCTTCTGAAATAAGGTCAAGGTAATAAAGTTAACCTCTGAATTTTCTGTTGGTGTAGAGTGATATTGTGACTTATGGAAAACCCAAGTACTACGAAAAACCATATTTCTTCCGTATTGAATTCACCTCTGACAGTTAAGTGCCAAATAGGCACTGATCTGAAAGAACTGATATTAGAATAAATAGCTACTAGTATTCCATAAAATCAGGCAAACCCCATCTGTGTGACTATTGAAGAGCTGTGTCAAAGGTGGTGCTTGAATTAAGAACAGTCTGACAGTTGCCCAAATTTTTCTTAATTTTCTAAAATTCAGTTATCTCACTGCAACATAAGTTAGTTGGTAATGAAATCACAATGGACTTTTTTACTTGAGGGTGACAAAATTTCAAGCAATAAGGATAATTTTATGGTTCTTTTTTATTTTTTTATCTTTGTGGTAGGTTTCTATAGTTCTATCTCAATCACTGCAGACTGTGTTGTCATTCTCTGTCTTTTTACTGTTCTCTTGAAGATACAGGTGAGAATGAAAGGTATTTTTTGCAGTATTTTTAATTTATCAAAGAAATTTTGAGACTTCTCAAGAGCAACAGAGGCTTCATACACACTTTAAATCTATCTTTCAACAACAGTCAGAACTACATTCTGTTTATCCCATTTTCACTCTTCACACTTACCCACTGTTCACACTCTTGGGAATCAGTAGTGTTAAATGTGGTAGTTCAACATGAGTAATATGCTGTGCCTTCCTCTCTGTAATGAACCAGTATTTTAGAATTGTCCTTGTGAACAAAACAACAGAGCAATAAATGCCCAGCTTTGCTCTTATAATTGTACCTTCCCTATGAGCTTTTCTGACTCATCTCTGTCCATCAGATTCTCCTGTGCCCACCAAATTTTTGAGTGTGGACTTTGTCTAAGGGAGCCAGCCAAGAGCAGAAGGTTACTATGCTTTGTCAGCTTGGCATGTAGTTCATGCCAACCCTTTCTGAGCACTTCCTTGGGAATAATGGGTGTATCTCTATCACAGACACTGAGAACAATCTCAGTAGTTGGTTATACACCATTATTTGGGGCTACTGTGCTGCCTAGGAGAGAGTATATGGCAAAGTGCCAGATCTAGGCTGCAACAGTCCATATTTTTACAAAAAAATTTATCACTCTAAGCATTTGAAATCCTTAAGTTTACTTGATAGTTCTTAAGGCGCCTAATTCTAGACAATTACACAGTCAACAAAAACACCCCTTTTTAGGAATGAGGGCACCTATCTCTCAACTAGTAATCTCTGTAATGCACATTTAAGCACACAGCTTCTGGTATTCCTGCAGCTGTGGGAAAACCCAAGCAGTTATTTTCAGTTTGGGGAAAAATTACTCATCTGATTGGTTACACTCATTCATTTGAAAAATGGCTGCCAGGGAAGATGATCTCCTTTGCATGATATCAGGGCAATTAAAGCACTGGCTCTATGAAATATGACTTCTATTGTAAGGAAGTAGGTGCTTTCTGAGTTGCAGCTTTTCACTGTTGTCAGCGAACAACACACAGAAGGACAGAAAGCATCATGTATTTTATTTACTTACTACTTATTGTTTGTGATGCCAGGAAACCTGAATGTACTGAGGTCACTCACTCTTGAGGGGAAGCTACCTGAATGAATCTCTACTTTATACCACCAGAACTTGGCATAGTTCTGTTTAAGCCAACTAATTATCATCTGAGTTACTACAGTTAGCTGTAGCTTACTACTATTAGGTGTTTGGAAAAGGGCCATGAAATGAGTTTCTTGAAGCCGCTTAATTGCACCTCTATACTAATGCAGCAGAAGCAGATGCTGTAAAGCAAGTACCTTTTTGTCTTATTGAAGACCCATGTTGTAGCTAAGATCTGTTATTTTTGAGTATAAATAATGTTATCCATCACTAAATCATATTTTAAGCTTTGAACAGTAGTATTTCTCTGTTTTTCCAGGTGATCTGAAGTATATTGATTAAAGGACTGTGTTGCTTTAGAATAACAATGAAAATTCTGGTGTTATCTCCAGTCAGAAAATGATAATACTAAAAGTGTTTCTGAGAGGATATTATGAAGATGCACTGACATAAGGTCATCTACAATTCTCAAGGTAAAACAAAACACATAAAAGATTAAAAGAAACAAAATAAAAAACTGGAACAGGGAAACTTCAAAACCATACTTTTTTGCCAAATTTCTTTTACATTTTTCACTTTGGAGAAGAAATTACTTCTACTTGGAAAAGGAAGAAATGTTTCAAAAGTAAAAAAGTCAGTCAAAAAGAGCACAATTTAGAAGCAGATGTAGTACAAACTTAAAAATCTTAAAATGGATTTAAAAGCTTATTAGAAATTATTATTTTCAAAAAAATTTATTATTCATCTGTGTTTGGGATAGAAATATATTTATATTCACAGAATGAGAAGCATGGCACTGAGCTCTCTGCCTGGCTGTTGCTGTATCTTAAAACACATCTAAGAAATTGTAGAAATGTATCAGAATGGTGTCATAAAATAAAATAATAGGGCTGGCACAGGGAAGTCAAGATGGCCAGTGATCACAAGGCAGTAGTAGAACAGCAGGTAATCAGAAGAATCATAAGAGACACTGACTGAGAGGAAAGCAGAAATGTTCAGTTACTATACTGGCTACTTTTTCAGCACAGCAGTTGCAAAAATGGCAGGGAAAATACTCAAGGCACCTCCGTTGACTGGTTAACTGTGTCTAGGGTAAGTGTTTGGGATTTGTCCTGCAACATTAGAGCAGCTTGAAGTACAGAACTTAAAACGTGTCTGCTGAGGATATTTTCAGCTGATATTTTGAGCTGACTAACTGGACTTAGTCAACAGGAGGCTCAGAAGTGCCAATTTTAATCAAAAATATTAATTTCAAATACAATTTGCAGCTCTTGCATGGTGAGAAGTGATTCTCACTAGGTGAGCTCTCCAGGTTATCCATAAAGTTAAATAAAACAGAATCTTATGTAGCACTGCTTTCTAATCAGACATAACACCTTTCTGAAAACTTGAATTTGACTTCTGGCAACATTTATGGATAAACTACATCTAAAAAAACCCCTGCTTTATAATATAATATATACTTCACAATGAAAATAATAATAATAAAAAAGTATTTCTTTGTTTCTTTTATTGTCACTCCAATGAGATTTCAACTTCCTCAAGAGAAGTTCTATACAGTCATACTTCATGTGTGAGTGCTTGTGGAGGCATGCTCCCTTCTTTCAAATCCACTTATAGTTACCAAATATGAAAGTGAACAAAAACCTCAAAACTTTTATGTTCATAGAAATCCAACTTTACTGAAGATAAACAACTTTCACAGAGGAAAGTTTCTCTGAACTCTGCTTTCACTCCTAAGTAGACACCACAGTATCCAATCCTCATGCAAATTACATCAGAACTGGCTCAAATATTTCTGATTCAGATAAAATATTAAGCTCTAGCATAAAGCAATCAGATAATACCTGTGAAAAATTCCAGCACGGCTGCTCTCTTTGTTCCTTGCTATCTCTACTACTGCTGAGCAGAGTTCATGCAATATCAAAATCTAAAAGTTATTGCAGACTAAATGTGGGTAGCATCTTTATGACTCAGGAGTGATGGACTAATAGTATCTAAAGAAGTGACTGGACATAAAGACAGCATAAAAAGTACTCTATAGAACATTTACAATAAGAAATTAAACTTCCTTCAGCACTAAATACACTACACGTGTTAGTATCATCAGCTAACTTGGTGAGGCTGCTTTCAAGCCTCTCATGCAGACCATTTATGAAGATGTTGAACAGTGTGGGGGTCAGTATTGATCCCTGTGGGACCCTGTGTGACAGGCTGCCAGCCTCAGTAAAAAGCATCGATGAGGATCCTCCGACTTCAGCCTGTGAGTCGATTTCCTGCCCATCTCACCGACCACCTGTCCAGTCTGTATCTTGCCTCCCTTGTCTAGGAGGAGGCTGTGGCAAAGAGTGTCAAATCCCTTGCTGAAATCCAGGTGTTTTGAAACTGGGAATAATTTTTAAAATTTGGAACAAAATCAAGATTTTTGATACCAAATCTGATGTATATAGAGAAGATGTAGGAAGTTTGAACTGAAAACAGGATTCTGGTGTTATGTTCTTTTCTAATTTTTTTTTAATTAACCCATACTTTACTTTAAATCTAGTTCTTCAAACTCCTCTCCAAACATTTGGCATGAGTTGGCCCTAAGTATCATCTATTATGATTATAGTCTCCAAGTCTACTAACTTGCACTTTGCCTATATAAATACAAATGACGATTATGTTACATTGTTTCACCAGAATCCCCTATAGTTTAGAATTCCTAAGCTATGAGAAATATATTCAGAATGCATGTCAGGGAATGCTCAGGTTCTTTCCTTGCAAATTATTTCCTCTGTAGTTTTCCAATAAAGCAGGCTAAACAATAGATGATTTAATGATATCATTCCACCTAGCAGTAGACTCATAAATTCCTTTGGTTATTGTTCATTAGTTTTAAATATTATTTTTCAGTGAAACAACAATCCAAAGGTACACAGTGGCACTTATACAAGGTAAGCCAAAACTCAAGATTCAATAATAAAGTGGGGGATTGACCAGAATGTTTTCTATATGAACGTAACTGATGAGACTTTATTTAAGGATATGAAGATATAGAAACAGAAAAGCATGGGCAAAAAAAAGGAAACAATCTGTCATGTAAATGCAAGTGTATTTGTCACCATCCTTTTGTACGGAATAGGTACCGATGTCTTCATATCCCTGTATGTTCATTCATATACCTCTATATATGTCTGCACGTGTTGTTGTCCATTGTAATATGGTACCAGCGTAATTCATTCAGCCTCTTGGTGCTAAATTGTGTAGAACTTTTATAACTATTGGACTTACTACAATTGTATTCTGTTTTCCTCCTTTGGTGACTTTCCCAATTACGTGATACCATGAAGCAAGGAAAATGTTAACGAAAGTGGTGATGGTGTGTTAAAATCAAAGAAATCCTTTAGGTTCCCTCTTTGCTGCTCTGCAAACAATCAAGTGAGTAATCTTGATATGAGATATACAAAGATTCACAGAATTAAACTGCATAATATTATGGTGCTTGAGTGAATGTGGAGGGAAAAAAAACCCTTAATAATTAATTTTCAAACTGGTATCTCCCTTTCACTCCAACCATCTATTTGAACGTTAACTGGCCAGATGTGCAGCATCCAAATTTCTCCTACAAGTGATTTCCAGTAATAATGGCACCAAGAAAGCAAGACTAATGAGAAAGTTATCTAGTTATCTAGAAAATTAGAAAGTAGTGCAAGGCTTTTCATATCACAAATATTTAGCTTTGATATAAAATAATGTTTTGGAGGGTTTTTTCCTTAATTACTTACAAGCTTTGAGCATTAAGCCAGGTTCTTTCCATTTCTTGAATCTCTGCATTTAATGAAGAAATGCATTTTATAGGTTAAAAATGCGCACATTTAATTATGTTTTAGGCATTTTTTTTCTGGTGAAAATTACATTTTGAGAGAGGCACTTAGGATTCCAATGAAGAGGAGGAGGAGAATTAGCTATTTCAGAATGGAATCCAGAAAGAAAAATACACTGGGAAAGGGCCAGTCTGCACAGCACAATGAGAAACAATACATTTTAAATAGTGGTTTACGAATGAAGAACAGTGGCTTCACAAGGACATTTTATTTTCAAAAGATCCAGTTGAGTACCTACAAATGGCATCAGACACTTCTATCGAGTATTTTAAACGACTGTGGGGTTTACTATTCTACAGAAAAAAAGAGAAGGAGAGAGAGAAAGATAGGGAGAGAAAGATAAAGAAGAACGATGGAGGGGTTGTATTTTACACCTTTTTTAGAAAGTGTTGCCCGTTTGGATTCAAAATTCTCCTTAGTAAGAGAGGTTCAAAGCCATAAAGCTTCATTATATGGCAGCAAGGCCACACATTCAGTGAACAATTATTATTATGCATGGTTAGATCCCATTTTGCTGTTCCTGTCCTGTGTCAGTATTGAAATTCATGAGGCAAATGGAAGAGGGGCTTTTTGCCATAAGCTGATGGCCAGGACTTAAAGAGTGCTGGAGGATTTTCTAGGTCCCTTTTCCAAAGACTGTTTCTATACTTTAAATGAAACACAAGACAGACTCACTGCACTCAGATGGATACCCAACAAAGAACCCATAAACCCATCTGCCTTGATTTTATTCCTCAGAGGTAAAATGCAAGCAGAATATGCCAAGAGCACCCCTTCACATACTTGCTTTGCTTCTGTTCCCTCGAATAACCTACAGCTTCGTTCTTACATGACTCTCCTGGGAGGTAGATGATGTCTGTTTGAATCCCTCAGGCAAAGGAGAGAACTCAATCCAGAGCGTCTCTTTCCTGGTTGAATGTTTGAATTTCTGTGGCTACTACCTTTCCCTTCAGCTGCGATTGGAAAGAAAGCAGCCGCAACATTTTTGTGAGGTCATGCCAGCCCGTGTCAGACTCTACTGGAGCCTGGCAGAGAAATGCTCATTTCTGGATCTGCATCAGGTTTAGGCAGGAGATAAGTATCTCCTGGGGCTGGGGAAGCCCTGGGCATGCACTGAAACAAAATTTTAAGAGTTTAGAGAATTTTAAAATCAAACAGGGAGGAACCAACTGATCTTAACAGCCATTAGGTTTAGATATCTTTGAGTGGGAGTATGAGGGGATTTTTTGGGTTTAGATATCTCAGATCTGCTTGCCTAGGTCCTCTACTGCATCTAATGGAAAGAGCCTGTTGAGGACTGAATCAACCCATTAAATACTTGTACAATGTGAGGGTCAAATGCCATAGGTTTCTATGATTTGCATTTAATTCTGTTCTTGCAAAAAGAAATTTCTGTCAAAAAAGAGGCATTTTCTCAGGAAATATTTCTATTTTAAATAGAATAATTAAAGTCTGACAAACAGGCTGTTACTATTAAAAATATGACTCTGATGAATGCAAAAAAAGTAAAATGGCTCCAATACAATGCTTTGGAGAATTTTACTGAGTGCCTTTCTTATCCATCAGACATCTAAGTGATTTTTGCTGCTCTTGCTGTTTGAACACAGTCTATAATTAATTATTGCAATATATACTCTCTGACATATACTCAGAGGCATGAGGCTAAGGTATTTCTGTCAAATATATACATTTTCAGAGGGAATAGGGTAAAAAGACAACATATTAACTTAACGAGTACATTTTTGCAGCAAATATAAGGTTATGAGCAGAAAAGGATTTGAATTTCTGCAAACTTTTCACAATTTTTTTTGTTTAGAAAAAACAAAAATAATGATTTATATGAAATGAAATCTCAAAATTATTTATAAGTTAATCAGACATCTATGAAGTGCTTCTGACCAGCACTGAAGATAATATAATCAAAAATATAACTTTTAAAAATTAATTTTAAAATTCAAATGTAAGGGAAAAAACTGAAACACTGAGGCATGCAAAATACAAAATAATTTCAGCTTGCGTGACTATCCTGAGTTGTTATATTGAGAATGATACCTCATAGAAATATGATGCATAGCATTTTCTGATATTACAATATTTTACTTGGAGATTTTTAACTTGCTGCACGCATGGTGCTTCTAGAAACTTACTGGAATTAAGATGAATGAAAAACGAAATTGATGACTTTGAGTTTCTGGGATATGCCAGGAGCATGCCATTCTCTCAAATTGCAGATGTATGACATGTACTGTGGGCTAATGCAAATTTAATATCTGGATATACTGACTTGAAGCCTATGAGCACTATTTCTCAGCTTTGTTCTTTGTTTTATCGTTATTTCAGTGCCTGGGGATAAAAGGACACTGAAAAACTACTAAATCTTGCCTTTTCCTCTTAAAGCTTTATACATTCTACTTCATTCTCTAATTTACTTACTGAATATATGCTGATTTCTCTGTTAAATGTCTTGGTTGATCCTTTTTCTTGCACTACGATATAGTAGCCAGAGATGAACAAAAACTGAAATCCAAGCTAGTGTTTTTAACGCTAGATTAGTGCACTTGCTTGTTTTTGGTTTTCCTTTTTTTTTTTTTTTTAAATAAATAATTCTTGGAAACACTTCTTAGAAAATTAATTGGCACTTCTGCTCACAGGGTTTGTTGGTTTTTTTTATACCTGTCCTCTTTTCCAGCAGAATTACCAATCTGCATTATCTCTGCCATGCCCTGGGAAACTCTGGCTGTCCAAATCAATATTTCCACCCCTCTCCTTCAAATCCGAGCTCTTGCTGTTGCTGGGTGGCTGTCACACATCAGAGCCATCACACGCCTCCCTGCTGCCATAGGCAACGGCTCGGCGGGTGAGAGCCGGTCCCTGTACATCTCGTGGCGAGCCCTGGAATACCTTGGCTTTAGATGGCCTCTCCTTGAATTGCTTAAGCTGATGTCAAGACCACATGATCTCCCAAGAACTTTAGTTAGTGCCAGTCAAAAAATAAAATTATATTTTTCTTGTTAATGTAATATAATGGCATAGCAACTGCGTCAATCACATGCCTGACTTCTTCTGATAAAGAGGAGGGGTAACTAGACAATCAAAATTTATTGTCCTACTTTGACTCTATTTATTCATGCCATGAAGGTATCTCAGATTTGGTTTTATTATCAAATTATAGTTTTGGAGTACTTGCTTCAAAATTACAGCCAGCTGAACCCCAGTTATTAGGCAGTGGTGTTATAGGTTGGGGAACACTAGATTACATCTTATCTGGAGAATTGCTTCAGGTCACAAATGGAAATTATTTTCTTGATATTACTTTCCTGTTAACTGGCTGGATCCGTGTTGTCATAGTTTGCATGACTGTTAGAGTTTGCTCAGGGGAGGCTTAGCTCTAGAACAGCAAGGGCAATGCAGGTCAAGCATGCTGTGCATTGGCAGAAATACAAGACCCAGTTCTGAAATGAACTTCTGTCACTACCTTAAAAATTACAGTGAGTGTCATTGGAAAAAAATCTGGTTTTCAGATTTATATTCTCATTTTCCACATTAGGGCATAAGAATATAAGTAAAAACCAGCAAACTGATATATCAATAAATATTTATTTTTACTGTTTGAGTTGGTTACAGATTTTCTAAAAAAACTGCAAAACAAAGCCAACCATATTTAATTTGTTAATACTGGCTCACTTGAAATGTTTTAATCAAAATATCTTCAGGTTCACCAACTTTCATCAAGTTTAGTGATGCTCAAAGAGTTCCCAGCAGGTAACTTCTGGCTCTCCTTATGGAGGTCAAGAGGGTCTACCCAGACTGGGGATGAGAGGGGCTGCTGGCGGCTGGGTTTATGTGGTTTCAATTAGGAGACTAAACATAGATTCCAGAATGCTGAAAACCTGTAGAACAATACAGAAACCAGAAGTATGTAATCTTCTTGAAGGAGAGTGAATACTGAATATTTTTTTAATTTCTGCTCTAATGTCAAGAAACATAAGCATGTTCTGAACGTGAAATTCTGCTTTTCAAGAAATGGTGTTTATCAACTCAGCCAAATGTCTCATCAAAATTAATCACACCTAGTAATCATCATAAAATAACGCCTTATACCCTGTCTTCTCAAAATGCCTGTGTTGAAATGTCAGTATGGAGTTGAGGCTGTACGTGGCTACAGATGAGACTGGGAATGTGATGGCAGGAAGACTAGAGGACTCACTTTTCATGCTGAAATATTACAGTCATTTCATTTCACACATTTTAAAAACATCTCTATTCTTTCTCTAGTTGAACTCCACAGGATATGTATACTTACCCAGAGGCAAGTAATGTAGAAAGAGGACTTCTCTTTCTTTCACTTCAAGACAAATGTGGGAAAATGTTAAATAATTGCAGAGTATCTGAATTAAGCCATAAACCCAGATTTGAAAAACAAACAAACAAACAAACAAACAAGAAGCACTGATTAAAATCATTGCTCTCCAAAGCACAGAAACTCTGTGGGTTAAATTTGCATTCTTTTAATCATTCCTGCTGCATGCCAGGGCACATGAAAGCTATTTCTCTCTATTATACTAACAGTTCCCTCAGCAAGCTTCCAATAAAAAGAGAACACAATGTAGAAAGAAAATCCACTGTCCATAACTAAGCACACATAAGGAACCTTACATTATCAGAAGTCCAGCTTTTTTTCAATGTTCTTTCATGTTTGATTTTATGGAAGTCATTCCATTTCTTTATCAAGATGCTCTTTTGATAAAGAAGTGAGTGAAATATTTTCCAAAGCCCTTGGAATGCAACTTTTATATGCCAGAAACTGCTTAGGTTCCAGGAGGGGCAGAATGTTATTTTTGTTCTGTAGTAGCACAACTCAATTTTTCTGAACTTGAAGTATGAATGAGGTTCCAGCATTCAAATTATTTCACAGAATCACAAAATCACAAAATGGGTAAGGTTGTAAGGGACCCCAGTGGTTCATCTGGTCCAACCTCCCCGCTCAATCAGGGCTATTCTAGACTACATTGCACAGGATTGTGTTCAGATGGTTCTTAATATCTCCAGTGACAGAGACTCCACAACCTCTCTAGGCAATCTGTTCCAGTGCGTGGTCACCTGCACAATAAAGAAGTTCTTCCTCATATCCAGGTAGAACTTCTGCCCATTGCCTCTTGTCCTATTACTCAGCACCACCAAGTTCTCTTGACACCCTCCCTTCAGATTCTTATAGACATTGATGAGGTCCCCTCAGTTGCCTCATTTGAGGCTGAAAGGGCCCAGCTCCCTGAGCCTATCCTGTAAGAGAAGTGTTCCATTCAGTCCCTAAATCATCTTCGTAGCCTCTGCTGGACCTGCTCCAGGGGCTCCATGTCTCTCTTGTGCTGAGAAGCCCAGAACTGGACACAGCACTCCAGATGCAGCTTCACTAGGGCTGAGCAGAGGGACAGAATCACCTCTCTTAACCTGATGCCAGTGCTCTTTCTGATGCATCCCAGATAGCACTGGCCTTCTTGCCACAAGGGCACACTGCTGGCTCAAGGACATCTTGTTGTCCACTGGGACCCCCAGGTTCTTCTCTGCAGAGCTCCTTTCCAGCAGGTTGGCCCCCAGCTTGTATTGGTGCTTGGAGTTATTCCTTCCCAGGTGCAGGACCCTGCATTTGTCTTTGTTAAACTTCAGACTGTTCTTCACTTCCCATCTCTCCAACCTGTTGAGGGCCTTCTGAAGGGCTCCCCAGGACTCTGGGGTATCAGCCACTCCTCACAGCTTTGTGTCATCAGCAAACTTGCTGAGGAGGCACTCTACCCCTTACTCAGTTATTTGAATATGCTGTTCCATGTCTTATGAGCAGTTATAGAAGAATTTGTCCAAGTTACAAGTACTTTGGGTTTACTGTAGTTAACTGTACTTCCCTCTTGCCTAGATGGATCATAGGGGAAGGTACAGTCATTGATCTATCTAGATCTTGTCTAGATATGACTCAGGAATACTGATTAACTGCCCATAACCTGTAGACTTGTAGTAAAAGCACTGAACTATAAAACAGTAGTCCCAAGTCTAAATCTTGGCTTAATGATTTCAAATGAGGCCATGAACTGTATTTCTTCTATTTCAATATCCTACGATCAGTATTCCTCTGAAAAAAAATTATGTATGTAGCCTGAGAAAGTGGGGAACTAACTTAATAATCTGAATTAGAAAGAACAGAATTACAAGCCCTGGCCCCCATCAACAAGGCAAGTGTGATAATTGTAAAACTATTGCTTACTAAATGGAGAGAAAGGAAAGTATTCTTATTCATTATAATACAAATGCCCTCCCCACCTCTCATCCCTCCCAAACCACCCTTCCCTCCCCACAAAAGCAGATCTCATTCCATCTGGAATCCTGAAATGTGCTGCAAATCTGGAAATACTGTTGCTGGAGGCAAAGTATTGGTACATTCTTGAAATTGTTAGGAAGCTGAGCAATGCAACTTTTTGAGGAGGGAATGGGAAGTGATTAGGACCTGATGGATGAATTAGAGCTACAGGTAGTGACTCACCTAATTGCCTGTCCCATCTCACCCAGCTGGAGCTCTGCCCTGATCCCAGCTACAGCCAGAGATATAATGGTTTATAATGGTCCACTTTTAGCAGTGCAGCCTGGAGATGACAAGCATATGGCAGTGATGAAGATTTTCAAATGAATGTGTTATCTCCTTAATAAAAGTCCATGGGAAAAGCGAATGAAGAATTTTCTACTCTGATAACACAAAAGCCTACTTTTGAGATCTGTGATAGACACCTGCTCTATTCCAAAGTAATGAGTTCACTGTAGCTCTAAAAGTTTTTATGCTCAAAGTTGAAGTAATAAACATCTTACAGTGTAAGCATAAAGTAAAAGCATAAAAGTACCTTTTTTTTGCAAAACCTGATTCAGGAAAATAAACTACTAAGAGTTGCAGACTCACAGCACTTGGGGAGACTCAACACAGACAAAACATTAGTCATAATTAAATTAAAACTCATATTTTACCCTACCAGTACTATTAATATTTCTTCTTTCTAAACAGCTTTCTGTCCTTGTAAGCTTGTAGAAGATTGTGTGCAAGGAAGAGGGAAAAGGAAAGAAAAAACAAAGGAAAAAATACAGAGAAAAATATGATTTTTGACAAAGATGAAAATGGGTATATATGACATATCCTACTACTTGAGATGCTCATTGAGTTATAGCTGAAAGTAGTAATTCATTGCTTGGGTTATCATCACCTATTGTAATTAATGGAATCTTTTCTTTTGTTCAGCTGTTCATCCCAAGAAAAATTATCTCAAGCATCTGCAATAAAAAAACCCCCATAACTTACAAAGATGCAGACTTACAAATTGTATTTTCACTCATACCATTTTAATCAAAATGGGTTCAATTGTGAAATAGCTAGATGTTTTGCTTTTAATGCTAAAAGAACTAAGATTTGACCTTAATTTTCTGTGCATTCCTTTTATTTGTTGCTGTTATATTAATTTTGATTCATATCTGCTATCTTCTGTTTCATTTTATGGTGAATTTAAGATTCTGTATAAGCAAGAGAAAGGGAAGTCCTTGAGACTTTTAATTTCAACCTGTGATCATTATATAAACAGACCAGAAGCCAGAAATGTTTCATCCTGCCCCACAGCCTAAGAAAATCTCTTGTGACTGTTGATGGAGACAGATTTAATTACGGCACAGTTTCACAGAAGCCTGAGCATGAGCACAGAGTGGACATGAAGTGTTGTCAAGGTCCGTTTGGCAATGTTTCAACTGCTAGGGGCAAGACTAAAGATCAAAGGAAAGAGTCAAAACTCCTAATCACTGTATGAAAGCCTCATGTAGTCGAGGCTTGCTGGCAGACCTTGATCAGATTCATTATTACTTTTGCTATTTCTAGTTATAGAAGAAAAATGAAGCTTGCCTATGAATGTTTTAACAGGAAAGAGAAATAGATTCAGAAGAAAATCCTTTAGCCATGGGATGCCAGAGCTTTTCCCCATAAATTATAACTTATGTGAAAAATGAGAGTTTAAATTTTAGAATTAAACTTAAATCTCTTTTGAACTTGGGATTCCATCAGATTTTGCTTGTTTCCTCAAAGTCCTGATGGCACCAATGAAAAAATTCCTAGTTGACTCAAGCAGATTCACTTGATAATTGAGTTCTGGGATATAAAAATACGTGTTTCCTTCAATTGTTGCTTTCAGCATATGCTAGCAACAACTTATAGATATCAGACTACTGAGCTATTTTTGTATAAGCCTGTGCACTTTATTAGAAGGTATGCATTTCTTTATGGACAGGGAAGACAAAACTGCTTGCTTCAGAGAAGGGTCAGAAAAGAGTTGTCTCCTCCCCTCCACTCTCCTCTCTTCCCCACAAAAAGGAAGGAGGAATACACATGTACTTACCTCTATATTTCTCTCTCTTGAGGATCAAAAAAGCCTTCTGAATAAGAAGATGAATACACGTATGTAATCCACTCTTTCTTTCCTCCAAACCAGAGAATTTTCATCTGTGCTTGGCTGACAACACAAGTTTTGGGGCCCCTCAGCCTGTTTTTAAACATTCTTGAATTTCCCAAACTTCAAAATAAGTTCTGAAAACTAAATCACACTCATATTTTGGAACATGATTACTCAGACACAGTTGTTAGTAGCGAAGTGTAAGGTAAAATAAGCTTCAGCATTGGGGTTCTCATTTGTTGTATAAAACCTTTGACATTAAAAAGCCAAGGTCAGTAGCTTGGCTAAAGCTAAGCAAAGGCAGCTGTTTTTTTAGAAAATTGTTCCATAAAGAGCCTGCATATGGTGATTTTTTTCATCAGGTTGTGGGAAAAAAAAAGAAGAAAGAAATCAGTAGGTCTCCGTTCTCTCTATATTGTGCAAAGTCCAAATGACCTTTCACTGTTGCTACAAAGTTCTTTGAAGGCAATCTTTGTTTGATATTATTTCATCCTGTTACTGAGAGAAGTTAGAGGAACATTTTATTGTACACCGTCTATACTAACAAGATGTGTCTTGTTAGTACTTCCTGTGTCTCTTAATAATTACAACAGTGATGCATTTGTTTTCTCCTGACCATACAAGTAAATGGTGATTATTTTATTCAAATTTTTCCAATAATCCCTTATTATTGACGTTTTGAATGCTTATATAATCTTACAGTCTAAAATAGCAGAAATAATTTTTGAAGTTACATTTGAAAATGAATCATGAAATTTTAATACAACACACTTACTTGTCTCATGAAAGAGACTCTTGTTCTGTTTACCATTAAGCCAGTGGGAATTTTGTCATTTGAGTTCAGTGGGAGTGGGACAGCACCAAAAGATGTTCTTTTCCTTGGGAATATTTCAGAATATGGACTTCCTAACTTATTTTCTGATAAAACCTTTAGGATTGGACTTTTTTTTTCCCATCAACAACATTTACTATACCTGGCACAAAACCATCTTTGCTTTTACTTTACTGGTTCTCTCAGCTATGAAAGGATGAATTGGGATGGGAAATTGCTGAGAAAACCTGCCAGAGCTGAGGAGGGGGGACTTCCATAAGTCACCCAGTTCAAGTTTCCCATGCTTCCAAGGGCAGTATATCCACGCCGACTCCTATTCCTGCCCTTTCAAGTTTCCTTCCTTACACTGGCATAAGAATCCTCATCCTTTTCCCTCATTTCTGAAGTGGTGTAAATCTATTTTGCCATCACTATTGAGAAGCCTTGAGAAAACTGTTTCCTAATGTTTTTTGTTCTGCATTTTTTTTGTCTTCATAATTTACAAAATTTATAGCAAACTAATGTTGGCACATAAATATGTCTGAAGCTTTCAAGACAAAACTTAAAACCTGACTCTTAGTCTGGAGTTGAAACCTGGTGATCAGGTGACAAATATCCTTTGACAGATGCATATGCACACCCCAGATCAGATTATAAATTAGTCTCCAAAAGGGATTTTTTGTGGTTATGTCTGAGCCGCTCAGGCTGTACAAGGAGACCTGACAGAAATAGTTTATATTAGCTAAGTATTAAGAAGAAATCTTGTGATACAATTGGATTTAATTTTCACTAACTGAAAATCTCTTCTTAAAAGAGGCAGTTCAAGATATCTTAGAAGGTGTGAATTTGGATTTGAAAAGAAAAACTGACTGCATATGTTTATCATGAGTTCTATTTAGGTTATGTCTTCAGTATGTTTTTTCATACCGCTACAGATCACCAGTTCCAGAAGGCGGCTATTTCCAGGTAGAGTATGAAACCTCTCCTTTTCCCAGGGTACAATCCCAATGACTTTTTCTAGGCTGAGGAATTGTGTTCTGCTGTTGGGTCCCCCTCCTTGGGCCGTGTCACTGGATGATGTTTACATCAGCAGAACTTAGACAGAATAGTGTTTATCTATGAAGATTAGCAAGAACATAAAAACATTTCCACACTTTAAATAAAAATAGTTTCATTGCCACGGATTAAGCAGTAAGATACTAGTAGAAAAATTTAGTTCTGTATCTTTCAAATGCAGTTCCAAAGAGTATGAATTTTTTGGTATTCATTCCCTGAGATTACTAAAATATCACATATGTTCAACCTTCCTGTATGACTACACAAAATAAATACTTCAAAAAGGCAAAGAGGAACAAATGAGAGAGATTAAATTGTGGTCTCTCAAAGGAATGTTGAACATCATGTGAATATCCACACTGCAAAATGAAGAATTATTAAGATGACCTTAGAGATCACTTAAAAAAAATCTGCTAAAGAATGATATTTTTCTGTGGACATGCTGTCTGAGAACATTTAACTCATTGTGTTGCAGGGAAAATGAACGAAAAAATTAGGTGAGCCCAGTGTGACAGAAATATTCAAATCAGAATACTCAGAAGGGAACAAACAATATATGTCAACATATGACTCGAAATGACTGAAAAAAGTAATGAGCATTTTTGAATTATAGTTGTCCCCTAAAAAGAGAGAGATACTGTAAAAATATGTAGTAGCATAATTCAAAGCATATGCTGCAAATGTATTCTTAGTTCATCACACTATTGAAAGATGCAAACACTTTTGGCATTAAATAACACTACTAATGCTTAAAAATAAGAGTCTTCTAAATGACATTAAGTGTACTTACTGAACAAAACCATGTACAGAACCACAAAATTTGTGGAAGCCGTCTGTAAAACCAAAGTTCTATAATTTCTGCTGCAAAATGATAGACATGCCTGCTATTACATGACTGCGTTGTCACCTGAGATTGTGCTCTATGGTGAACTTGCCACTGGCTGCCGCAAGAGAGGAGCCCCGAAGAAGAGATATATGGACTCCCTGAAACAACATCTCAGCCTTGGCCATATCGATCACCATCACTGGTCTGCTCTGGCCTCCAATCGGGAGGCCTGGAGACACACTATTCACAATGCTGCAATATCTTTTGAAAATACACGCAGGATCACTCTCGAGGAGAAAAGGCAACGCAGAAAAAACCGTGCCCTTTCAGTACCACCTGGGGAGCCATTCTGCTGTGCCTTTTGCAACCGGACGTGTCTATCTCGCACTGGCCTTTTTAGCCATCAGCGCGCTTGTAGCAAGCGTGGGTAGAGTCCTTCACAAATCTTCGTTCGCGAAGCCTAGCCATGTGATGTGTGTGTGTGTGATGATGTGTCACCTGAGGTATTTCAAACTAACCTCAAATAAAGCAGCATAGAGGGCTACTGTAAGTGTGCCTTGCCTCATGTTGAAACTCGCTGACTGAGGCGCTGCTGGCAGTGTACCCAAGCTGCAGCTGAGCACAATGTGGACGGGATATTCATTCTGCTTCCTGGGAGGTTTTCAGAATGTGATAGGCTTTTATTTTCCCAGTCAGTTAGCTAGCCAAGCAGTAGTGACTGAACAACGTGGAATGAACAGAGGGAATAATTGCCATTTCTTTTTATTGTACAGATGATGACTGAAGGATCCAGGAATTAGGACGGCAATTCAGTACTGAGAAACTTGCTCTCGGTGTTGCTCAGTTGGGGAGCATCATCCTCAGCTGCTCAGTGCATCAAGTTCAGAATGAGAGCCCTGGAGCATCCACACTGAAGGTACCTCATGGGCTACCAATTATCTGCTAGGTGGAGGATGTAGCCTGACTTGTAGGTTGTGTGTGATCTACAAGCCAGGTCTCTCACTTCCCAAGGAAGTGGTCTAACTTCTTGACTGCTGAGCTACAAGGTAGATATAGTTATCATATGCTTCTCTCCTGGCAAATGAGATCCCAAGTGGATAAAGGCTCCTACCATCACCAACGGTTTCTTCAGGGTAAAAAGGGAGTGTCCAGCTTAGCAAGACTTCTGCCTCCAGTGAATTTCACAGGGTTTATGTTCCCTCACCTAATGTATATGGGTTGATCAGACTATCAGTTCAATAGTAGGCCAGCCACTGAGCCTGTGAGTGAAATAGTGTTTCACTGAAGCAACTTAACTGGGAAAGCACTCAAGGTATATTCTTGAATTTATCACTTTTTACCAGCATAACGCATTAGAGAACAGTAATGTTTGGAATGGACATGAGAGCTGTAGTGTAACAGCAAAGATCTGCATACACTACAGCAAAAAAAACCACCACCCCATATTTTTCCTGCTATTGTTATAACAATTCCCCAAATGAAGTAAATTGTGTGATGGAAAATCTGTTTAAACTGTGACAGCTCATGGATCTATTCTAACATTTTTTTAAAAGACATTCCCCCCTCCCCCCAAAAATTATAACTACTAACTTTTCTGCCATAGCTTTTGTCATAAACACAGTGTGAGACAATAACATTTGTATCATGTTTCTGAGGAGAGGAAAAAAGAAAGAGTGTTATAAATGGGGATTACTAATGGCCTGTCAGTGTAATACAGAACTTTTCTATTCTTGGCAATTGGGTGTTCTTCTCTGCAAGCTCAACAAAATACAGATTTTTTATGTTTGTAATGAGAGGATTAGATTTTCTTCTACATTTAATTGTTTTAAGATTTGGGTAGATATAATTTTTTTAAGATGAAGCATGATGAGGGAAATTTATCTGTAAGATATTTTTTAAGGTACTCAGAGTATTTATGAATGAAAAAAAGCTCAACTTCTTGTCATCTTGACATCAAGGAATAAAACAATGGAATAAAATTTCTGCCATAATGATGAGATAGTTTTAAAGCAGCATGTTTTATAGGTTAGAAGTACAAGGATAGCTGCAACTTGTCAAGAGCTGTAGACACATTGAGATGCTGAAAATGATATTCAATTAGAAATGCATAACTGTAGAAGCATTCAATTATTTTGGAAGGCAAATTTTCCTGAATGTGTAGCTTCATGTACCAGTAATGTATTGTAATTAATCCCAGTTATCTTTTGTACCTTTAATCCACATGCTAGGCCTTAGATCTGCGTAAATATTTTGGAGTAGTCAGTTAGTAAACATTTGCTATGGAAAGTGAGTGACACATGAATATTATATTTAGGGTATTCCCTGAAAGGAAAGAGCAACAAAATCACAGAAAATGCATCTACAGTGACAAATGCTGGCACTAAACAAGTTCTTACTGCAGAGTCAATAATTATATACTTCAACAAGTCAGTGATTATAAGGAAGAATTCACACAGGGTAAGTTAAGCCAAATTTTGAAATCACTGAACTACCTGTTGCAACCTGCCTCTAGCCTGGCATACTGCATGTTGCTATTCTCCACTATTCTGGAAGGTGAGCTTTGTAGGGTACTGGTCCATGCCAGGACAACATTGCCCTGACCTGGACTGAGTTTCTATACCTGGGTGGGCTAGAGAAACCTAATTCCTGTTATCTTGGTTCATACTCTTGCACCAAAACACAAAAAAGGAAGAAGTCAAAACCCATGAAAAACCAGTGCTGGGGGAAAAACTTGGCAAAAGGAAATACAATAAACATTTATCTTGAAGAAAAACAGATACCTCTGCTATAAAACTCAGCCAACTGTGCCTGCATATACAGTTTTCTTGTGGATATAAAATTAATTTGCTCTCAGAGCTGTTTAATGATATAAATAATGCCCCCCAGCAATATTGAAAAGGAGTACAAATCAGAAATGGAAAATCAAAAAACAAAACCAACACCGCACCCCCTTCCCCAACACTAACCCCTTAACCAACAGCCTTTACCATGCCCTTTCCAAACTTTTAAGTAAAACTGAATAAAATACCTATAGAGATTCCATGGCATTCTCTCTTACAACAGATTTACCAAGTAGCATCATGTGTGTCAAGCCTTCATTTCAAATCTTGGTCCATCTACAAAAAAAGTTGCCTGATGGTTCTAAGAACTTCTCCAAGAAATATCTGGATGAGGCCTCATGAATCTCTGTTCAAAGGATCCCTTGAAAAACTAGTTAGATTTTCTGGATTCTTCAACACAAAGCAAACTGAACTGCATGCGAATCAATTCCAACTTGCTGAGTAAAGAAAACCCCAGGTGACCCTTAAATATGTAGAGGAAAAACAGAACAGCCTGGTAGTTTTTAAAATTCTATGTGTCTAATTGCACACATACATGCATGAACAAAGCCCTGGAAACACTACAAGATTCATTAACAAAGGTTAACTAAGAGTGAATTCTGGCCTGTGCCTTTCCAGGTCACTGTACTTTGTAGCTTGTAAAAGACATTTATTTTGGTACAAACTTTAAGAAAATCAGATATGCAGATATTTAAAAATATTTAACGCATCTTTAAATTGCTTGTTTTTGCAAGTTGCCAAAGGGCTGCCATAGAACTCATTGAGGGATTCAGCTTGAGTCATGGAGACACAACAAAGGAATAAATATTTCATGGATGAATGATGACAATGTGTATTCTGTTCTCATTCAAAATACTCATATGCACTTTTATTTTACATAATATGATATTAAAATGGCATCTACCTATGCATATTGGCGAGTTAGCATATGTGAGAGTAATGTATTTAAAATCTTATGGGTAAAACTTGCAGATTAGTATTTCATGTGCCCTAGTCAGGCTAAGACACTCAGAAACAAATGTTGTCTTGGTGAATAAACACCTCTGTCTCAGAAGAACTGCAGCAAATGTGTGATACCGAGACCATGCCTTTGTATGAACTCATATAGCAGTAAAGCTTAGAGAACAGGAGTAGGGCAGGGAATAGAGAAGTAATTTTTGTAACAGGCGAAGGAGTACACCCAATGTACACAATATGTCTCCTCTAGTCATCCATACCCCCCTTCTAATCAATGTACAGAAACTGGGGTGTCTCAGGAACAGCTCATCTTGTCCTGAAGTCAAGGAAATTGCACTGCAAAATTGACTGTTTCTCTCACTTTCTTACTGAGGAACAAACCAGCTGTCAGTGTTTATGGTGCAGCCAAGTAAATTCAGCGGTCAAGCATTTCAGCAGTGGTGTTTGTCTCTTGGGTCCATATCTGTCATCAAGCTCCAGCATTATCCATTTTAAGGCATAAAAGCTCTATTTTGAGCTCATATATTATTTTAGGAGATGGATGCACAAAAGGAGCTATTTAGTTTTACAGAGGAGGAACATGATCCTGAAAGCTCTGTAAGGGTTAGGTTTTTTATGACAGGAAGGTGATGGAAACAAGTCACATCTTGGAACATGCTTGCATGAAGACCAAAAACAAATCAGAAATTAAATACAACCCAATATTCATATTAATGAAAAGCTAAATATGTTAAAAACATATGCAAACATAGTACATATTGTATATATATATGTGTGTATTTTTTTCTGCATATCAGTGCAAACAGTCATGAATGAGGACTGTTTAGGCTCCCACATACAGAACTATTTTCATTGCAGAAATTATAAAAAACCCAAAATGTTCGAAAACAAGTAACCAGCCAAAAAAATGTAATTAATTTCAAAGTGTGTCTTTGTAATTTAATATCTGTGTTTCAGCTTTTTTTGGTTCTTTCAGCACACATACATCATATTTTCAGGGTTTTTTTGTAGCAGAAAAGCTGGAAAATTTATATGGGATTTTGAACAACACTTAAATTTTCTATAAAATCTAATCTTTCATATACAAAACTCGGATTAAAATTGTAATTTGTTTATAATTTATTTAGTTAGAATGTATGCGGCTTATGCCTCAGAGTGTCTTTTCCTCTATTATACGCATTGACAGAGTCTAATTAAAGAGAGCTTGGATTCCAGCTGAAATTGTTAGGAATGCTTATAATACAATAACAAAATGAAAGTATTTTTAAAATTTAAAATATAATCTAAACTGCTGAAAAATATGCAAAGAAAACATTTGCTGAACTGCTAAAAAAAAAATCTTTTACAGCAAAGTAGTTCATACCTGAAATGATTTATATGATTTACCTCCATCTAATACTACAAGAAGAGAACAAAAGGGAGATCAAAGACCATATATGCCATTTCCTTCCCATCATTTCCTGTAGTAATAAGCAGTTGGAGCACCATCGTGAATCTGGGCCTCAAATTCTTTTCTGCATATACTTTCAAATTACATCTCCTGTGTAGTAGAGAAAATTTAACATTCACTTCACTATTTTAATATTGTGAATTATCATAATTAAAAAAATTGTGAGATGATATTTATACGCATGCAATTATTCAGAATTTTACAGAGCAGGGATTTCCTTTTTAAAAGACTAATGGACCATGAACTGAGAGAAAAGATAAAATGTTTAGAACATTTCTTCAGGAGAGAGCAACATGTAAATATACATATAGTAAATCAGGACTTGAATTTGTGCATCGTTAATTTTTCTACAGGTGAGAATCTACTTGATTCATCAAAAGGGCTTTGTTTTGTTTGGTTTTGGTTTTCTTTTTTATCTATCTATATAACATACATGTATAGGATGGCTTTAAAACACCTCAGCTTCAGTTTTCATTATAAAGTGAGCAATGTATTAGAAAACAAAATCATGCATGTACAAAGTATGCAGTGTGGCTGAAAAGCTGGCTTTCAGTGGAGGAGAGATATAGCAGTACCAATGGATATAAATCTATAGGCATGAACAATTTTCTTTTTAGTTGGTTCAGGTAAGAAGGAAAGTCATGTGCACTTGACATCATATGTAAGTTGTCAAGAGACGTATCCTCTTCTGAATACTTAATAGTTAATAAGAAAAATAAGCAGAAGAGAAAGGTAGTAGTGCCAGAATTAGTGCTTTCACAATAATCAAATATCATGTACATCTCTACAAAAAACACAACTAAACCACCTTATAGGGTCAGACTATCATAAAAAAGGCAAGTACAACCTTTAAAAGAATCTATTCAGCTATCTGGAACATAGTGATGTCTATAGTTTCTGTGGGACTAAATGTGGAAAAAAGGCACATAGATAGGAAGCAGACAAATTATGAATACCTAAGCTTTTCTTTGCCAAAAGGATGTTTACTTCACACAGAGACAGTCAGGGAATGCTTATTTTTCCCATGACTTGTTGAGATGTGAAGCTATTAGAAAAATAATAGATGGACTTATATTTTCAAATGGACGTGATTTTATCAGGAAAATTGCTTAACCCTCATTAATATTTGGAATCCTTTAAAATAAACTACTAAAAATACTAGAATTGCAGAAGCCTGGTCACTTTTAGAAATGAGGCTGTATCATTCAAAAAGCCCAGCAACATATTACCCTATTCTGAAAAATATTTATTGATTGAGAAGCTTAAAGATTCTTCAAAAGTTCAATTGTGCTTGAATATCTTTTCAGAGACCACCATGTGCACCATCTGTGTGGTTCACTGAATACAGCTGACTTTCTTTGTCTTGGGCAGGTTGCAGGCTTGATCAAAGTAAAAGATAACAGGAAAAAATGATGTCTCCATTCAGTAGGTAATTCATTTAATCAGTTCATGAAATCACTGGCACCACATAAGTTAGCAAGCAGAAATGACAGCATGCAGAGAAGCAGAATGGTGTTAGCAGAGACTGATCAGGGAGGCATGAATGGTCAGAATGAGAGCAGTAATTAGAAGGACTGTAATTAAAATATCAAGGTCTTCAGGTCATAGAAATGTTAATTTCTGACATTTTTCCCAAGAATCAAGTTTAATGTTAACCCTATGCATGCGGTATTAAGTGGGAATATATGTATTGTTGCAGTCTCCTAATCATATTTGAAAGAGTAGTTACAGAAGCTTAAGAAAAGCCATATGGACCAAAAGGCCATCTATCTCAGTGCCATCCCTCTAATAGTAGCCAAAAGTAGGTATTTAATGAAGGGTGAAAGAACATTGGACGTATATAGTTCTCCAGAAAAGTGCAGCAGTCCCAGACATCTTCCCAGCTTCTGGTCTCCAGTTTTGGAAGCTTTGGGCTTGACCTGCCTCTCCCTGCTCCTGTCAGGTACCAGCCAGCCACTGGGGCTGCTCAGCTGCTTCTGAAACCATAGAACCATAGAATGGTGAGATAACACATGGAATGTTATGGTTAATGGGTTGAAAGGGACCTTAAAGATTACCTAATTTTAACACCCCTGCCATGGGCAGGAACACCTTCCTCTAGGTCAGGTTGCTCAAAGCCTCATTCAGCCTGGCCTTGAACACTTCCAGTGATGGGGCATCCACGTCTCTGGGCAACCTGTTCCGGTGCCTCACCATCCCCACAGTAAAGAATTTAAATCTACTTTCTTTCGATTTAAAACCAAAATGAGCACAACAGTTCACAGCCTCTCATCTTAAGGTAAGCCACCAACAATTTCAGTTTTCTGTAATATGTCAGACTGTCTTTTGTGGCAATTCAAAATCAGCTGCCTGAGCAATGCACCCATACCCATATTCCAGGGTTAACTGGCAACAGGTTGTGGGTTTCACATGTCCTAGTGTGGAACTTCTTGGCTTCTTTGGGAGCAGTAACTATGCTGCTAGCCAAGGGCAGTATTGACTTGTTGATATGTGATGCCTAAAGAAGAGCCAACAATACAGAAGAGTACTGATTTGCTACATCATTTTTGATTAAATATTTAGTAGTTGATAATGCCTGGTAAGTGTGGTAGCTCGGCAATCTCAATTCTCTACGACAAACCTAAGAATTAATATTTTATCAGCTATAAGATGACAGGAGGCTGAAATACTGCTACTGGTTGCAGCTATTAATTTTGTCTCACAAGAAGATGTTGTTGTTACTGGCTTTAGTAGACATTTCTGTGAAAAGACACTATTTACCATGTGCAATGGTGTAATGTAATATTATTTAAAAGGGATTATAATTACTAGCAGGAATAAAGAGTCCAGTAAAGTTATATAAAATAATTTAAAACCAAATAAAAATCCACATTCATTTGCCTTGACAGAAAATGTAAGATATTTAAAATGACTCAGCAGACTTCCTTTACCTATAGTTTGGATAAACTGTATACCTTCTTTTTCTCCTTTTGTTGTCTTTAAAGTTCTATAAAATTAAATGACTTCTGAACTATTACAGTAAAAAATTTCCATATAAGTATATAGCCCAAAAAGTCAGCAGAAGAAGTATAAATGCAAATGTTGACCAATTCTCAATGCAATTGCCCATTAAAATTTATTTTCCCTTATTCCTCGATAAAATGCATATAGAAAAACTAATATTTTATCAACAAAATAAAAGATAGTAACACAATCAAAACTAGTAAAAACATAAGGACACGCTAATATCATATGTAAAAGAAACCAGAAAATGGAATTTAATTGTAGGCTTAAAAGTGAATCTCTGCTTAAGATCTTTTGATGTTAATAAACCACTCCAAACTGGAAGATCTATGTTAAGTTGGAAATTAGTATTTGATATGTGAAATGGTATATGATAATCTTATTTTCTGTTGAGACTGTTATCTCAGATATATAAGTGATTATATTTTGAACAGTATTTGAAAAGTCTCTGTCTGTGTCAAAAATGTAAGCCAAGACTGAGAAGAAATTACAGACAAGTTTATTCTTGTATCATTACTTTTTTCCCCTAATGTCTTAGCTCACTTTTATAGTTCCTGATTTTCCTTTCCTTCTATTTCTTTTACATCTTTTATTATGTCTCTTCTCATAACATTCTAACATCTTTTGTTTTAGCTCTACTATAGTAGAAAACCAGAAAGTTTTTGTCTTTGAATTTCTATAGGTTTTGAGTTTAAGAATGGTCTCATGACACTTGAGTACAACTGAAAAAGGAAGTGCTAGTTTAAAATATCAAGTATATTATGAATATTCAAAGAACATATTTATGAGGTATAATGTTATACTATAATAATATGGACATCAGATTTTTCTGATATTTATTTACCCTATGATTTGTATTCTGTTTTTGTGGTAGTGGGAGCAAAATCTTGAAAACAATTAGTCCTAAAGATTATGATTACTTATGAACTACGCAAATCTTTGTGTCTTCTCTCTGCCTATATTCAAAACTCAAAATAAATTAAATTACACAAACAACATCATTTCTTCACCTCTTCTGCTGGTGTAGTTTTTGCTATTCAGTACATTATTGGGTAACCTATTCTTAGCTAAAAAAATACTAGAGAAATATAAGACTTCAAATTAATATTTCAAAATTACTTTGTCTCAACAGCTTTATCAGTTTTGAGGCTTCAAGAAAAAAAAAGGCAAAAAAACCCTCAAACCAACCATCAAAGAAAAAGAAAGAACGTGAGCCAAAAACTGCAGCGAGCTCCCACCCATTCTTTCAAAATAATTTTGAAACTAGCTAGAAATTTTCTTTTCTCTTGTGCTGAGAAAAAAATTATCTTTCATGTTACCTAAGCAGTGATGATTGGAATGTGTTAAATAGAAAACTGAAGGTGAAAATTCTATTTCCGGAACTTTCTAAATTAACAGCTGGGTTGAGATGGCCTGACTGACAAATCGAAAACTATTGATCATATCAGAGGAAAGGAAAGAAAAACTGAAGACTCTTCAAAACACAGCCAGAAAACTTGTTCACTTTTAAATTCACTACTAAATGGGATTACATTTTTTCTGTTACCTATGAAAAGACCACAAAAGCAACATAGCCCTCTGAGATGGAGATAAATTATTGTACCTAAATATAGTGCAATACATTATCATTATCAGTGTCATATTACAGATCACAAAGTAAGACAGAAAGCCTTGAACTACCTTTACATGACCTGGCTGAGGGAAGGGAAGAAGTTCAGTTGCAGCACAGGGGCACAGTGCACCTGGCCATGGACACAGGCTCACTTAGCAAGCAGCAGTTGCCCCAGATGTGTGTAGCTGCCTGTGCCAGAAGTTCTCACATCCATAACCCAGGATGAACTGCTTGCTTACTAATTATGTTTTTGAAAAGTAAGATGGCCAAAGTGAACAGCTGACAGAGAATTTTCAGTAGAACAAATAAATCAATAAACCACACGTCAGAAGCAGAATGAAGAATCAGTTTGATAAATACAGCTGAACCTTTAAATATTGCTTATGAAGCTAAACAAGACACAATTTCTCTACATCCCACCCCTTACATTGGGATATAAACCAAAAATATAAGATTTATTTTAAATAGAAAATTGCCTAGATGTCATTACCATATTAAAATTCAGCTTTTTTCTGAGGTGAATAATTACAGAAATAATGCCTCTAATTTTTTTATTGGATTCCTATCCTTTGAAAATTTGGACAAAATTCTTTAAGAAAACACAATTATAGTGAATCATAATTACAACGGACATAAGTTGCTGGCTTCCACTGAGGAAAAATGATGGAAATATATTAAAGGATTGATTAAAGAATTGGAAATATAATATACATTTAGCTATTTTTTTTTAAGCAAAAATTCCTTAGATTCACTTTTGCTGGGGAGTATCTTTTCATAGATATTTTCATCCCTCTGGAAAGGCAAAGGAAAAAGAAATCTCTCCCTTCCTTATGCTTTGATTTGGTTTATTTACATTAATTTCCTGAACTGAAACTTTAATTTTCAGCCTCTTATGCCTGAATCCAATCTTGTACAACTCTTGACTTTGCTGGGATAACACACAGAAAGTCTGAGAGACTGAGAAGTACTCAATTTCTTTGACTTGCCTGTTATTAGAACTACCAGTTTTGTTGACACTGTAAGACAACGAACAATCACTTTGATGCTTACTGCATTTATTTTCATTTGGAAGCAACTGGAAGGCCAACACCTCTCAAGCATATTCACTTGTATTCATTCCACTAATGCCCCATAGAGAGCCAACATTTTTTTTAACATAACATTTTACCAAATTAAGCATTAACTGGGGAATTGGTACCTCTCAGTCTGTTATCAGTCAGAAACAGATGGGGAAATCATGGCTGTGATGTAGAATGCATTAAACTTTAGATTTTTATTTTTTTTTGTCCCTCAAGTTCATCCAGTTGATGGTTGTTTCATCTGGTATCTATGTCTTATCCTTTAGACTGAAAGGTTTTAGAGACACACACTTTCTCATCAGTTATGTACATGCAGTGTTCAGCACAATTAGACCAAGACTTATTCTTAAGTGGTAACAAAGTAAAAATAACTGGCAAATACAGATATAAGGCAAAGCATTGGCTGCTCTGTCTCGTTTTGGAGAGGGCTTACTTGTACTTGACAAGATGAGATCAGGCAGGATGTCTGGAGGGACACTGAATCTTTCCTCTTGAACTGCAGAGTGGAAAAGGCAACCATGAGAGCTGCTCAGTCTCACAAAGACATTAAAGAGACTGCAGTGGGCAGCAAGGAACAAACTTCAGCCTTACCAGAATGTGCTTCTAGGAACCAGAGCAGTGGTAGTGTCACTAAGAAAGTCACTAGTGTTCACTAAAGCAACTCAGGGACTGAGAGCAAGGACTGACCTTCAAGAACACTGATGGCAGGATCTACAAACCTTCTAGCTTTTGTTTTCTTCCCTTATTTCAATTTTCTCTATTTGAAGGCTGCATAATTTAGCTTCAAAATGGTATTTCCATTCTCACTTCAGCCAAATAAAACTGATCTTAAAAGTTCTTTGGTCCTTGTGGAGAAAGCTAAGCACCCCTAAATTAGCCTATTGGAAAATACATATAATATATAGAAGTATATGAAGCTGTTACTAGGAATACGTGAAACAAATAAATAAAAAATGTCAAATGTTATAGGACAAATTTCTTACAGAAAAAAACACATAGAACTGGTCAAATCTGCACTCTGTGTTGCACCTTAAATATCATCAAAACTGTGGCTTGCGCTTACTTGGTTGAAGAAATACAAGCTTGCTCACATGCATTCTGGCAGTGTGAAAAGATCTAAGTATGAACAGAGAAACCATTGTTTTACCCTTAGAACATAAGTAATTAGTAATAATAAAAATATTTTAACAGGACAAGAACCTGCGTGGTACAACTAGTAAAATAACCTATCTTCTCTTTCCTTGAACATTTTAAAGAGGGTCCCTTTTCATCATCTCTGTTTAGAAAGTCCTATTAATTTGTACTGTTTATTGTCACATTCTGATGATTAATATTAATTTTATATGGCTAGGGGAAAAAAGCACCTTAGGTCTATGTAGTCAAGGTAGACATCTGCTGCCATTTTATAAAATGTCCTACAATTTGTGCTCATGCTGCTTTGTGGAAGAGCACACTGCTTTACTACAGTCCTTTCCTCACCGCGTGTTTCCAAATTTCCATTCCATGCACATACCACCTTTGCAGCAAGTTCAAGAAGAAGCTGTGAACTGAAAAACACTTTGATAAAAGGATGGCAGGGCTACTGAGCAAATGCATGGAATGTGTTGATTTCCCTTTGGAGCGACGGCTATGAGCAAAGAAGGGGAAATAGAGCTTGGCCTTCCTCAGATGCCAATATGGTATTATCCTGGAATTTGCAAGATTCAGTGCTTTTGTATTCCGGTGATCCAGATGGACCTGATTAGTGGCATCCTGAAAGGTCAAGGAGCTTTTTGGAGCTATGGTGCTGGCTTCCCAGCTGCACATGGTCCCCTAACCAAGTGAAACAGCACATAGCAGAGTGTATAGTGCCTCGTAATTTAGTAAAGAAGAAAGTCAAGGGATATGGGCTACACTGGAGAAGCTTGTGTTAAAAGGTGATGATTTCTTTCATCCTGATGTTTGCTTGGGATTTACACTTTGACATAATATGGCAAAAGATTGCTGGCTTTTCTTATTTGGAATGGAAATTACCTTGTAAAAATAAATGTGCTAACCAGGATTTTGTTCATATTGATGGAGAGTGGATTACTTTTTCCTCTGACTAATGTGTGTGCAGATTGCAATTAGAAGGCAAATATCTTCAAATGAGTCTGAAAACTGTTGATTCCAAATTGTCTTTAATAAAGCAAATTCTCAAATAAGAAAATACAGACTGAGGAAAAGCAAATATAAGTGTAATTTTCTTGTACTAATCAAAACAATACTAAACCCTGACTCAAAATGTGGCTTACTCTAATGTTGTTCTAATGTTCAGATCAGAGCAAGTTTTGGCAGTCACATAAGGAAGCTGAACAAGATGGGAGGAGTGAATGAAGAGGATGAGTTTAACTGTTTAACACAGTTAGCACCAGCATAATTATTGATCTTCACAGAGGAAAAAATATTTAAGTGATAGATCTTTTAACAGTTCAAAATATATCCTGTAGTCACATATGCATATTAAAATAGGCCTCTTTAATCTGTAACCAAGATTCCGAAATATCTATATAGCTTGTCAGATAAAACACTGCATTATTGAGGGATTCCTCTGTTTCTGTGAACTTGCCATTTTTCTCCAAACGTCTTACTTGTTCTACAATGTCTACCTCCCTCTTAAGCAAGAAGCTGTAGCAAGCTGCTGCACTGAAAGAGAAATTTGGATGGTAGGATCTGAAGCTAAGTTCATAGCAACAGAGTGCAAGGGCACAAAGTGAAGTTAGTGTCATTGTTTCTGAAAAAAATTGCTGTCTCAGATCTAGATTTGTCAACATGAAATCAAAATTATATTGAAGAAGTAGTACTATCAATAAATATATGTTTGGATTGTGTCCTTTCCTTTTTCCTAACAATTTTTAGCTTTTAGAGCACAGTTACAAAAATGAGTTAATCTCAAATCAGAGTTTCTCTTTGACATTCTTGCTGTAGCTATTAGGGCATGTGGTATAAGCCTCAGCCACAGAACTGAAAAATAGTTTACTTGGAATGTGTCAGGCTATTCTCTGAAATCAGTGTTGACTTATGCATTTCTGCATCCCTTGAAGTAACTAGTTAGTAGTTTGACTCTTTATTTTTTGGCATTATCAATATCTGTTCATATTTTTTGTTTTAGTAATAGGGTGCTAATGGGACATTAAATGTTCTAGAAATTACATGGTAAAGCCATCTGTAATACCTGTAATAGAAAAATTATAAAATTGGTTTGAGTTTCTGAACATATACTGTGAAATATTCCCTTATTTATATTTTCAGCAAAGGAATTTAGAACAGATTATGGTTTTGACAGTGAAACCTTTAGCTCTTATTCTCATACAAAGGCTGAACTACTCTATGATTGTTGGCAGCTTACCTTTGCTTTGTTGGAACAATGAAGAAAGAAGTTCTGAATATTGTTGGGACTCAAAAACACAAAAGTATAAAAGTGCTAAACATATTTCATGATCACAAATAGATTACAATTCATATATTGTCTTTAAAATGCTTGACAAGCATATATAGCATAAATGAGAATGATTTACCTGTTTAATACACAAGAAAGTGTGTACCTTATTACTAATTTTTCAATTTTTCATACTCTGTGATCTTTCAGAGCTGTAACTATGTCTGCCTTTGATTGATTGCTTCACTTGTTTCTACTGCATCTCTCACACAAAAGTATATAATGAGCAACAGTATAGGCTTTGTAATCCTATATTGAAAGGAAAGATTGGGAGTGATAGTGCTCATATAAGAGATTATATATGTGAATTTGAAGACAAGCTATTTCAGTTTAAAAGGGTGTTTTGTTTGATGTGGAATTTTATTCATCTTATTCAGGTTAAAAACCCCAAACTTATTGCTTGTATTAATTTAAACTATTAAAGCTGGTGAAGCTGTCTGGGCCTATCCCTTAATCACTTTCCAACATCTTCCTAGTTTGAAGAGCTCTTAAATTCTCTCTTCTCACTTAACACTCTTCTAACATCAAATAGGAATGGAATAAGGCCCTATTAATTTGATATTCACATGTACCTAAAACTCATAAAACGATAATTAATTCCAAGATTTTTTTTAGCCTGTATAAAACTCATAATCCTTTAATTTTATGATCTGATGATTACAGCTCCATGACTTAATTTTCTTTTTTTTTTACCTGCAAGGTAAACTTTATAAAGTTTATATTATGAGGAAAAAAAAATCCACAGCTGCAGGTTCAGAAGCTCAAAGCAAAACTTTATTAAAGTTAAATGTAAACTTGTAAAGAAAATATGTCAAGGAAAGCTAAAGAAAAAGCCTAGGTTGTTTCTTTAATTATCTTCTGAGGTTATTCTTCAATTGTTTCCCTTCTCTACTAAGCAAAATTAGTCAGAGTGAGTACTGGCATGTTGTAAATGGCCTAGAAGTGGCACACTTCTAGGTTTTATATTTATATACTTTAGGTTTTATATTGATGTTTGGTTTTCATATTTACTAACATCACCTTGATAGGGTTATCTCTGAGTAAGAAAAGGGGTGCACTCCGTGTGTGTATGAACATGTGTGAACAGAGGGAAAAACCACAGCAGCAGACTCACTGCTGGAGGTAAGTGAGTCACAGCAATTGCTCCACTTGGCCTCGGTAGGTTTGTCTTCAGGAATGGTGCCATGGGTAACTGTGGGCATGCTGATGTTCACACAGACACCGTGATGCCGTGAATCACCGTACAATATGCAAATCAGGGTAAAGTCACAGGGAACGAAAGGTTGCTGCTTCTCCAGTCCAAGGATGCGTGCTTTGTCCATGTAAAAGGTAAGCATTTAGGTTATAAGTGTAGCTGTACATTATATATCGTTCTCCCTCACTGAAGACATTTACAGTTCATGAAATTCTTTTATGTGGCAGAAATAACTCACTCTTCTTCAGTGCTTGAAATAGTTTGAAGTAGATGTCTAAACAACACTTTTCTTGATCCCAAAATTCCGTTACTAACAGAAAACTCTAGTTTTCAAGGAGTACTCTATACCTGTGTGTATGTAGTAACTGTATAGCTGGTTAGTATCTTCAGTATTTTAATATGTTTCTTAAAAGTGGAAGTTAAAAAGCAGAATTTCTATACTGTTAAACCAGTGTCAAAACTTCAGGATCATATGTTTTTGTTTTATTTCTAGACCTCAGATCTATCCCTCTCTATAATCCCCTTAAACCTGCAAACTTTATTCTAGTAACGTTGTGGGCATTGTTTCTCAATACACATTTAGTATCCTGCAGTTAGCAGAAAATGCTGTAAATAATCATTTTGATTTGAACTCTTATTAAATTTCACAGACCAAGTCAGAGAAGAGGTTTGATAGGTCTTTGAAAGATAAATTGTAATAACAAGAAAAAAAAAAAGAATGAAAGAGAGGAGGATGAGACAGGAGGAGCACGCATCCATCTGGTTTTCTACCAGTACTGATGGAGTTCTATCAGAAACCAGTTTACTCTTGCTACCAAAATGCACAGCGCCAGCCAAACATAAACAAACCTTCAGTTATGGAAAGGAGGAGCAAATGGCTAAATTGAATGAATCAGTTAGGAGGGAAAAAATGTAGACAAAAAGCTCTTTCAGCCAAGCTAAGACATGCAAAGCAACATGATGTTGTCCTGAGCTTTGAACATAATGAAATATTCCTAACAAGATGTTAAAGGAGAAAAAACAAAAAACAAACCAAAAAACCCCCTGCAAAGCTAAATTAAATACTAATTTAATGCACTCTGAGATTTTTCACAAAAATTCAAAATTTCTGCACTTGATATGAAGTATTTCACTGAACCATAGCTTTAAATAAATATATGTTTTAGCTGACAAATTTCAATGAATAAGTATTTTAAGTCCACATTACTGCTTTTGTTGATAGTTCTTCTCCTCCCTCTTTAGAAGACACTATTTCCATGCTCATTAATATGTGGAGACATCTTATATTTTGCCACTTCCATCATAGCAGTGATTATCTGGTAATGGATTCAATTATCTCCCCTTCTCATTGCTATCTGCGTGCTCAGCCATGACACAGGAGCTTTTCTCTGCCTCTTCATCTATTTGAGTATCAGTGGATTTTGGAAGCAAAGAATATACACACTCTGACTTAATTTTTTCTATCTTTTGGCCAACAAACACTTTCTGAATAATGTATTTTATTCTGCTTTCAGGCTTATTTAGATCTTTTAGACCTTTTTTAGATGAAAAAAAATTTGTGATTGCTAATGAAGTGGGTTCACCTCTTTTTTTGTAGATTAATATTATTTAAAGAGACATTGGTTTGTGAAAATTTCTGAGTAGTTAGAATTTTCAAACCAATATTTGTAGTTAATTTCTTTTGCTTGCAGGTGTCCTTGTCATGGGAAAATATAGCTGTATGTTTGAAATCACATAAGTCAAGAATCAGTTCCTTTCTGGAGAACGCAAGAGAGAAATTATTTTCATAATAACTTTCAAGGTTACAAATATTATTTTGTTTCTCTAGTAACATGACCCAAATTGTCTGAAATTTTATTATGAAAAAAATTCCAGCATTCAAATTTATTTCTCATATTTTACAATGTAAGGGCAGAAATCTAAGGCAAGGTTACATTAAAGATAGGTTATATTTTAAAACTCATTGTTTCATTTTTAGATGAGTTGAGAGCAGAAGTATAAGAGGTCCACTGTGTTCCATACTGCATGAGAAAACAGGTGTCCTTGTCCCAAATGATTTTCAGCCTGAAAAATTAGTGATTTTTAGGTTCAATACGTAAATATATTACAACATTGCAGAATTCAAAAGTTTCTTAAATTGAAAGTTGATTTTCACTAAAGACAAATTTTAATTCTTTTTTAGATACTTTTTTGCTTTTGAGTGGGTGTATAGCTATATCCAGAGAGAAGTACCAAACTATTTTTGGAAAAGGAGGCAAAAGTAAGGAAGACCCTGAATAGCTCTCAATCTAATAATGACTTCAAAGTGCCAAAAATGTGAACTTTACTGAAACACAGGAATTAATTACTTATCTAGGCTATGACCAAAGCACTTGTGAATTTGCCCACCCTAAACTGGATGCCAAACTGTTATGAGCCAGTGGTGAGAAAACAAGTGAGGAAGGTGATTACCTTCTTTGGTACAAGTATGGGAACCTTGTACTTGTTGTCATGGCAGTGCAGAATGAGTGTACCCTGCCAAAGTCCTGGTTCAGGATTTTGAACCTGGCAGCTGAAAATAAAATTCTGGGCCACCTTTTGAGTTATCTTACACCTAGTGGAAGATATGTCCAGTTTGTTGATGCTTTTCTATTACTGCAATATTATCACTCACAGAAAAGAATAAAAATGGGCTCTGAGCAGTATCTGTTTTATTGTAGAGTAAATGTGGAATCATAAGGAAGATAAACTCCTTTACCCAGTGTCTCTGCTTCTGAGGTTTGCCCATCTTGTTGTGGATTGCCTTGCTTCATCCCACAGGTTTGTAGCCCTAAGACAGTCCTTCATGGTCCATTTTTCTCAGTATGTATTTGCAGTAGGTTTTTCCATTTCACAACTCAATGATCAACTTACAAATAAGAGAGAAGAAAAAATTACTGACTCACATATTAAGAAAATACAGTATATTTAAGTTGACATGTAAAATGTTTTTTACTCCTCACACCCTGAATGATGAACTAATTTTAAAATTAATGTTCATAATAAAAGCCAGCTGAGAAATTTCTGTGGTCAGAAACCTGTGCCTGTTTTAAGCTAAATGCATCTGCTTTACCTTCTTGGACAATTCAGTTATTTAAACAAAAGGCTGAGTAATATTTTCATTCTACTGTCATCACTGTTTTATCTGAGATGTCACAAAAAGTACATTTTGTCCTACAGGATGAGTTGGAGTACTCTCTATACTAACATCTGAAATGATATATCACGCCAAAAATTTGTTTCTCAGACAATAAGGAAGGAGCAGTATGAAAAAAAAAATGATACAATTTCTCTCATATGTAGAAATGGTAAAAAAGATAAAAAGTAATCTGTGTCCATATATTAGAGAATCTGAGAGTATGTCACTAAGGTGAAAGAAAAGCAATTTTAAAGTATATCCATGATTCAGAAGCACAGCTCTATTTCAGACTGATAAAAATCATGCTTTAAAGTAACTTACATGCTTTTTAAAACCATAGCCAGAAGCAAATACCTGTTGTCAGAGAACAGGGTTATATCCTAAGGGAAATGATTATAATCTATATACCAAAACATGTCAGAGGAACATACAGCTTTGCTCCTTGTTTCAGATGATTTTATTTCAGATTTCATTTGGCACTGATCCTCATCCCTTATAGGTTTCAGGACAACTTTCTTCTACTGCACAGGAAAAGAAATAAGTGGATAATGAACAATAAATAGTACAGTTTATATTTAGTCTAACAAGATGCAGAATGTAAATTATTTCTGCATATTTGCAAGTTATAACAACATTTTAAATTTGAGATTTGTGTAGCCAGAGGACAAATTTTATGGCTCAAAACTGGGAAGCTGGCAGGATATCATTCTTTTGAATATATGCAACAGACATAATGTCGTCCAATACATGCTCTAGAAACTGACATTCGCTGCTTAATTAAGCCAGGCAAATAAAGGAAGCAAATATATCAATTAAGTAGATTTTCCACATGCTGTTTTACCATCACCATACTTTGACCTGTTTTTAAGTAATTCACATGAGAATACATTCACACAGACATGGAAAGCATATAGCATTTCTACCATACACTACTTTATCCTAAAGCCTTTTTCAGGAGGCACAGTCTCTCCAGGATCCCTGTAGTTATGTTCTCATCCAGAAGACATAGAGTTCCAAATTTGATGCCATCTTTGGACTAATTCTGTCCACTGATCACACTATCAGGCCTGACTGGTTTCCTGGCTATCAAATGTCAACGTGCAATTCCTGAAGCAAATCCACATTGTGCTTAGCAACAGCAGCTTGTCAGCCACAGCCTTTAGATGCAAGCAATGCTGAATTGTGAGAACCTGACAGATGGATATTCATCTGTCTCTCTCTCTCTCTGTGTGATACATTTATCCACAGGTGAGGGTATGTATGTATATACACAGACACATATACGTAAGAGATGTATATGTATATGTATATCCACATATATCCATGTATATATATGAAAATGTATACATACAGGTGTACATATAGATGAACAGTTTATGTATGCATATTTATATAGAGAGAATATATGTCAGCTCCAGTAAAAGTAAATATAATTCTATAAGCATTATCTGATAGAAACGCCTGTCAGTAAACAAGAGCTACATTTTGAGGCTGTTTTCATGTTAGTCCATTGTGTCTAGGATGACTGATCTGACTCCTGTCAGACTTGGAATAAAAAAGCAAGCAATATGATGATAAGTAATATAATCACTATCCATCTTAGTACCACAAAGGTACAGTCATACTCTTTCTTTTCCCACTGTAAAACAAACAAAGTCTGTTTGCTAAACTAAAACATTACATGCTAGTTTACTAGCTCATTTTTTTTTCCAATGAACTTGAATATGAGCCATAGGTGTTTTATTTTATTCAGAAGCATTTCCTTAAAAGACTTACTTATTCAGTCTTAATTTCATCACATAAGCGTCGTGATTTTCAATGACATTACATTTTTAAATGCATTTGTAGAAAGATAACCTTTCTTTTTCATGTAGTCTCAGGGTTTTTTTACCAGCCCATCTCACATTATTAATTCAGATCTATTAAGTTTCCTTCTATTTTCCCTTGTATTTGCTAACCTGTGTAAATACTTTAGCTAACTCTTTCCCACCAGACACTCTGCACATAATAAACATCCTTCACCTGGTGTGAGGTACAGAGAGCTCTCTCTTTTTTCTTCCTACAACAAAAACTGTTTGAGTTTGGGTTTCACAGTGATGCATCCAAATTAATTTACACAATTTTTCCAAGGGACTTAATAGATTTTGTTTGCACGAATTCTGTGATCTATAATCCCTCTATTTCTCAGATCAAAGGAGATGACATAGAAGTGTGTTTTAGCCCAGATTTTTTTTTTCTAAAGAAACCAAACACAAAATTTGCTAAATCACTGTAAAGAGAAAATGGGAACATCTGTTTATCTTCATATTTTTTAAAAAATATGCAAATCTAAAATAGTTGAAATCACCTTTCTTTCCTTTAATCCCATTTTAGTTTTTAATGCCAATCCCTTGAGTATGTATTGTACTACAACTCTAGCCAAAATCAAACTGCATAAACAAAAGAGCTGGCCTAATGAATTTATACAACACATAATTCGGTCTTTAAATACAAGGTTAAATTCTCAAAGATATAAATATTCTACTAGCACAGAAAGTAATTAGGCTAGAATGATGACAGAGTTTTAGAGTATTTTTTTAAATCTTTGTCTTTAAATTTTTGTTTTCAACAATTCTCTATGTACTAAATGTCTGTATCTTGTTACTCAAAGTACTTGTAAATGTAGTTTGATACAAGAAAAATAAATTGACTAATTGCAAAGGCTGGAAGATTCTCTCAGTTTGCAAAAATCCCCAAATGAAAATGCAATTTCTATTGAATAAAAACTGAAACACAGTATGTTACACTTACACAAAAGTGCAAACATATGTACATATATATTTGAAGAACAACACTTGCTAAACTAAATTACTTCAGTGTAGTCTACTCCTGGCTCTTATACTAAATGCTGAACTAAGCCCTTTGGTGCTGCTGCTTCTCCATACCTATGTTTTGTGCTAATCCTCCAAAAAGTGCCGTACTCCTTATGCATACGTGAATCTGGAGGCCAAAATTACACAACACTCCTATTGCCACCATGAAGTATGTACCAAAAACTCATTCTCCCAACCTCTGGCATATTAATGAGCTTATTTGTTTAGCAAGATGGTCTGTTCTCTACTAACTTTTTTCCAGATTTTGACAGATTTATGAAAAGCTTTTGAAAACACATAATCCTCTGTAAAACAGCTGGAAAAATACTCAATTGAATTTAGTAGCACTTATCAGTTCTATTGGGTAAACATGACTGTAACTCTCTGCCCCCAGTCTGAATAACAATTTCCCATAACTGAAGACTCAAGTTTATTTCTGTGTATTCTGTTTACTTTTACAGGTAAAATAGTAATATTAGTTGCATGATTTTTCATTGGGATCCCTTAGAAAGTCAGCAATATATTTCCACTTTCTATAACAAAATCCATCCTTTTCATTGATTAAACAATGATATCAGTACTAGGAAGCAGACATGGATTGTTTTGCAGGGTCTTCTGGTTCTCATTTATCATGTCAGTAAGACCATTGCATTTTAAAGATAAGAGACCAGGAAAATCAGCTTTCTAACTGGTGCTTTCATGTGAATTCAGCATTAATTGTTTCTTTGTACATATTCACAATAGATACATTACTTTGGATATACTATTTTGTGAACATGTATATGTAAAGAATCTTTCTGTCTGTTTAATCATATACTTCACTGAACATGGACATCAAGCTTGCCAAACTTTCTCAATCAGTTACCTCTCGAAATGTTGGTTCTGTGTGCTGACTTCATGAGAGATTTTGGCTTAAAGCAAGTCTGATGCACAAAGCAGCAGTTCTTACAAGTACTCTGTCTGTCTTCCCTGAGGCACTTATGGCCATGCTGCACATTCCTGCCTATTTCTCTTACTCTGGGGAATTATTTCTTGCTAGTTCATACCTGCAGCAAACTAAAGCTTTTGTTCATATGTACTTAAACGTTTTCAAGGATTGGGAAACTCTAATTGTTACTTACCATGGAAATTTTGCTGTTGACTTCACTAAGCACAGGATCAATCCCAGCTGTCATAGCCCTGAACCACACAAACCAGACAGTATCGTAAGAAAAGCACACGTACAGAGAAATGAACTCAAAGGCTACTGATTTCTTTGTGATTTCAATTCCACAATAGAACACTCCATACTGCTCTCAGATATACAGTAGCGTCCAGGCTAAAGCAACAGCCCCAGGAAAAAGAACTAACAGGAAAAAGAACTAAGCAAAAAAGGTCTTCCCGAACTCCAAACCCTCCAAACAAGGTCTTGCATCCCAGCCAGTTCACTATTACATCTGCAAATTGCATCTAAGGTTTGCTTTTGAGTATAGCTGAATATCTCTCATTCTGAAACTTTAAAAACATTGCTAGAATAACTCTTCAAAGTCTAGGTATCATTTCAAAGAAAAGTCTCACCAAAATAATATATGTTCGTTGATGTCTCATTTGCCCAGCAGTAAGGGAAATCAGAGTCCTCTGTAAAGAAAACATCCTATAAAAATACCAGCATAAATATTGCATAATTTGACTTCTGTATACAGAAAATAGTATTTATTTTCAGCAAATATGAATTAAAGATTTCCAGCATTTGTAAATGTATATTCAGAAAAACATAATTTGAGAAGTTTTATGCCCAAATTGAATCATAATAGTCTTTATATAATACTCATCTTAATATAATACATAGGATGCAAAATAATATATGAAGTGAATATAGAAATTGAATTTTTCTACAGCCTGTTATTTTTAAACCAGCATTTTCACTCCTTCCTCATCATAAATTTTCATAATATGGATTTAGTCAAAGCATACAACTAAATAGCTTGAATCTCAAGCTCATTTCAAAATATTTCTGTTGTAATGAGACCAAACTAAAGTCTTGGGATCTAATTTCTGTATCTACATAAAATGCATGGGTGAGGAATGGAATTTTTTCAGCTGCCTCAAAATTAGGAGTCTGGATTAACCTAAGCTTTTGACTTCTTTTCAGCTTCTGGACAGAACAGGTATCCAGAGAGCCAGGTATCACACCCCACTGGAGGAATATAACTAACAATAATATTGGGATTGCTGACATGGTGTTAGATAAATCCTGTCTTTGAAGTAATTGTGACACACCCATACATTTTTTTCATTTGCTATAGCAAAACCAACCAACCGACCAAAACACCCCAAACCAAATCAAAATGAAAAAAGCACTTGATTTTCAAGAGTAAACTAGTGTTTAACATTTGAAGGAATTATTGATTTTTCTAGTCCAAAATAAAAGCAGCATTTCAAATTTGAATTGGTTCAAAATTCACACAATATAATTGACACTAAACAAGATAACTTTAAAAAAACCCTGAAATACTGGGTACGATGCACTGTAATTCACAAAACTGAAAAAATAACTACTAAAATCAGCAGGTTTTTTACATACAAACTATTTTCAATGTTAGAACATACACTCACATGTCCAGAGTTAATACAAATGTACTTATTTACATAATGGAAAAATAATCTTCCATTATGTTACCAATTCTGTTTTCCCTTGTGATGGCATGATGTTAACCTGTTAAAGAAATAAATTACTATTCCATAAAGGAATTAAGTACTAAAGCATAAAATAGGCCTTTACAACTACAAGCAAATCCCCTTGTGTATAGCTGCAGCAACTACCCGTCTTCATGGAGAAATGAGTGATTGAGTAGTTTTATGGTTTTTCTCACTAAAAAACACTTCTAAATTAATCAATGTTACTATTTAATAGTCTGTAGAGTGCAACTTCTTCTAACAAAACAGTTAAAACAAATAGTTAAAATGCAAACCCCAGATCCTTTATGTATGTATTTAGCTTGACTTGAAGTTTTCTAGTAGTGTAGAGAAAAAAAAAGTTGTCTGAATAAACCCTTTATTGTCAATATTGTTCCTGTAGGCCAGTGGAAATAATGAAATAAAAATAAAATTATTGAACCAAGTTTTGGATAAATAAAATTGGTTTGATGCTATTTACATCAAAATCTTTGATTAATTAGTAGAATGTAAATCTTTATTAGTTGGGGTTTTACAACAGCCAGTGTCATTAACATTATGTGATGTTCCTATAAACTGAATGACTAAAAAGTTAAAATGCTTGTTTAAAAGATACACAAAAATTGATTAAGCCAATAGTAACAGAGATAGGGTAAAGAAAAGTGTTTGAGGTTTTTTTTTGTTTGTTTGTTTTTTAATTAGCACCATTAAGGAGATTAGAAGGACTGGGATTTTGTTGGAAACTGCAAAGTATCTTTGCAAATCAGTAGCACTAATATATCCTCATTTCTGCCAAAATAAGAAGGGGTGGCACAGATAGGAGGAGGGAAGCTCATCTCAATAGTAAAATTTGAGGAAGAAAAGAGAGCATCATGAACCAGACAAAAAGCAATGACAGGATGATACCCGGGAAACATAAGAATTTCTGCAAGAAATGATCCTTAGACAGGAATAGAACGGGAATAGGAGAGAGCCTAATGTTCACTACGACATCAAAAGAGTTGGGTCTTTGTGATTAGAAATTAAGACTCAAGAGGCCTGCCCACTGAGCAGATTCAGATATAATAAAGATTTAAGATGCTGACTGTGGATTGAAAAGGATTCAAATGCAGAAAAACCATTGACTGCTCTTCATGTGCTGCCAAACACCTTCCCAATTTCCACAGGAAAAAATGAATAAATAGGAGACATTGGCAAAATTCATAAAACTGAGAAGTCATTGAACACAAGAGTGTTACTAGTCCAACAGTTCTCATAGGAGAAATCTGACCACAAATGGAGTTTCAGGACCTTTGAGTGAGACAATAAAAACTCACTTTGGTTATTAAAATTGGTATTTGGAATTATAAACCCTTCAGAAGTGGAGCCCGCAGGCAGCAGTTCTTTGGAAATCTAGATCTAGATAACGACACTGAACAGGAGATTGAGGGGAGATGTCCAACTTCTGGGAGGTATTTACAGAAAAAGGAATTCTTCTCAACAGATGGAGTCAATTCTAAGTATGCAAGTAAGCCCAAGTATCGTATCGAAGATCAAAGCTGGTCCCTTGGGATTTTTTTTTTTTTTTAAATCAGAGAGCCTCAGATAACCAGTCTACTTACATTTAATAAAGAAGAAGAGGCAAACTGATAAATGGAGTGGTAAAGGTTACAGAAAATGAAGAACAGTAGTCTAGGAGAAAGGAAAAATATGAACAGAGATGAGAGTGTTAAGAGCAGAAGTCAGGGATATAAGACAGAGGAATATTGCCTAATTCAGCTGGGAAATTGGACAAACTCAAGAGAAAATAACTAACATATCTTTGCATTAATGCAAAGACCTCTGAAAGTAAAATGAAATAAGTAGAACTGCTCGTGTAAGAGAAGGAAAAAATAAAAAGTTAAGATGATGTGTAGTTTCTGGAAGCTGCTGCTGCAAGCTTTAATTAAAACAGAATTGAACACAAATAAAATCCATTTGGTTAAAATAACTTGTTGGGGTGGTAGTGGAAAGTTGGCATGTTTTTATTGTTTTTTTTTTTTTTTTTTTTTTTGGTTGGTTGTTATAATGGCATAGGCCTACTATAAGCTTTCAGAACAGGACACTAACATGAAGAAAATAATATTACTGGCAATATAAATATTAATGAAGCCTGTGCAATAAAGGCAGAAACTAGAGACATTTGGGAGACTAAATATTACTATCAAGAGCAACTATGCCTGAGCAGGACATGTGACAGATTGCTTTTATTTACAAATAAATAATGAAGAAAAATATATTAATATTAACTTGTTTCAGGGAATAGTGAAGTCATAAAGGAAATAAATAAGCTAAAGAAGAGTTGAGTGATCACAAACTAGTTCAACTGCATAAACAGAGGGGTTAAGTGTGACTGAAGTGGTTAAGTGGTAAGTAGTTAACTGTGACTACGTTTTTGGTTTCAAAGGAGCCAAGAGTAAGAAGTTAGGAAACTTATTACAGAAGTTTGTGGACTTACACAATGAGAAAGTACAGTATTTCCTTAAGTAAAATATGCAAAAATTAAGAGAGCTTGCTAGAATCTTCAAGCAAAACTGGTGGTGTAATTCTTGGTGACAAAGGCAGCTTTGCTAAACAGAATGATTAAAATGGAACAAACCTCAACAATAAAACTTCCATTTCTGTGTAGCTGGAGACAGTTGAGGGAGGAAAAAGTCAAATTATTTCCACCCCAGAATACCAGTAAGTACTATGCATGATAGGTTTTAATATGTTTCTAAGAATTTCCTTAGCAATTCTTGAAAATTACTAAATTAAGTCAAAGATTGCAAATATGTCTAGAAATAAATATATTTAAGGATAAACAGTAAGACTACTCATTTGACTTCAATCATATGAAGATTTTTCAGTGAAATTGAAAGAAAACGTAGTCAAAAAACAAAATAAAAATCAGTAAGCTCTGTACGAGTTTACTAAGGATAATTCATGCATATTAGCTTCATATTTTTGTCTGATAAACTAGTATTTTATTTTAATTATAGGAAATGTTTTCTGAAATTTATTAAACATTTTACATAATACCAGAAATCATATCTGCACTGTTCTTAATGCTTTTCGGTAAACACCTAGCATTTACTACTGCTGAGGACAAATACCGTTCAGGTGGACCTTTATCCTGGTCCCATATTTAATTGGAGCAACATGTGCTACAATGTGCACAGTTGTTCTGTGTGTGAGCTACTTGCTGTCTCACGGAAATGTAATACATTACCTTAGGAATAACACTTCAATATTGCAACATTTTAGTAAACTATCATATGCCTGCTCCTTTTAAGACTCAAGCTGATATCTCTTCATGATGTACATGACTAATATGTATGAGGATTGTTTTGTATCATCTTTCATTGCTCTAAAACCCCTCAGTTTTGTACACTGCCAAAACACAGGGACAAAAGGATAAAGTTGTTCTCCACAAATACATAGTGATACATAAAATAGACAGAAAACAGTTTAAGACCTTTCAGCACAAGACCTTTTGGCTGTGACTGTTCCAAGAAGGTTTCAAACCATCACATAAGAGAAGTTCTAGAGGAACTTCAACATGATGTAGTGGTGAAACCTAAGTAGTTTTAAGGCTGAACATGATAAATTTAGGGACAAGTTTACACAGGTAGGTTGACTACGGTACCACAGAACTGGATTTGCTAGTGCAAGTTATCCCCTCCAGTCTCTTAGTACTGTGAATGAAACACATCTTGGTCCTCACTCCCTGGCCTTAATTGGTGGTAATCAACTAGATTCTGATGCTATTAATATACGATAAGCCTACATACCCTCAGATTTCCTTTATGACTGCAATGTATTAACATGAAATTATTTCATGTGAATTGCTAGTGCCTTTGGACACAAGGATCAAGTTGAGGTTGATTCAGAGGGGTTTCAGCTTGACGCATATGGAATACACCAGTACCTTGTACCACAGATTTTAAAGAAAATTCTATGGAGGAGTAAAAATGTTATTTTCAGCCTTGAACATCAACAACTAAGTACAAAACAGCATGTATAAGACGTGAAAAAATCTTACATGGATTTCATATTATTATGAAATAACCCAGTTATTAGGCTGCAAGTAGAGAATGATAACTTCTGTAGGCAGTGATGAGCAACAGGATTACAGACATGAGTAGAGCTTTATGTTTGCCCCTGACAGTCGTGATATTAAGAAATATTCTTGGATTTTCTCAGCCCAGAAGCCTGTGATCAGAGGAGATATGTTAAAATATATTGGCAAACTGGTTTGCTCTGAAATCTCACTGAGAAAACCAACACAGCCAGACAGATTTTGCAACTTCTCTTTAAACTGATTCTCTTCATGCAATGTATAGATTAACATAGCCCATATTATCCTAGATCCATGAATTTTAGAATACATTTGGGGAGGCTAGGATTCCATTCTGGCTCATCTCATGATGCCATGTCAGGACAAAAAAACCACCAAAGCATAGAAAAGAATTGTATTTAAAATAGTTTACGTAGCTCAAACATAAGGAAAAAGTCTAAGTATGGTGCAGTTTCAGGCATGAACTGAACATGAAGGCCATTCAGAACTAAGACCTAGTATATACTAGTCAAAATATGACATTGAGTCATGTAGAACATTACAAGCAAAAATAATTTTCTTTAAATGACTACTCTGCAAGCTTTAAAAAATTAAGAAACTTCATGACCTTTTATTATTTTATCACTTCATTCAAGACATAGTATAAGACATGAACAGATCACCGTGCTCAGCTGTATGGTGAACTATTATGTGATGCTCATTGTGTGTGTATGGCTTAAAATATAATGGTTTAAATTAATTTTAAATGTGCTAAAGCTGAGTATATGACAAGGTGAAAGCCTTAGACTGCTATGTAAATATTTTATTTTTTGAGATTCTCATAATGCTGTGCTGCAACACAAATCCACTTCCAGTGTAAAGAAAGCAAATTAGTAAACTGCTGTAAACTAATTTTCAAAGTAATTATTCTCTTAGCACAGCCGTAGCAATAACACCCATGACTCTGACTTTTTTTCTTCTATTTTCTGGAGCAGAGGATTTGTCCCTATGTCCTGGATGGTCTGTACAAAAGTGCATTTATAGAATCACAGAACCATAGAATGGTTTGGGTTGGAAGGGACACTAAAGACCTAGTTCCAACCCCGCTGCCATGGGCAGGGACACCTTCCTCTAGGCCAGTTTGCTCAAATCCCCATACAACTTGGTCTTGAACACTTCCAGGGATGGGGAGTCCATAGCCTCTCCAAGCAACCTGTTCCAGTGCCTCATCACCTTCACAGTAAAGAATTTCTTCCTATTACCTATCTGAATCTTACATCTTGTTCCTATCACTACATGCCCCTGTAAAAAGTCCCTCTCCAGCTCCTTTGCAGGCCCCCTTTAGGTACTGAAGGTGCTACAAGGTCCCCCTGGAGCCTTCTCTTCTCTAGGCTGAGCAGCCCCAATCTTCTCAGCCTGTCTTCATAGGAGAGGTGCTTCAGCCCTCTGATCATCTTCATGGCCCTCTTCTGGACTTGCTCCAACACATCCACATCCTTCTTATGCTGAGGACCCCAGAGCTGGATGCAGTACTCTAGGTGGGGTCTCATGAGAGCAAAGCAGAGGAGTCAACCTGCTGGCCACGGTGCTTCTGATGCAGCCCAGCATACGGTTGGCTTTCTGGGCTGCAAGTACACA
>VZRE01009004.1:181443-216026 GCA_013396775.1 Cephalopterus ornatus | reverse complement strand
AAACTCTCTTTGCCTGCCAGCCTTGGTCCAGTGTGTGTGTGTGTGTGTTCCTGAGCTCTGAGCTCCCTGCTCAGGGACCTGGAGAGCTGGAACTGGAGAGCATCTCCCTCAACTCTGTCAGAAACCTACCAAAAGTAATAATTTCTTTACCCTTTGTTATTGCATCACCTACAAACATACCTCTTTCCCACAGCAATCTAAAAAAAAAAAACTAAAGGAAGCTCTCCCAAGCATTTGACAGCACAAACCAGAAAAGAAATCACACAATTGCAAAACAGTCATAGCAACAAGTGAAAAAAACTGTTAAAGCTCTTCTTTCTAATAAGAATCTACTAAGGTTTACATCAATACTGACATTCCAAACATCTGCAGAGATCCTAATGTTAGCATGGTACATCAAAGGCAAAAGTCTTAATACATGAAAAAAGAGAGCCAATCTCAAACCTCTCCCTTCCTGACAAAAGATTTGGAGCAGATGTAGTTATCCTCAGCAGAACAAAGCTGTTGGATCCTCCACTATCTGACCAAAATCACCCTTTAGTTGCTGTGAATAGGCCTGCAAAACTGAGGAAAAGACTTGAGAGTACATAGGGAAGACACGACCCATAAATTCCTTACTTTTAAGTCCTATTCTTGCACTGCTTTCATTCACATTCACACCAAAGGAAGGAGCTCCTTCACACAATGTTTGAAGAACAGTTAGAGAGTCAATAGGAAGCGGATGTGTAACAGCACTAATCATTTCCCCACTAAAATGACTAAGAAATAATGCAGCAGATTTTAGCTATACCCATACACATCTTCCTAATTCCTAAACCTAAAGTGAGTTTAGAGAAAATGTCTTAAGCTTTCCGCAAGGATGGTGACAATCACAGATTCGGTACTTCATTAAGTAAACTCCAACTCTCCAAAAAACAGCAAACAAAAGGTATGATCCAAAAGCTACACTATGGAGAGGCACAAGAAGGTGGTTCAGTTGTTCTGATGTGCAACTGTCCAACTCCAAATCAGTGATTCTAAACTAGTGTGGAGTACCCAAGAAATACAGGGCCAACACTCCAGGAGCCATTCCCTGCTCTGCACATACTTTCTTCCTCCTCTCCTCTTCGAGAGAGACACCTAAGGGCAAAGTATCAAGGACACCGGGGGAAAAACTGAAGTAACAGAGGAAAAGGACCCATCTCTGTGTTTATCTATTTGTGCTGTGAGGGGCTGGAACACACGGGCACAAAACAAGCACAGCAGCAGTTTCACTTTCCCTACCTCCAAGTTTGGTACAATTCTGAAGTTTTGAAAACTTTCTGCCTGAGGGTGAATGCTCACATGAATAAACTCACTTAAAATCAAGTACATCTCTTTTTAACCTGCAGCAGCCTGAACGCCTACCAGCCACAATGCCCTCAACTGATGGGCGACCAGGAAAGACATGACACTCTAGAGCACTGAGCAAACTAGGAACTGAGATCCAATCCAAATTCTGCACTCTGATCTAAAAATCCCAGCATGACCAATGTGCTCGTAAACACTCAGACTGCCATCTCTTACAGAGAAAACCACGATCCTACTGCTTTTACACACCCTCCCTTCTGTATTCCTGTCTCTCCTGTCACAGTAGCCATAACCTTCCTGGGACTGGCACAGTGTCTTAGTTTTACAGACAGCACAGTGAAGTCCCAGCCCATAAATAAAATACCACACAACAGCAATAAATCATTTTCTGTTAATAACTGGGAGAAAAGAAAACTTGATCCTCTTTTTTACAGCTATACACAGTTCAGATCAATAACGCATTATGTTACACAGCATTACTTAAAAGGCACATATACAAACTGCTCTAGGAGTAAAAAAATGTATCTGCAAAACAGACAAAGTATTTTTCTAAAAAAAAAAAATTAAATAATCTAAGATATTCTACACTTGCCTCCTAAAATAAGGTAAAAAAAATAATGGAAGCAAATGAAAGTAAACCTGTAAACCTGAGAAAGAAAGTTCTAATTTTCTGAGTACAATTTTCACCCGTTGAAAGGACACAGCTGGCAGAAGAGAGCACACTGCAAACTGAACTGTCACACTACCACCACGGGGGCACACATCTAAGGTTGGAATTTCCTGCTTTCCCCTGAATGTACTTGTTTTGAGATTCTGCTCTCTTAACCTTGCAGTCTCAGTCATTTTCTTTTTGAAGCCTGAAAATGCAAAAGTGAGAATGAAGAATTTCCTGTACATCAGTCCTTTTGCACTTAGTTCTCTGTAATGGTTTTTCCATATTTTTATTGAATTGCCCAACAGTTTCAGTATTACCATGAGAAGTAATACTTTTGTTCAAAGAAAATCTAAAACTTTGCCTGTAGAAAAGGCCTAAAAGGATGCCTTTTCTGTTTCCAAACTCACTAATAAAAAAACAAAAGTAATTTTAAACAACTGATCATATTTGGGAGGAAAGGATGTGTAATTAAAAGCTGAATTATCACTGAATTACCCCCAAACTGACAGTCAGTGATCACTTTATTTCCAAAGAGTTTTGTGCAGGATCTTCATACACTTACACTCCCATTCAAACATTTGTCAGAACACATTGTTTCTCAGGATTTCACCCACTTTTTTCCCCAAAATGTCAGACTGACTTAGGCAAGTGGGAACTTGGACTTGGCTGCACTGAGAACAACTTGGTTTCTTACTGAAGTACTCCCACAGCCAGCAGCAGAATCACTGGTGTGAGGGACCTGCTGTAATTGGAGACTGAGCAGCAATGGTGTCTGTATGGAAATGTCACACAAATGGCAGAAATGCCACAACAAAAGTGAAACAGAGGGAGAAAACCACCCACCTTCTCATCTACAGGAAGGAAGCCACAGAAATTTGATGACATGGTTGTGAATGAAGTGTGTAACTCCAGAAAAAAAAAAGATACTAAAGGAGATAGAAGAAATACTGTCTCCAAAAAGTTGCTGCCACAACAGGAATTGTGCTAAGTCTCCCCAGGTAGACAAGCCCTCGGATTCATTTCCTCACTTTGCTTTTGCAGGTTCTTTTTTTTTTTTTTTTTTCCCCCACTGTGCTTTTATATTGTGAAAAGACAGTGAACAGCCTGACAAGGTACTGGGAAGAACAAAGGGGAAGAAAAGGCAATTACAACCACCAACAGGTGAAATATGGACAGAGGGATAGCAAATAATCAAACTCAGTCACATGACATGTGTGTGTATGTACACTGGATTTCTTATTCTAGCACCAATATGCCCAACCCACATGGCCTGAACAACAGCTATAAATAAATAGGGGACTGTCCCTGCCCCAAATTGCTGACATTCTAGGCATCAAATGGCAGCCACAGCCAGACAAGTTCAGGAACCAAGTCTATATGATGATTATAAATCTTGACATCTTGATGATATCTTATCGAAGATGATTTGATGCTTCCTTTTAAATGTATTTAATGTGTATTTCTCTCACCACTACCCATTATAGTGTCCTTGCAAAGCCTTGGGTCAAACAGTTCTGTAAAATCTGTATTTAGTAAAATTAAATGGTTACAAAGTTATCTAAGCAACATAACACTTTTGCTTAACAGTCAAAGCACTGCAGTTCCAGTAACCAGCCAAAAACTTCAATACTGCTAAGTATATAAAGATTTCCAATATAAGTTTCTGGCAATATCATCCAGTTAGCCACAAGCACTATTCTGCATATGCATTCCTGAGAAACAATTGCACACTATTCCATAAATCAAACCTGCCCACAGCACTCAGGAACTCGTAACAGCGAACTGTTACTCCCAAGTACAGCTGTTGGCAGCCACTGGATATAAGGTCATTCCAGTGTAATAAATAAGACTTGATATAAGGTTTTCCTACGTTTAACAACACAGTCACTAGCCTTAGTTATGTTATAAAGATTTCTGTGGACACAATCTTCATTACTAGATACAGTTTCCAAGACAATGATTTTCACTCCATAGCTACAGTTACAAGTTCTTCCTAAGTTCTCATTACTTTTTCCACTTGAATTTGCCATTTTGAAAGCATAAAGTCATAAGAATTTTCTGATTTCCTCCAGTATTGATCCCTTTGATTTTTCCTATGTTCTTTTAAAGACTAATAATTCTCTCTTCCTAACAAGCTGCCCAAAGGACAAGACACAGCCGGAGGATACATTAATGCAATCAGAAACACACACAAGTTACCAAGTTCAACAGTTATTTGAAACCTGGTCAGTGTAAGAGGCAGGAGATTCAGTATATTCTGGGTCCATCTTTCAGGAGCATTTTTCTTACCAGGACCTTAAGGACAGTTTTAAGAATGGCATTTAAAGGAAGACAATGAAGGCACGCAGCATCTTCACAGCTCACAAGTCTCTAACATGAAAGACAGCATGGGAAAAATCAAAAACATACCCATCTGAATTTTAATACTTAGTGAAAAAATGCTGCAGTACTGGCCTGTGATGGTACCTGACACATTTAAATCACAGATCACAGGTGACCAGCAGCATGGGCTACACTGGAAAATACAAGATGAAAGGCATGCTTCAGATGCGTGAGGGTAGCACTATCAAGGAAACAAAGAATGTGATCAGCAGTTTGATTAGGGAAATTATATTTTCAGCAGGATTCAGGTAACCTTGAAAAAAAACGAAAACAGTGCAAAAGAAACAGTGGATACTTGCTTTTCATAACATACTACGGGAGATGAAACAGTACGGGAAAAATCTAGAGGCACACAGTCTGAGAGGACATGAGAGGCTGGAATGAAACTTCTGCACAAGCTCATTCTATGCTTAATATGCACTACAGAAAAATTTTAAAAGTGAAGGTTTACTTGGGTTTTTTCCACATTTAATTTTCAGCTTGTATGTACATAGAAATAAAGCAAATTTCTTAAATTATTAATGGATAATAGATCACCACACTGATTCCAATTTCTATGAAAAATGGAACAAGTCACCACGTAAGAAGTACATTAATTCTTTTGTAATGTACAGCATGAAAACATCCATCTGAATCTAGAATCTTGACAAAAGCATACACACAGCTTTTGAAAAGGTATTATTCCAAAGTATCAGAGGTAGCCTTTCAGAAAAAAGAAAAAAATTCACACCATTCGAAATGTTTAGAGACAGAACACACAAGCTGCACAGTGAGTTCAACAATCACCATTCACAACGTAATGTTAATATTTACTCACAGTCCCTGGCACACCAGCAAGATTTTCTTTTAATTTTGCACATTCAGAAGATAAAAGGTGTGAGCATTAGGGAATAGCACATCGTAAACTTTTGATTTTGCTGAGAAAAGGACAATAAGAGGGAAGAATTTAACATTCCCTCACCCCACATGAAGACAAAGACTGAAGTCTTAGCAAAGCCTTGGGCCCTGAAATCATACCTGGCATATAAAAGATAAATAGAGACAATAACTATACTTATAAATGAAAAAACTTCAGAATCAAGTGAGATAATAGAATTAGAAGGCAGTATGTTTAAAGGAAGCCATTTAATTGTCAACATTGACCATTTTTTTGTGGTAGCCAAAAGGTAACCTGCAGAAAGAGGAATTAATGGACAGCAGGCCCAACAACAGATTGGATAATGGGGCCATCTCAACCTAAACTCGGAAAACTGTGGAATTATCGCTCTCAGGGGAACAGCAGGGTAAGAGGGAAGCATGTTCATATTTCTGATAGATTTCTCTGATCATTTACTGGCTATGACTGGATCAGGTGGCCCTGCAGCCTCCCCTGATGTGACAGTCCCTGGCTGCAGCAGAGGGCAGTTACTGACACAACAGCACCAAGGGAGGATAAAACCTGGATGGCAGAACCAGACCACCATCTCTCCCACAAGGGTAACGCTTCACCACTACAGCACTTCAGTTTCTTGGTTACACAGGACACTTATTCCTAGTGGACTCTGCCTCTCTCACCCTACAGTTTCATTACCTCTACCCACCACAAACTGTTTTACAGTGGATAGCAAATCAGAGGAATTCCTTCCTCCAAACTCATGGCACACTAAGCACACTGCATTTATGAACTTTCAGGTAGCACCAAAACACAAAGAAGGAATCTCATCCCCTAAGAGTTGATGCAGAATGCTCCTTCCTCACACTGCACTGCTCTGAAACTCTGACCTGCTCCGCAGTCAGGGCAGAGTAGCCCAACCGTGCCAAGCTCAAGGACAAAACAAGCATCTCTCACTCTTGCAGCAAACACCTCAGGAGACTAGAACCACACAAAATGCCCTTCCCCTCAAAGGTCTCTAGAAATCACAAATACTTTTGTGAGGGAACAGAAGAGGTCACAAAGATAATCTAAGTTGCATTCTTGGCTCTTGCCATGGTCTGATGTACCCCTTTAGCAAAGACATTTTCCCTCCCCTGTGCCTCACTTCATCTATGCCCAGCACCAATACCGCCACACTGAGGTCCTCTCCAAAGTGCTCACAGTCTGTAGATAAAGAGTATCCTGTAAAGTGCTGATTCACTGGTGCACTGCAATAGGAGTGAACAGTACACAGGAGGGGCACAGAAATACTCTAATGGAGCCTCTCTCTGCAGGAAATCATTTCTGCATTGAGCCCAAACCAAATTCTACATCCCGGCCAACTTTCAGTGCTAAGGGCAGCAGAGCACAAAACTCTGCTTAGCAGGGTTAGAAAAGTGGAAAGGGGTGGGTAACAATTTGTCTGAATAAATGACCAAGTAGTAGGGGATTACAAAAGACTATTTAAAAAACAACAGTTCTACATTTCTATAATCCAGCAGTAAATAACAGAAAGCAGAAGCACTGGTGGTGAGGGTTGGCAGGTTTCTGATGGCAGTGGTTGGTTTTGCTTTTTAAATAGCTCATTGATTTTGGACTGCATCCATCTCCAGCATTGTGATTACACTTCATATAGTAATTTACTTCAAACCAGAGTGTGCTTCTCCAGCCAAGTCTTTGTTTTGTAAATGTCATAGCACTTCAAGACCATTAACCAGCCACCCCTATTCCAAGCTGATATTCCTAAATTCAGTAAAAGTAAGTATCAGCAACACTGCAACTGAGCCAAATGAAAATGGAGAATGTATTTGACTCTGTATAGCTCTGAGTGCCAGTGTACTTATTGCTTATTTCTGGGAAAGTTCAGGTCAGCTGATTACTGGGCTCACTAATGTTATCCATCCCAAGCCCCATAGAAACCAGACAGTCATTCCCATTCCCCATGGAGGATGTTACATGCTTTGTGCTTAAGGACTTTATGGATCAACTGGGCATTAACTTTCAGGCATTTTACTGACAACCAGGAGTCCTGGGCTCCATCCCTGCTACAACTAACTGCCCCCTCCATATCATTCATGTCCTTCCCAGTTGCCTGCTTGGATCAGGCCAAACCAATGTGCAAGCACCACAGTGTCAGGGCAACTCCAGCTATTAGAAACTGCAACAAGGTGCTTCGCCAACTAATATCTCCCCCTTCCATAGAAAGCAGAAGGTAAGCACAGCTTTGCCGAACCCCTTGGGTTAGGAGTGAGAGGAACAGTGCTACAAAGCTCATCTTCCCTCCTACAGCCGTGAGAACATGAGAACACCTGGTCCCACTACCCTCATTCAAGGTCAAATCAATGCTATTTCACAGAAACAAGACAAAATTAGTGCTTTACGACCAACTTGTTTTCATTCGTCAAAGCTTTCTCTTGAGAGGCTGAGTGAACAACTCCCGTTGCCTGCTGTAAAAACAAGTGCAAAGAACAGTAATTTTTTTAAACTCCTGAGCTCAGAGTTTTCCACCATTACCTCTGACAGCTGCTAATTTGGTGACTGTAAAGTGATGTAGGTTTAAAAGTATCTTGTTCTGTCCCTCTGCAGAGACCATCAGCAGAACAAATAAATTACCAGTGCCTGGATCCTCAGTATAAGAGGACAGCAGCAGAGACAAGCTATCTGTGGGTCCTTAGGGGCACCTGTTACCACCCCATAAAGGACACAGAAAAGGGAGGCCAGGTTCTCTCTGCTGTCTGCCCACAACAAAGCTTTCCTGTCAGAGCATTGATACCTCTTCTGACAGCAACTTTCAGCCTGCACAGCCACATCACTTCTAATCCACTAACAATGAATTAGTTGCCTTACTTGGAAGTGCCCCAAGGAGTGCAGGGACTGCATAAGGGAACTGGGGGGCGGGGTTCGCAGAAGGATGGCTGTGCCAAGTAATATGTAGCATCACCACAAAGATATACATCTAAAACAATACATTTGTTTACATTCAAGCCTAAAAAAATATTGGGACAAAAATCAGTATGTTTAAAGGAGAATCTCTGGGTTATCGAAGGGGAAATGGATTTACAAAATGAAAGCATCCCATTTGATCATCCATTTAAATAGGCCTCCTGGGCATTTCAGCCTGCAGCCACAAGAGAAAGACAGAAAAGGCAGCCACATCTTTGGATGGGACAGACTGACCGGGTCCAAAACGCATCCAAGACAAAGGCTCCTGTGTAGAGCCAGAGTGACAGGCCAGGATCATTACAGCAGGCACATTCTCCTCCGTTACCCTGCTCCTGTTACACTCTGGAACACTCGCACATCTCCTGCACACTCCACCTTGCCTGCGACTCCACTTGGAGCAGAGTCACACATCTGTCGAGTGACTTACCATGGCTACGGGCTTTTAGGCTACACCACAGACCAAAACATGAAGAGAAAGTAAATCCAGCAGCTTTCCACCCCAGAAACCCACCCCCAGGAACCTGATTACAGTCAACATGCCAAACACCCAAGATTTTGTGACACTGTATGATTTCGCAGGAGCTGATTGTGATGAATTCCTAAGCAGCCAGCTGGACATTTCATTCCTGCCTCTCTCCCTTCTTCCTGTCCTGTGACTGACAGGGAGGGCATTTGGCAGCCTGCAGCTGATGCCAATGCGCCTCCTCCTCCTCAAATCAGATGTATCAACAACAGCACTGGAGACAGGCATCCCAGCAAAACACATCCAGCAGAAGCTTGATTTATTAAGTGTTCAGGCAAAGACTGGCTTGCTAATATTGCAAAGTTTAAATGGGCAGTGGGCTTGAACCACAGTGCTAAAGCTGTCCAGATGTATGGACTGGGCACTAGCCCAAGTACAACAAACCTGCCCACAGCTGTGGCATACTTAATCAAATCTTAGACTAATTATTTTGCCCAGCTAAATCCAGCACCTGTGAAAATTGTCTTATTTCAGCTGTGGGCAAAGCTACTTAAACAACATTTTCAATTGCAAGAAGAAAAACCAAAACAACATTTCCTCAAGTCCAAAATATCCACAGCCAAATGGAAGTACTGAAGCAGTGCAGAGGGAATATTTAACCCAACTCATATCAAAACTCCTACTCACACAAGAAAGGTCTTTATTATTAATACTTGTGGCATTTACAGGTCCTCAGAACTGCCTTTTAACTTCTATCAAAGCACAGAAGGAGGTAAGAGCTCAAAAAGTAAACAAAAAACATTCTCTCTGGATGTCCCCCCTTCCAAACAAGTTTATCTCTTCCCCCTGAAATTTAATTCCCACCACTATGTTCTCAGAGCTGGACAGTTGAAAATCCATTTCTTACACCGCAGTACTTTTGAGAATTATTTCATCAGTATAATATTAATGGTATTGTCTGATTTAAGGCATAAAAATCAGTTAAGACTTCTTCTCCTCAGCAGTAGGCAGCAAGGCTAACTCTACTGCTTTGCTTTGACTACACTAACAGTACTAAAAATTGTGTACATAAAAGTAAATTGTGCATGAAAATCGTACAAGTAAACACCACTACATACAAATTAATAAAGTGCTATTTTTTAGCGTGCCTAAGTCAGATGTCTCTGCTGCAAGGAACATGAAATCTGAAAGGTATCTGAAAGCTTCTAAAACCAGGATACTCTTTTCTCGGGCTGTAAAGTGTGCTGTTGGCACTTTATCATTCAAATAACAAGAAACGAAAACACTCCAAAAGGACAGAGTTAATTCGATGCAAAGATCTTCCCTCAGTAAATGTCTCGCACAGCACCACTCTTAGCAACAGAATGTTTATCCAGCACAAGATAAAGAGAGGGGCTTTTCACTGACACCTGGGACAAAACCAAAGAACAAAAGCAGCTCCCAGTGCAAGAGAGCAAAGTTAAATTTTTCAAGTGTTCCCACCTAATGTAGACAGAAGGCCAGCCATAGCAAGTTACAACAAGCAACCTATTTACCCACTTCCAGAGAACGCTTGTAAATTTAAACTGTGTGAAATGTCTAACTACCTCTTTCATTCCATCAAAAGGCTTCATCAGCAATGGACAATAAAGCCACTGGCTTGACCTAAAGGGGCTGGCAGGTTAATCTATTCTGACCTTATCTTTATTCAATCATAATACTGAAAGATTGCCTGAATGAATAACCAGCATTTAACAATGCCTACAGCCGCTCTTTCACGACAGTGCTCCTCTGAAGGGCCCTCCAAACCAATTTTTTTAATCACGGGGAATATTAAACATTTTCAAAAACTAATGGTTAAATAAACCAAAATGCCGTTTCTCACTCATTGGTACAAAACAGAAAAAAAGAGGTAAAAAACCAAAAGCAGAAGAATATTTTATCTTGCCCTTGAATGTCTCTTTTAGACTTCTACCATTGCTTATCGTCAGTTTTAGATAATATGCTATCTCTTCTTAACTGTCAATCACATCTTTTTTACTTCTAGTATTTTCACTCAAATGGAAGAAACTAGACAAAAAAAAGCTTCTACTTAATAAAACCTGAGTTGTAACAACAGGCTTAATCATAGAGGCCTCAGCACTTTGTACTTTAATAACGACTGGTTTGTTTTCAAAGCCCATTCCATCAGGGCACTCAGCATTAACACAGCAAAGCAATGAGTTAAAATCAAGAACATACTTAGGCCCACAGAAATCAGTAAACTGGATTCACCACTCAGTGACTGATTTAATCACTCAACTCTCACGTGTTTATGTATGTCACAGCCTGTGTTTAAATGCCCTTCTGCAGAAAAGTCTCCAGTGCTCAACACTGGAGTGCACAATCCTACCCAAGCGTTTTCCTCCTTGTAAGAGTACAATAAACACCTGTAGGGAGGAACTCCAGGGTCTGACATGCCCCTGTTAGAGCAAGGTAGTAGTGAAGCATTTTGACATAAAGCAAGAGCTGTGCTCTCATTTGAACATCAGTTCGAGCACTTACTCTTCCAGCATCAACAAGCAAATGCATCTTCATTTAATGTTCTACACCTGGAAATGATTTGGCAAAACATAAGAGAAGGTAAAGAAGTACAGCCATCAGGCACTAACATGACATTTGGAAATGCCATTAAAAAAATCCATGCCAAGCCCAGGAACAAGGTCTAAGTTTAAATCTATTCCTAATTAGATTCAGGAAGATGCTTGAAATACCAGTCAAGACTAAGTGCCATTACCTTTCTCCAAAAGCACAATCAAAGAACAAGCAAGTCAACCATAAGGCAGCAACTACAGCATGTGATGCCAGAGGAATGAAAAACAAAAGGTAAGAGTTTTTCCCTTTGTATTGCAGAGGATACTGTTACAAACTACTCAGAAATTCCTACCTTGAAAAGCTGTGATGTGACCGACAATCATGTACTTCAGTTCAAAGTTCAGTGCCTGGATACTTTGAGTCCTCTCTCTCCGAACAGCTGCCTGGTAGCTTTCTTCCATTTTTTTGGTGCAACACGTTGGTGCCCTGTGTTGACAGATCTGTAAATCTGACTCTAAAAGCAAACAAGAAAAACACAACAATTAGAAAACCTTTTTAAAACTTACACCATAAAAACAATGCTTCTTAATGTCAGAACTACCATGTTTTAGATTTTAAAACAAAGCCAAACCCGCAAGGAACGACATTGTGAAACCCAATTGCTGTCACAAGAACACAAATTTACGACCATTTCACCTAAATTTGGGTAACATCACCTTATCAGCTGGTAAGCTATTTTACACTGTTAAGAGCACTGGGCAGAAAAAGCATCTGAGCAAAGTCAAAGTCAAGGACAACAGAATTATTGAAGATACACATTCAAAGGGGCAACATTTCCACTGTACACCTTGTGCTAAAGGTATCAAAACGTGAACTTGTGAGTGATAACCGTGCCTCAAATTAGGATCCAATACTAACCCACACAGTGCCTCGAGGAATCACCCACTCACCTCTTACACTAGGGGAACCAGCTTAAAAAAACATCTTTGAACTCCTAAGCAGCTCACCCAAAAAAAAAAACAAAAAAAAATTGTAAAGGTACTAAAATCACTCCCACCTTGCAACTACAGAGGAAGTTGAAACTCAATTAAAAAACTTGATTTCTGTAGGATATGTTTACTTATTTTAAAATAATTCCATCTTTATACATATCTCATTAAGTTTAGTGCCCTTGAATAGGAAACCTACATCACACAGATGTGATGGACATTTAGGGTCTGACTGTTCTACACCACGGGATTTACAGGTGCCAGAAAGGATTTGGTACAGGCTGCAGATGAGTGTATTCTCGTGCTTCACAAACACGTATTTTAAGAAGGGGACAAAAGAAAGCAAGGGACTATTAAGTAAGCTAGAGGCACACAGAAAATACCAGAGCCAAAACAGTCACATGATATTAAAAAGCAGGTTATTTCCACTGCAATTTCTCAGTGGAACAGGAACACCCCAGCAGGAAGGCTCGTGCCAGTGTCAGGGGCTTCCTTCCCTCCACCTTGGGGTAGAAATGGTGGTCCTGAGGGAATGGGGTTGCAGGTGTCCACCTCCAGCCCATCTCTCTCAGGCTTTAAGGAGAGAGCCTTTCCCAGGAAAGACCAGTGCCACACAGAGGGCCAAGCTCCCCCTCCCACCCCACCAACGGCTTTAGGAGTCATTTTAACACCCAACAGCACAGGGCAGCACAGCCCAGCTAGGATGGACCCAAACCAGTGGTGAGACACCAGCACCCTCCCTGTGCCAGGTCTGGAGCTGGCCTGTCCCCACACTGCCACCTCTCTGTGCCCAAACCACTGTTAACACCACTAGCAGTCCCCTTCCCAAACAGCACCACACACTTGGAAACAGCCCCAGCTCTCAAAAAGGCCATAATTCCTCCGCAGCATTTCTCCCTCAGGCCACTGCAGAGCACCCAGACCAAGCCCTGAGACAGAAACATTAATGAACAATCCCGCTGCACTAACCCTCACACCTGGCCTTGCAGGTTAGCACATGGCCATGCTCCACACAGAACTGACAACGATTAAAAACAAGAGGATGCAGACTGAAAAATCAGTACAGACACCCAAATGACCAGGCTCTGCTCAGAGCCAGCTCCAGTCAACAGCTGACTGAGACCAAGCCCGCAGGGAGGAGTTCAGTAACTCTCCCTTGTCAGGAAAAAAATGAAAACACCAAGCTGGCTGAAACATCTCATTCGACTTGAAAATGTTGTTTCCAATTTATAGCAACTCTGATTTAAAAGTGAGGCTAATTTATGTCAAAAAGATCAAAAGCAAAGCAAAATATTTGAATTAATATCCTCTGATACATTTTTGTATCAGTTTACAAACGAACACCGAAGTTGTCACAGACTGAGCTAACTCAGGATACCATTTTGGAGGTGGATTTGTTTCACGCTTCCATCTGATCTCAAAAATAGGAAACAACAAGTCTCCCCAGTCAGATCTGCAGTCCCAAGCCTTGCTGAAAGCCCAAGACAAGACCATTGTGCCCTGGCAGGAACCAGCAGGCTGCCAAAAGCAGCAGCAGGAGGGCTGCACTTGTCACCAGCTGGGCACACTCCTCTGCTCCCGCCTGCCAGAGAAGCTGCCCCAGGTTGAAATCAGCTTCTTGCCCAGGCTAATTTTAACTAGGGTGGGTTCCCTGATCCAGTTCACCCCGTAACACGTTTGTTCTGTCACAAGGAAATGGGGGTGGGGGAAGGACCACTTCTCTGAGCTGGCACCACAAAGCACATGTGAAATTATAGTACAGGCTGCTGAGCAACTCAGTGCACAAATAGGTGTCTGAGCAGAGGGACTATAAATGTTCCTTGGCATCTGCAGTGCCAGGCTGCTGACACTCAGAGCACTTCTCCTTACTCAGCAGCCCTCTGAATTTTTTGTTTGAAAGGCTTTTGCAAAGCTCAGACCTGTATCAAAAAGGTTTGAAATACCAAGTGCTCCATGCTATGTGCTGGCCCTCGCCAGAAAGCTCTCCCTGGCTATCACTGCTGTGCCTAGTCCTCCCCCTTGAACCTCAGGAACCTGCTTCTCCTCCAGCAAGCTTTAAGAATACAGATATCTCAGCTGGAACTGCACTCCTGGGATTCCCTACCCAGCTATCTCCTCTGAGGAATACTCCAGGAGCCTGAAGATTAGGTTTTGTTGGTCCAGAGCCAAAATGAGACAGAAGCCACTCCTAAACAGAAACAGCACTAAGCCTCTGACAGTTAAGGAGCCTGATGTAAAACACAGAGCACTGGAAGACCAGCAAAGAGCCAACTCCCCTCCCAGCACTGTCAGGTCAGTGCTGTCATGCACAGCTCGGCAATTTCACTGCCTTCAGAACTAGCCTGAGGGTATCACTTTTAACACAATTATAGAAACCTAATAAAAGTTTTCAGTACTATACATGCCTGGGTGCTGAGATTAAATTAGAACTCATTAATAATGTCTTAATGTCTTTAATAGCTCTGATACTAATTTTAGTTTATCTCATCTCTTTCATCTTAATAAAGAATACCCTCTCCAACAGGAGAAGAGGAAGGGAGGAACACAGTGACCCAGCAGTGACTGAGGGGCTGAGCACCCCACAGTGCCGTGGCAATCGCCCCTGCTCATATGTGCTCTGCATACCAGCAAAAGGGAGACAACCTTAAGGGCAAACTCTTCTCTGAGTTTAGGAACAAAGTCATTCTATACACCAGAGAAAAAGCATCGGTTGTGAAAGAGGGAAGAAAAGTTACCAGTAGCATCATTTCAGTGATACATTCTGCTAATATCCCTCTAGGACTTTCTTACCTGCTTTTCCCAAGCTGCCTCTCATTTCCTAACTCATGATTTAGTTCGGAGGAACCTCTAGTTCAACCCTTTAAAGCAGGATTTTTATGTAGGATGAAGGCCCTACATAAGGGATTCATCCAGCCAAGTTTCGAGTACCCCTAAAGAAAAAGAAACTTACCACTCCCCTCGTGGTAAAACAAGTGAATTAAAAAATCCTATCTAAAGATAACTTCCCGTGTTCCAACTCATGTCTGTTGCTTCTTTGCCTATCACTGTGTGCCTGCGAGAATCTGACTCCGCTTTTCTGCCAAAAGGTAGCTGAAGGCAGCAGTATGACGTCCCTTCATCTTCCCTTCAACTGGACAAACCTAGCTCTCTATTCCCACTTGTTCCAGCCCCTGACCATGATGGGAGCCCTCTGCTAGGACTCTTAACTTTATGCCACAGATGTGAAGCACCTGCATCCCGAGACACCTCTCTCTGTATTCCATTTTCTTATGCATTAACTTACTGACAGAGCAGAACACTTTCACCTGTACATGCTTCAATTCCAAAAGGTTTATAGCTTTCCTAAAACAAATGAGTTTTCTGCTTCAGATCAGATGGAAGGATTCCTCTGCTGATTATGTACGTTATTTTTACATTCAAGTCTTTTTCCCTTGAGAATTGGTTAAAACTGTGGCTCAGGTTATTTTTTTAAAGTGAGAAAAACTACAGACTTTAAATCCTTGCTGTTATTATAAAAACCAGGATAAAGTATCTTGCTCTACGTTGAAAAACAAAGTCACGTTCAGAACAGCAGAAAAAAAAATGTACTACCTGAGTCTAAAAAATGAGTATTTTGGAAAGCAACAATGATCCCTATTGAAAACTCCTCTGCAATACCGAAGCACTTAATACATGCCAAAAGTATCACCTTCAGACACCTCCCTGTCAAAATTATTGATCACTTAAGGTACCAAATGCACAAAAAACTATGCATCTTTATTTGATCTCTAGCTGGCCAGGTCTACTGAAATCAGCTGTGGTTTATTTTGTTGTGTGTTGGAAACTTCTTTAATTTTAAATCAAAATGTTTTGGGCTTCATTCGGAAGTTTGGTACCAATAAAGTCTAAGACTTTGGCCATGAAAGCTCACTCAATCAGTATAATTTCCTAAAAGCAGAGAGGCCTGTTTAGCAAGCAAAATTAAGTTCTTCCAAAAGCTGAATATATATTTATTTCGTTGGCTGACCATGTAGTTTAGCAGTTCTGTCTTTAAAATGCTGAACACACTGTAAAAGCCATACTGTGAAACCAGAACATCAAGTAATCACACAGTAACTGATCCACCTGCATTAACTTTTTCAAAGACAGGCTGATTTTTTATTTTTTTTTCCAAACAAGCTGAGCCTTAAACTTGCACTGCATAGAACAGTCCTGGGCACGATCAGAAGGTGAGCTCAGTGCAATCTGTCTTCTGACAGTTTTTATTCCTTTGTATTTGGGCAAACATTTAAACACTACTTCTAAACAAAGCTTTAGTCCAAAGCTCGAGATTTTAACATTGTACAAATGTCCTCAAAGACTCCCAAGATTGATTATGCCTCGGCACAGAGGAGGGTGCCAGAAGTCGCTTGCATTGTATTTGGCCCAGCTGAACAGGAGCCAACACTTCATCCTTCTTGAGACTCATCTGCCTGGTGTAGCTGCTGCCTCAGCTAGAGGAAAATTCAGCAATTAAATGCAAATTAATTCAAGGGAGAAGGCCAAACCAAATGAAAAAGGAAGGAGTTTTCAGCCAGGGCTCCCCCTGCAACTACTTGATGCATGAGCAGAGCCCACAGAGCCACATCAGGCAAAGGGAATCCAACCACTGTACGCTGCCACAAGTTCGTGAGGTTCTTTTCCTACACAGCTCTTGTGCCCCAGCAGCCCTAAAACCATCATCACCTTCACCTGCAAGAGCCATGTCACAAAACTCATCCACATAAACACAAACCATTCTCACCCAGTAGGGAGCAAAGCTCCCTGTGCACAGCCTTACACCCTAGCCCAGTCCCCCTGCGACTAATAAAATGTTTTCAACTATAAAGACACACAAAGCACATTAAACCCATGAAGCTCAATGTGTGCATAGTCAAACAGCTACTATTTGATTTATCAATGTTTAAAGTATGGTAGTTCCTATGCTTGAAGTCCTGCGTGCCAGGAATTACCTGAAAAGCCAACAAGCCAGTGCAGCAGTGACAAGTGCACAGCTGCAAATGGCTCTGAGACAGAAAACAGCAACTAAGCCAATAAACCGTCTGCTCCCTGAGCTGGGGTAACATCCAGGTGAGCTCCAGGGAGCAGAGACTCTAAGTCAGATGAAGATGTCTGTTCCTCCTGCCTCAGGTGGAGGAACTGTGGCCAAGCCCACCCAACTCACATTTTCTGACTATTCGGAAAGAATCTTCCAATCTGTTTCTAACTCTTTATTTTGTTAAAATAATCCTACTGTCAGCTTTAATATAAAGATTACACAGACAAACAGCATGTTAAAAGGACCCTTTAAAAGCAAAAAGCTGATAAAATACCAAATCAGAGTCTGAATTTGTCCCATCTGTCTTTATGCAGCTTGACAACATATCCAGCATGGCAAATTACAAGTGCAGTTTGGAAAACACAAGTCATGAAAGTTTCCTTTCCCTGATCCCTTGTTTCATAATGTAAATTAACAGAGACACTGTTTAACTTGACCACTGGACTTTACATTCTCACTGTTCTTCTGAAATACACCGAAGCATCACTAAGGCCATGAGCAGATGTGCTATTCCAGTGGAAACAAACAAGGATAAATACTAACGTAACTACTCGCATGTGTAACTACTTTCAACTCTGTTAAATAGAATAGCTTGCATTAGTTCAAGAGTACTGGAGTAGACCTAAAAAAAAAAAAAGGTATGTAAAACCCCACAAAATGGAAGGACCATTTGACTCCACTGCAATTACAGCAGCAAATTGAAGGTGGGTGGAAATCTTGAACGGGACAGCAAGGGGGACAGCAGTAAGCACTAGATGTCATGACTCCAGAGAGTTGGCAGCATCAGCAAGTGCCACAGCTTGCAGGACAGCTGGAGACTATCAGGCACCAGCCCTGATCAGCTTCCAGAGCAGGAACTCTCCAAAATATACAGCTCTTAAGAGCAGCATCTGCACAATTCAGTGTTGTTAGGCCTGTTGCTAAGCTGGTTTTGTCTGAGTTTTTCCCATTTCCCTCTGCTGCTTGCATGGTTCTCACTGCTCTTGTATTCTGTTTTTTGGCCTAGTTTCCAAGCCACCTTCTGCCCTGCCCCATAGGGTAGTGGATGCCTGTTAGCTTTTTCACCTTGGCTTGTACCCCACAGAACCTGCCTCATGCCTGGGCCCAAGCAACAGAAAAACTATCTGACTGCCCTAAAGTGGATGTCCCTTCAACTTGCTGAAACCTCAACAACTGAGACCAGGCCCTCCCTTTACTCCTCTGAGTCCCTCTCCGTGCTTCTCACCCTCCTCAGACAAGGTTCACAATTCAAGACCTTCCAGTGCTTCCCAAAACAGTCTGGTTTTCACGAGTGTGCTGGAGGATGCACTTTTGGTATCAATGCCAAATAGCCATAGTACCACTGCTCCTAAGCACTGCCTTGAAAGGAACAAAGAAAGGGTGATTCATCTCCCACAGTTCATCGCCTCCCCCTCAGGTCTTCCCCCCAGTCAGCCCTGATCTCAGAAACAGCGGCATTTTGGTAGCAGAAGGCACGAAACCCACCTTAGAGAATTTCAGTCCACACTGTTAACTGAAAAGGCTGAGCAGCTGAGGAGAGGGACAGCTTGGTAAGTGCCAGGTGCTGTGCAGGGCGAGTGCTACCTGCTATGGCCAGGGCACTGCACTCCTACAGAGGGCTGATAAGTTCTTTAATGCTGATTAAATTAAATTATTTCACATGAGCCCAGTGCTAACTGAGATATCCTTTGAATGTGGGAGACAGCAAGGCTGTGACTGCTATAGAGCTTCCTAAACTACACAGGACATGCAAATTCAAGAGATTTACACTCTTGAGGATCCATCCTTTTTTTTATTCCTCCTCCTAGAGCTGATATAAAAGCACGAAGACTGATGCACGTAAAGCACATTTTAAAACAATTTATACTGACAGAGTTCAGTGGGTCTACATCAAAGGGGTTTCTACATTTACTGTAATGCCAACTCCTCCCTCCATTTTCCTGGGCCAACATGTATAACTGCAATACAGAGGTGAGAGAAAAATTACAAGAACTTTCATTAATTTAGAGTCTACTATGATTCATCTTTCATTATGTCCCATCACATTCCCAGCAGCAAATCCCATCCACGTTTTCACCACTGCCAACAAAAAAAAAAAAATCATAAATACATACAAAATATTTCCTAGATGAATCTAGTGAATCTTGTGCTCCATATCATCCAACAAACTAACAGCTGCATTTCTGCTCTCCAGTGGGGACAGCATTTCACTGCCACAGAACTCTGCCTTGCAGGGTGACCTGACTCAAGAACACAGAAACCACGGGAGGTGGAAAGCCTAAACTGGAAGACAGGTATGTAGCACTGTGTTTGCAACAAAACTGAAGTTGCTTTTAAATGAAAGAAGTAGGTTTGTAGCCCTTTACAGTGAGAAAAAAATCACACCTTCTGAATGCAAATCAATACTAGGCTGTCTATCTAGCCCTATAGGGAGATGAAATAGAATAGCTTTATGAAAGGTGTGAATCACCTCATTCATCTCAACTTCAAAGCCAAAAGATAATTCAGATGTTAACTGTTTTTTACCACTGACAGATTACTTTTTAATATGAACTAGTTCCTAATATGCTTTAGCTGCTGTGGTAAAATCCATATAAGGTGGCAGAGCACAGAAGATTTCAAATATATTGATAGGTTCATGACCAATTGTATTTCTTCTGTTTTATTTTCTCTGTCGACATATAAATCTCTAAGAAGGTTAGGTGGGAAGAAGAAACAAAAGCAAAGATAAATCTAAAGGAACCAAGGGACTATTAGATATTTGGGTCACAGACTCAGAAAGTGAAATTGCAAGAACAGCACTGGAGAAGTGAAGAATAATAATTCCCCAACACTCCCTCCCCTCCCCAAAATTTGAATACTTCCATTTTCACCATTTCACTCGAAAGCAGTATGTGAAACCAAGTGCTCAGACAACATGTTTCCTCTTTTAAAAACACATATCAGTCTTGCTTAAGTATTAATTTTACAGCCCAAATCCCAAATGCTTTCAATCAGTTTGTCCAGTAAGCCTGTGTATAATTTCACTCCTGTGCATGACTTGAGAATGAGAAACGGCTACTTTCTCCAGAGTTTTCACTAGTATTTGAACAAATTTCTTTAGGACCTCACTCCCACTTGCATAATTTATTCATTTTTAGGGAGAAGAAAGAGGAAAACTATAAAAACCTGGATGACATAACCAAGAATTTTAAGAAAAGCACAATGTGCTCTTGCTGCTACTTACACAAAAGGAAGAGCAATCATTTACAGAGCAGAACCAAAACTAAGCAGCTGATGACTAGGACAAGACACCCCTCACTAGGGCCAATTCTTCAACTTCATCACCCATGACACAGTAATTAATTAAAACAGGCTGCAGCAAGACTGCAGTATCACAAGGTCTCTGCATCCTGCTCCCTTCCTTTGGTTCCTTATGCAGACAATGGCACTGTCAGGAGCAGGGACACTCATGTAAAACTGGAGTTTGTTGCCACGAACTGGAGATGCAGGCATTGGAAGGCAACACACAGCAGGCAAGAGAGAGGAAAGAGCCAAACATACGTGACAGTAACTGGAGAGGAACACTCATTCAGTGTGACCATGCAGAAGAACCAGCTGACAGCCCCACAGGTTGCTTACAAGACACCAGTAGCCTGTTTTTGATGGTCTGAACCTAGATTTATGCTCAGATCAATTCTTCCATACTGGACCACAATGTGCAAAATCGCACTCCACAGGGCAGGAAAGAGGTGAGGGAAGTAGTATCAGAGGGCTTGGTTCAGCACCCTCTGATGTCAAGGGAGACACCCAGTAGCATCAAGTCACACAAAATACAACTAAAGACGCAACACTGTGCTGTGCTTCAAGCTTCTGTGGGGATTTAATAGTTTGATGTTAATACAGCTCTGAACTCAGAGGGCTTTGGGTCAAACTCTCAGGTCAATCCTTCCACAGCCCAGAAACTTGCCCCTCCTCAGAAAAGTCAAAATTGACAGAAAAATGAACTTACAAAGAATTATAAAGAAGCACTTCAATGACCTTAGAGTAACTTGCATTTGATTTCAGACAAGTACTTGGGATTTTTAGCTGCACACATTCAATGAAAATCAATGGAAGGCCAAACATCAAAACCCCAAACACGTCACAGAGTTGATGACAATATTCAGTGGACCAAAAAGCAGCAAAGGGCCCATTTGCAAGCTAATATAGCCCCCATGAAATTGAGGGCCATGACAGTATTGCCACTTAAGCACACGGTTCTTCTGAAGCCAGGATGGGCCTGGCCTTCTGCCCTTCCTCATTTGTTTCGGCTTTGCTTTGTTCTGCCTGCATAGACCATGGAGAGTGTTCTGGCCGTATCAGGAGCAGATGAATGCAGCAATGAGGAACGAAGAACTGGAGGATTAAAGACAGTCCACAACGAAATCTCACCCGACTTCTGGGTACCAGCCATACTCCCAAGCCGGAAAGCAGCCGAGCTCACCACACATGACATTCCACCACCCCCTCCTGCACCACAACAGTATGTTTAGCAGGAAGGCCTCTATCTTTCTGGGACATCTTGACCCAGGATAATGGATTCGGAAACAGATGCAGCTTCCCAAAGACTGAGGAGAGGCAGGAAGATGTCTTAAAAGCCTTTAGGTTGGGACCACAGACAACTTTTGAAAACCAGTGTGGAAACCTTGGATAGGCTCCTAACACTTGGCAATACTACAACATATGTTTGACCTAAGGCAGGTCCCTTGGGCTCCACACTTTGTTTCCCCCATGGAAAAAAAGAGGACACCTTTCATTTGTTTGCTTAGACTGTAAGCAATTCCTAGTGGAATCTGCCCTTTGCTATGTGCATGTTCAGTGTTCTCCCAGAGCCTGCTTTTGATTCAGATCCTATGCACCTGTTATATAAATTAAGAAATCATGTTTCTTCCCTTACATCTCTCAAACAAGGCTCCCTTCACAGCACACTGAACTGATTATCCTTCCCTTCTTGCTTGTGCTATTCCATTCAAAACCAACAGCATTACTGAAGGTTTAGAGCTCCCCACCCAAGTTGTCCAGAGCAGCCCACCGTGTCACCGAGCTGTCTGAGGCCAGCTCTACACACTGCCAGGCACTGCTGGCTACACTCATTCCACACTTGGAAAAGCCAGAGGCAGGCAGTGAGAAAGGAAGCTGGGCTGGGGATGGCAGCCATCAGAGACACAGCAGCAGCCAAAGTGACACAAGCCAGCCCTATTCAGTCCTTGCTGCTCAGCTAATGTTTTGGCACCTGTGATAGTGGCTCTAGAATACTTTCCAAACCTAAGCCAACGGCCCTGCCAGCAAGTGACATAGCCACTTTTCATCCCAGCTGGGGTTTAGTTCTATCAGAGAAGGCCACAGAGCACAGAGCACAGCAAGTCTGTTACCAGCAACAGGGAAGCTCCCAGTGAACTTTAGAGCAGAACCAAGCACAGCCAAACCACAGCTGCTTTTGGAGGAAGGTGAATGTTTGTATTTTCTTACGTATCTAGAGCAAACCAGGTTAGGAAGAGTCAATTTGATTACTGCAGCTTGAAACTGAAAATGCAGTGCTGTAGCCAAATACAACTCTGGGCTGCTGTGAATGGTAACAGAAATATTTTTCCCAAACGTAACTAAAATTAGGAGACTAAAGCTAAGCCTACTCTGAGCAGAAGTTTGAAAGCCTTTCTCTGAGAGCAATGGTTACCAATTTCTTTTTTTTAAAGCCCTACTCTGTTTGGGGAAGGCAGTGGTTTTCTACATATGCTTTGTTTTCTTGCCTTCGTTTTCTTCTGCACTTCTGAAAAAGTAAATCTTCTCGTGAGTTGCAAGGAGGGAATATTTTGACCTCCGTCAAAGGGCAACTATATTGGGTGCTGTTTCCCAGGTATTACTTAGGAAGCCTTTATTCCTTCTAAAATCATCACTCTTTCCTGTTCCCACTTGTTTGTGTTTCCTTATGGAAGGACAATGAGGTAGGAAGACAGGACATAAGGGTTTGATATTTGATTAGAGGGATGGAGCACCTCTTGCTATGAGGAAAGACAGAGAATTGTGAATGTTCAGCCTGGAGAAGAGAAGGCTTCAGGGTGACCTAATTGCAGCCTTCCAGTACTCAAAGGGAGCCTGCAAGAAATACAAACTTTTGACAAGGCCCTGGAGTGACAGGACAAGGGAGAATGGTTTCAAACTGACAGAGGAGGTTTAGACTGGACATTACGAATAAATTCTTTCCTGTGAGGGTGGTGAGGCCCTGGCACAGGTTGCCCAGAGAAGTTGTGAATGCCTCATCCCTGGAAGTCTTCAAGGCCAGGTTGGGCAGCACTTGGACAACCTGGTCTAGTGGGTGGCATCCCTCTCAGTGGAAGGGGATTGGAACCAGATGATCTTTAAGGTTCCTTCCAACCAGAACCATTCTATGATTTCATCCTTTGACGGGCTCCCAGGACAGGCCATGTAGAGCACAGCCACACAGCATTCCGCAGACAGACACATGTGCTTTGGAGTGGCAAGACCCACGCGCTGACCTGGAAGCAGCAGAGGATGATCTGAATTCAGGCACAGCACCACAGCAGGTACGGCTGCACTGCTGGCAGCACAGCACTGGATTACAGCTGTCTGCAGCATGCTGGAGGCAAGACCAAACCCACCTGGAGACACAACCTTACACAACCCTGACCTCTTGGAGCCTTGTTTTTTCAGCCACAAAGCAATTCCCTGCATCAGTAACAATGAAACATCACTCAAGAATGAACACCCCAAAACAGTGAAGCATTGAAAAATAGAGGGTTAAGGGCCATATCTACTCTTAACCTGAATAACTGGAGATCCTCAGGCTTCTTTGAAAATCATCCCATATCTATCTGCAAGACTTAAAACTTTAGTCATCTTCCTCTGTTTACAGTAGCCTAATTTCCATTTTCTGCCCTATACACCTGGAATACAGGGAACTACTGCTCGCAAAATCTAAGGTGGATACTTAAGTTCGGAGCATACGCCCCACCTAAGCCTCATGTCTCCAGGTATCTCCATGCTGCCTTGCTACAACACTGCAGTTTTCCCACTAGCAGCCTTGCAACTCAACTGCTGTTGAAAGTTCACTTGAAAGTCACTTGAAAACTGCTTTTTCTGCACACTCCTCTCCACCATTACCTGGCAAATCTGTGACTTAGTTATTTTGCTTTACTGTCCACAGAATTTGATATCCCCACACAGTTTGCTCCTTCTTCACAATACTCAAACTTATAAAGGAGGAGGAAACGTTCTTTGGGCTCAAACAGCAAATCAAATCATGATGCTTAATGAGTCACCACATCTGGAATTCACATCATTCATTCCAGGTGCACGTGTCCCAAATCAAGGCTAGACTCACACGCAAAAAGCTTATTGCTCTGTCACTAGTGCAAACGCACAGAGCATTGTTTCAGAGCAGAACAAACCAGAGCAACTGTCACAAATGAGGGTTACTGCAAAGAGGAACGTCCTGAGAACAGGATTAGAAGCAAAAGGCCTGTATTTTAGCAAGGAATAATTACACTTTGTATTAGGAAAAAACCCAAGCAATAAGCTAATTAAGCACTGGAACAAACAGCCTAAAGAGGCTGTGATCTTCTATCCCTGATTTAAACACAGTTTATTCTGGCTGCAAGTAGCAGGAATGGACCAGATGATCACTTCAGGTCTGTTTCAGCACTATTTTCTATTATTCTAATCTTTCAGCAGCTCTCAGCAGTGTATTTTTCCTAATTACATCCAGTTTTCAACAGATTACTCTCCCTTTATTCACATTTCCTAGTACAAACACCCAAGGCAAGCTGTTCCTGGACAGCAGCTCCTTTGGCACTACGCTGCTGTACCTTTTGTGAGGATTTGGCCCTTAAGATCTCTCAAGAGTAGAGCCTTAATTTCAAAGCAGGGATCTTGCTCATTTTACTCCATATTTACCGAGAACAAAGGGAAGACTATGCAAATGCCCCACTACTTAGACCTGAACAAAGTGGAAGCAAACATGTAGATGTGAATGGGAGACATAATAGTAGGGAAAAAAGAAGTCCTTTTCAAAAGTAAAATGACTTTGTCAGGGTCCCTTTGCACTATGTGCATGGATGATTTGTGACAAAACAAAAAAGTGCTAGCCTAGCACGTCACCCATGTCAGAGATTAGAGCACTTCAAAACCCTCAGCAGTTCAAGCACTTTCTGGAACTTGAAAGGCTTTCTTAGGCAATGCTTAGCTTCTTTATGGCTTTTACACGACTTTGATGTGCACCTAAGAGTGAGGAACCTTAATCTGAAGGTTTTCTATGGAAAACACCCATATTGTATAATAAATCACAAAACCTCGTCACCCTGATTAACATGAGTCAAAGGTTTGCAAAAAAACTTTTTGCCAGAAGTTAAAGATTCATTATTTTGATACTCAAATAAGACCCTGGAATTTCCAAGCACTTAATTACTTTCAAAAGCTTCTCCAATAATAGCACTGGAGTAATATTTCTAATCATTGACAAAGTATGGTGTGCAAGGCAGTTATGCAAATACCACTTCCCCTCCCCATTCTCTCCTTAAAGTGGAGATTTAAAGTTAAGGGATCTGTGAAAACACAATCAATTCCTGGTGTGTTACAAAACCTCTTCTCTGAGTGCAAACACGGATGTGTAAACATCAGCTTCGTTTTCCCCCCTCTCACTACCCACTCTTAACCCCCAGTAGCATTAATGGGAATTATGCATGCATAACGAGCACGGAGTAGTCCCCTGATGAATAGGGGCCTTGTTGGAACAATGAATACATTTAACCATTAACATCTAGGGATGTGTCCAACTATCCAATTTAACTAGCTGCCAGACAAAGCTACCCTGACCTATCTGATATCCTCAGGTTCCAACACAGCTCTCTGAAATTTGTTTCTCATTTGTTTTTAAAGGACATGGCAGTGACAGTGGAGTGCATAGCAGAGGAGGGGCTCTTTGTGAGAACAAGCTCCTCGGAGAAGGAGCTGTCCCTCCAGAATAGCTGTCACATCCACCATGTGATGGAAGAACTCTGCAGAGGGAAAGCCATGACCCCAGGAACAAGCAGAATCATCAGAAGACCAAAAAAATCTATATATATGTATTTCAAATGCATATATATGCTGGCCATCAGTATTAATAGAAACTCAGTAAGAACAGAGAAAGGCAGAATATGGCACAGAATCATATAAAGTAGGCTAAAAAATAAATTCCAAAAGAAAAGAGTGGAAGGACAACCTCTAGGGAAATAACTTTATGTCCTCTGCACCTCTGAAATTCCTATGCAATTGCCTGGCTACACATGTTCTTTATTTCTATATTTTAGCTATCAAAATGCAAAAGAGAACCTGAGGATACATATCAATGATAGTTCCCTAAGATTTTTCAGTCCGCAAAATAAATGTAATGGTATTGCCTGTGACATTTGAAATTCCTCCATTGTCTCAAATTCTTTCTGTATTCTTCCAACCAGTGCCTTGAAATTTCACAAGTAAAAACTTTAGACATTAATCATGCGTGTATGAATACACGAGGAAGGTAATTAATAACCATCCTTTAAAACTGATGTACTGAAAAGAGTAAAATAGACAGATTTATTCTCATGGAAGTACGCGCACAGTGCGTATCCATAATACGAGGCAAGGTTGTGGCTGCTCCATCATAAATCATTTGTGTAATAGTGCTGGGCTGCTCGTAGCTGTACCAGAGCCCCAGGGGGCTGCAGGACAGTCAAGCACTACACAGTTCGTCTGGTGAGGCTGCCAGGACAAACCTTTGGCATGGCTGCAGCACCTTGTACAGACGAGACCACCTTTGATCCACAGGGATCCTTTGGGTGTCACCCTGCGGAGCTGCACTGCTTCACCTGCCATCAGATGCCACTAAACTTCAGGGCTCACTATGGAATTGGCAAAGCCTTCTCAGCTGCTTGACTTTCATCTGACATCCTAAAACAGGGATATAAATATTGTCCTTACATTCCGCTAGAGGGTGGTCCTAAGGACCACTGCTGATAAAGCGGTTCAGACACAAAGGGGTGTGTGCTGAGGTGCAATTATCAGCACTGCTACAACAAATATTTAGCTCTTATAAGGGACAAAACACAGCCATAAGAGAGTATTCTGGATTCTTGTTAGCTTTCTAATGCACAGAACAGTTTAGCACACAGCCCTACTACCTTTGCTCCACACAGCACAGGTCAGTTCCCTTTTCAGACCAGCACACCTGGATCTACAGACCACCCTGGGTCACAAAGGACAAAAAAAAGAGGGGAAAACCTTGTTCTCCTACGTCTGTGCAATGTAATCTTGTGGACCCAGCTCTTAGCTTGAGGCTAATTCTGTAGATCCAAACTGAAGAAGACACTGTGCAGGAGTATTTATGTTTCTCCATCAAATAATATACTGCCTTAAAATATTACATCTTAACTTCTTTGTAGAATGTAGGAAGAGGCTGGCCTCCCCATATAATTTTATCCTTGAGATAAATCATTAAATATTAGTGAGGTGCCTTATTTCATCCATTGATGCTACTCAGTAGTTACTTTAATGTGAACAAAACGACTACCTTTAAATATATCTTTATAGATATCAGGATAAGTCTATCATATCAAATACTGATACCTAACTCGAATCAGCAGATTGATACACTAAGTATAAATGCTGCTGTTTGCAAATTGATTCTGATCCATCAAAATTCATATTTTCCCCTAAAAGCAGTAGCTGTACTCTAAACTTGAAAGTGATGAGTATGTATTTGAAGTGTTATTAAACATATGCCTTTTTATCATGTCTTTTTATGCTTTCATAGGAGAAAGATTCAATTACAAAGGCTTTACAATACCTGGAACTCTAGCTCTACTTTTATACCATTTAGAAGCACAACCCTTTCACTGTCCAGGGTGCATTTTGCACATATTTTTGCTTTTTACAGATCCTCAGATTATGCCATTTTTCATGATTAATCCTTACAAAAGCTTTTACTTCTTTTGATGTATTTACTTTATTGATTTACACAACCACTATCATGCCAACTTTTCTTCTACTTATCACATTAGTGCCCTTTGGTTAGGAACTGGCTGCTCAGACCACCAACACACTGGGGTGGGGGCCATTATTTTTATATTATTTTCCAATAACAATCTGACTGCAAAACTTCAGTGGCATGTAACATGCTATGGAGGCCACCAGTATTTTAAGGAGGGGTCACTTCTGACTGAGCTTGTTCTCCACCCTGAGATCCAGTTCAACACCAGAATCATCAGATCTTGAGCTGACCATTAAGAAAAAATCCACTACACAGTCTTTTCAGCAGAGATTTTTGAAAGAATAAGTAGACCATATGAGTTGTAGGAATACTTGGCTCTTTCCGGTGACTCAGTTTGACAACAAGATTGTGCACCGGGGGAGAGCAGGTTCTCTGCTGACTCCTGGATTCCTTCCCAAGACATTTACAGGAAAGGCTGATCTGAGTAACTAAGCCAGTCATTTTCTCACCTGGACCAAATGCTCATGTAAGTCACCAAGGACAATGTTTTTTGGGGCTCATGGATATAAAACTTCAGGTTTCCACCTGGAAGTGGAACAGCAATTCCATCTTTATGAGGCACTAAGTAAGTTTAAATAGATTTTTTTTTGCCCATAGATTACTCCCAGGAGGCATTACTGAGTGGGCAGCTGGTCCTGGGTAAAACAGAAATTTAACACACAGCAAAAGAAGGGGAAAAAAAAAAAAGATATCACTGCTGGCAGGAGTCTTGCCTGCATCCACAGACATCACCAGCTTTAGGTTAACACTTCTGTCTGAGCCTGAAGAGTGCTAAAAAATCCTGAAGAGATTAATGAAGCAAGGAACCTTTCTTCAGAGGAGCTGCAGGCTGCAAAAGCATAGATTTTCTTCTACTCAGAACACCTATCACAGCAAGTACAGATTACAGCCCGACTGCTCAGAGGCCGGATGAGAGAAGTGAAGGAAGTACAGCTTTCAGGTTCAGAAACCAAGGTAACTCCTAGTCTTTTTCCTCACATAAAGAATTAAGTGAAAGTCAGCCTGACGAAATGAAGATGTAAGTCACTGATGTTTTTTCTGGCTGCGATCTACAGCCCTTCCATAGCAGTTTTTCAGTTTGTAACATACCATGATATAACCTGTAGACAGGGCAACTGAGGCACAACTGGCCTTGGCTATGCAGAGAGTGACAAAGATGGGACTAGAATCCATCTCACACTGCACCAGTCCACCCCCTCCAACAGGCAGTCTGTGGCGTAAACCAACAAGAAGCCTGTGTGTTCATAAAGAAACAAATAGTAAGTGTAACAGGACGAAAATCTTCCACTGTAACAAGCTGCAAGTAACGCCAAGGACATTTCAAATTTGTATTACAGACAGGAACCTCATAGAAACAAGATTATTTTTTGTGCCCCTTTTAAAAATCTTACCCTACGCAGTTTCTAAGCTGTGCTCATCCAGCAATCTTTGCTCCCAGATGCATCCTTCATCCACCCTACGTACGGCAGTCCCACACAGCCAGGTATGGCAGGTGACCAGGACACACAAGTACGAACTGCAGTTCACACAAGAGGGTTTTAGCATCTCATTCTGAAGGGGCAAAGACTTCCCAGAGCCAATGAAGCAAGTACATGTCACATCTGGCACACACCAGGCTCAGCAGTGGCTTTGACAGAATGCTGCTGTGAGCAAAATGCGTTTCATTATTTCACCTTTACCGGGGGAACTACAGTGTTCTCATCAACAAGATGGAAATAAAAAGCTGAATGTTAATAAGAGAAAAACAACAAAATAAAGGGTGGCATGACCCATTTCATAACAAAATGGACAGAGGAATAGATATTCTTGCATATATTCAAAATAGAGATCTAGCTCATGCTCTTTTCTCAACATAGATGGGAGCTTTGCCATAGGCTGAGATGGGATGAGATCCAGTCTAACACATGCACCACATGCAGCAAGGAGCTTCTGGTAGGAATCTAGGACTTTCCTGTCACTATTCAGAAATTAAAACAGTTTTAATGGATAAATTGGTAATGCATGTCCAGCTCTGCTATGGCATATTCAGTACACAGACATGGTAATGAACACTCGTGTTGACTTAAGGTGCAAGATGACAGAGGACAATAAAGCAGCTTTTAACAGGACAAAATCTCCCCTTCAGAAGTTCATCCCTGAGCACAACCTGGGAATCTGTGCTCTTTAAAAAGCAGTAGAGCAGCAAGATAAAGCTAATCATCCCTTTGGTAGTTCTCCACAAGCTGATTATTTAGAAGGTAAAGAGTTCCTAGAATTCTTTCACAAGTGACAAATACTTTCTTTGCTTTCCAGAAATCAGCCCAATTCTTCTCTCTACTTCTGTATTTACAGACTTGGAGTTTTTTGCATGCTCATACACTAGTTAATCAGCTAGAGAGAGAACTGAGCATACAGAAACGGGTAGGATGTTCTTGTGGTTACATGATTTCCAAAGGAATCACAAGAGGACTTTTATTCTGGTTCTGCTCCAATTCCCTGCCTGAATGCGGACAAGTCACAGACTCCAGTTGGGTTCATTCAGTTTTCCTACTGAGAAGTTGGGAAGCAGTGCCAGGCAGGCACCACCGTGCTCCACATCACAGAGCAGCCTCTGAATAACCGGAACTTCACACGGAGCCTGTGCCAGCGTGCAGCCAGCGCTGTAACACGACCCAGGGCTCGCAGGGCATCGCCGAGGCGGCCCCGGGTCTGGGAGCAATACCACACGTAGCAGCACACATCAAGTCTGAGGTATCCAGACTCCCTGGAACCAAAGGCTTAGTCCCTTGGCAGGATTAACGCAGCCATTCACCCTTCGAGACTGCATAGAATTCTCTCTCATCCAACTGTTAACCAAGGAGCTCCTACAAAAACATCCCGGCTCAGTCTGTGATAATCAAAGCACAAGTCCGGGAACATATTACCTCATTTTCCAGTCTAGGGGAAGACACAAAAAAACCCTTTCCTTTGGATCACAGCCAAGGCAGTAGTACCTTTACCTTACTAATCTGACTGTTATTTGCAGCAAATTACCCTTGAAACATTCCCTTTGTTCCAGAAAAGTGGGGTACCAGACAGGAGCACTGACTCCACTAGTGGAGAAGGAAGTGTTAGAGACAGGCCAAGAAGATTTGCCACTCAAAAATATCTGTTTGGGCCTCTTATCCATCCCATGTCCAAACACTTCTTCCTTAACCCTGCCCTCAATAATGGACTAAAACCCAAAGCACATAAGAATCTCACATCTTTTGGGGGAAACTGTGGAAGAGAAATTTAAAAGAAGACTCCTGAACATCTCTAAGGTGGTGACAACTTTCAGAAAGGTGGCTGCAAGATTCACATTGCACCTCAAAAAGAAAACCCTTTTTTCCCCTTAAGAGTCTTCTTCCCTCTGTTACCACTACATTTTATACAAGAAGCTGGGAGTCCTGCCCAAAGCCACTCTCCATCTCACTGACAGCTCAGTCACACCGATCCTGCTGACACCCCTCTCCCACCCACTCAGCAATCCCAGCAACCTGCTGCAGACCAGGCAAACACAGGGAAGCAGCTTCCAGTCCAGCAGCCCCATAAGCCTTGCATCCAGCATCCATTATCGTATCCTAGATCCATCAGCATGCATCTTCAGCACTGCAACCACAACTAATAGACCACAACAGGGTATAGGCTACAAACTCTCCCAAGTATTCAGAGTTAATTTTATTACAGGTGAAATGGGCACCACCCATAAGAGGGGAGAGAAAACATACATCTGACAGTCTGTCTGCTGATCCCTGTCTCAGCACTGGGTTGGGCCTCTCTCCTTAACTGAGCTGCCAGTTCTCCCAGAGGTTTTAAGAACTCAATAATCATTTAGACTTTAACCTCTGCCAGACTTGTTGTATTAGCCTGTAAATACCATCTTGGGATTAGTCAAGGGCTTTCAACACTCTTGTGATTGAAAATATCTCATAAACAATCGGGACTGCAACAGTTTCTGTTTTTAGAGAAAATAATCCAAAACCGACATGCAGGTACTGAGGACTGAGGAGCACCCCAGTGCAGGGCTGGTCTGGCCCACAGGACCAGAAGTGAGTGGGAATATGCTGCTCTCCAGTGTCACCCCCACCTGCCCATCACTCTTCCTCTTTTCTGCTTGAACTGTCATTTGAGGACTTCAGGGGCCACACTTCAACATTGTTGTATTGTTAAAATTCATAGTAAAATGAGCCTCAGCGTGAGGGAGAAACGTGTGAAGGGGAGGTTATATTAAGATATATTCACTGGTAACAGCTGCCAGATGAAGACAGTGGAAAACACTTCAGTATTTAATTAAAAGAGGGCACAGGATACGTAACTGCCTGGCAAGATATCATTAAAGCACAGAAGCTTCGGTGGAGCTGAGTAATACTCAAGGAACAGGGAAGATCAATATGCACCACTTTTCTGCAGCTCTGCTCCAACCCTCTTCAAAAGAAACCTTTACGAGCTAAAATTTAAAAGCACATTACCCTCTCTCACCTCCTCTCATGCAGTTTATTTTCTGAGAGCTTGTTATTCAACAGGAAAGTTCAATATGATATGAGAAAACAATGGAAAAACCCTCCACAGCAGGAGGGGTTAGAACTACAGGATCTCTAAGGTCCCTTCCATCCCAAATCATTCCAGGATTCTCTGAAATATCACTGCATCTACACCTTGACCTTCTGCAAGTGCAGAATCTTCTCAAAGTTTCATCTACAGCAGTAGAGTTTTACAGAAAATGTAAAATAATCAATTTAAAGTTTGAGGAACTTCTTCCAGAAAGAGCTCAGGAGAGAGGGTTAAGCTTTCATCAAAATGGATGAAAAGCCTCATTTTGCCTCTTTTTCAGCTCTCCAACACAAACAGGACCTCATGCCTCTATCAGCACAGAACAGTAGCACCAAGTTTCAAAATTCCATTCCTGTAAATCTCTTCTTGCCACAAAGTGACAAATTATTCCTTACCCAAGGATAACTTACACCTATGTGTCATCTCAACTACTTCATGCAAAGTGAAGGTCACCAGCACTATGCAGTCATTCACAGCCCTAAGAGATGAGCCCAATGGCCTATCAAATTTAATCCCCAGGACAGAAACCCATGCCAAAAAACATACCCAAAACTCATCTAAGATAAGAAGTCTTTCCATCAAACTCAGCAAGCTTTGAATTGAACTGCTCAAAAAAAAAAAAAAAAAAAGGCAACAACCCAAACTGAAACTTATACCACCACACATCTGCAGGCAATTCCGCTGGCATAAGGCAGCTAGAGATTGTGTCGTGAGATTGATAGTCTCTGCTTTCTTATTCCTATTCCTGTAAACATTGCCTTAAAATTGACTCACTGAATCGTTTAGGTTGGAAAACACGTAAAAGTGAGCGACGCAACTCCATTATCTAGACAGATACACTGCCATTCACGAGCTTAATCACGTTTTTATACTATAAAGCAATTTATCCCCTTGCCATGAATTTTACAGGGTAGTTGTAGAATATGCAAAAAAAAAAAATCTATTCTTATTATCTGTGTGTTACTTTCCCCTTTCAGTGCTGCCAGGCATTGTTCAGGAGCTGTGAAAAGGCAAAAGAACACCGCTCCGCTCATCAACTTTCCCAAGTGCTGTAGACTTGCTGCTTAACTAAGCAAAAACCAAGTTCTTTTGGCTGTGTCCCTCCAAGGTGTCACCTCTGCCTCTCCTTATGACAGAGCTCCCGAATTCATCTGCAAGATAACTCTTCCAAATCAGAACTTACAGAGTATTCACCACCCGCTCGAGGACCCCTCATCTGGGCAGTAAAACAAGACTTCCCTAAAGACTCGGCTACTAATTTGCCTTCCACGACAGCGATCCTTCCCGCGAGGAATCCTCTGCCTCAGGTACTCAGCAAAGGGACCGCACAGGTCTGAAACACGCGGGTGTTTCAGACAGACCGCGCTTACGGCGGGGACCGACAAGCAACACCTGCACAGTGTAAAAGCGCAGGAGTCATCCCCGTCTGCTTTTCCTACAAAATCTTTTAGTTATTTCAGCAAGCGACGTTCCAAACGCGCTCCCCTCCCCGCGCCCGCACCAAAGCCGGCGCCGGATGGAGGCACCGGGGGCGCAGCGGCAGAGCCCCGAGCCCCCCGCATCCTCCCCCGGTCGCGGAGCAGCCCCCCGCGGGTGTGTCGCTACTGACCGGCCGTGGGCACGTCGGGGACCAGCTTGAGGGGCCCGATCTGCCGCAGCTGGAACGCCGTCCGCACTTCGTGGCAGCTGGGGGACCTGCCCGCCGCCGCCCCGCCGCACAGCC
>VZRE01009004.1:67698-181154 GCA_013396775.1 Cephalopterus ornatus | reverse complement strand
TCCCCGCGGGGTCCGAGGGGCGCCACCGCCCCCGATCGCGGCAGGAGGGGAGAGGGAGAGAGGAGAGAGCCCTGACACAGCTCCCGGGACACCCACGCGGGGGGAGCCGTGCGGGGACCGCCCGCGGTAGCGGACGGGGGCGGCGGGACCACCGCGGTGCTGCTGCCCGGCCCCGCGGGACAACCACACGGAGCTCTCAGAGAGCACCGGTGCGGTCCCTGCGGGCCACGCACACCCCGGCAGCAAACCGAGGTCTGTAGAAAGAGTCCCGAAGGAAGGGAGATCAGCACCCAGGGCGAGGCGCGCTCGCAGCATGCGGTTGTTGGTAACAACAGGTACAGGGGGCAGACAGAGCAGTAGGGATAAAGCCCCTAAGTGCTGCAGGGCGCACGGTTTGTTCCGATTCCGAAATTCCTAGCAGATGACATAGAAGGGTCTTCACGAGACAAGCGTTAACTCCAGCCAACAGTCCCAAGAGAGACTGGAAACTTTACACTAGAATACATATATTTTTCTATACCAACTGCGGATATAAATTGTTCATTTGCACAAAAGCCAGCGGCAGATGCATCCTATAGGATTGGGGGGACGTAGCCCCCTCCTGGGGATGACACCACCTTGAGAGCAGCCATTGTCACCATCAGAGAGCTGGTCTGCGATCTTTTCACCGCCCTAAGCAAGCTTCGGTATCAGCTGCTCTACCACGCGTTTGAGCACAGAACTGGCCTGAACACCCGTGAATATTTTCCATTTCACACACACACACACTCCATTTCCAGAGAAGCCAAACCAAAGAGGTCTCCCACAAAGAGCCCCATTTGCACAGTACCTTTCAGGCATATGGAGCACGTTAGGAGCTACAAGAATGACTATTGTTTGAGGCCATTATGTGTGATTTCTTTAAGGTTACTTGCAACCTTCAAGATGCTTCTAATGTGCTTCTGGAGCAACAGGGGAGCCCACCTGCAGCTAATTTAACCATTATACATTCCCATAGGTAGTAATGAGAGGCTGAGCTCAGTGCTGAAGTTGCCCAACTTGTATTTTAATAGCTAGAAGTGCAAATCCTTTAAACGATTTGCTTGTATTAACTTTGTTCCTATCAAGACAGGAAGAGGTAATTCTCATTTTTTTGAAGAAAAAGCAATTTGACTCAGAACATTTAACTTGTAGACTAAAAAAACCCAAGCTGGAAGAACAAACCAGCCATTTAATCAGGCTTCTACACTCCAAAGCAGAGAACAAGTCATCTTCAAAGCCCTCTGTTCTGAGTCCTTGGCTCATCCTGCAGTTTTCCAAGGTCAGACAAGAGCCCAGGACACCACAGAACAAGACAACACACCAAAAGGGCTGATGGCCAGGGACACCAGTACAGGTTAACTTTGCTGTCAGCTTGATACGGGTTATACAGCCAGCAACGTTTAAGTTACATACGCGCAATAACAGGATCAAATCGAGGTGGCAACAGGTAGGTTAAAGAGACACGAGGGAATAATCAATGAAAGAACAATTAGCATCATAAGGCACAGTACCCTGGCTGACAAACTGTTGTCCAGCATGTGGGTTTATGTACACAAGGAAGATAAACAAGTTGCCCCAGTAGCATTTTGCTCAACCTTGGGCCCAATCCTAAAAGACTTGAATTCAGACAATACTCCCATTGACTTCAGTGGGAGCTCTGCCAGAAAAGAAATGGCAGGATGATGGATCTGATGAATAATTTACTTGACAAATGGCAGCATTATTTGGCATATACATTATCCTATGAATATCATCAAATAAGTCCCATGCAAGGGCTCGAGGCATTTAATTCAGTGGGATTTTTGCCATTGTTTTCAGTGGGTGGCAAGTTCAAATCTCAAATGGCTAATTATTTTCTAGCATGATTTATTTTAATGCCTCACCTTTACATGATGGGTGTTCTTTTCCTCACCTGTCTTCTTAACTTAGGTGGCACTTATTTTACTTTTTAATTGGTCCTCGGATCATTAGTAGAGGACATCCCGCCCTCCTCTCCTCAAAATCCTGCCAAGGAACCAGAGCTATCCAGGTGCCCAAATGCAATGAAAACTGTGTCAGTGATTTGGAACATCCATGCATTAATATTGGTTACTTCAATGCATAAGGAAATAGTTATGTTTCTTGTTGTTTTGTGATAACTATAGAATCATTAAAGATGACATGTTACATCTTTTGGGCTGGAGTTTAATTTGTTTCCCCTCTGCAAAAAAATGTAGACCTTGCACACTCTGTTCAGGTGTATGTTTTTGTCACTGATTACATCCATAGCAATGGGATGGTCATTACCACCATCAGCAGCCCCAGGTGTTCACACACACACACTCACACAACCCACAGGTAAACACCAGCCTCTCTGCATCTCTGGGCTGACACTTAACCACCACACCTCTTTGGTAACAAAATAGAACCTCCTGGCACCAATGAGCGTGCAAGATTGCTACTGAAACCCACAAAGTGACAAGGGACGGGCACTTCAGGTGTTTCTCCCTACAAAGTGATGATCAAACCAAAGTGTCACGTTTGGATGTGACTGACTCCCCAAAGGACTAAGAACACACACCACTGGCATAATACTGTGGACTTCCATTAATTTAGGTATTATTTCTTCAAAACACATGCTCCATATACAGCAGGGCAGTCAGACTGACTTTATGGAGGTAGTCAGGTGCTTCATAGCAAACACATGCCTAAGGGCTCTGCTGGAAGAGGGCTGCAGATAACACAAGAGCTATTGAGCCAATTATTGTACGTGACGCTCTATCACACTTGAGCAATTTGATTGGAACAGTCACACCTTGTCAACAGGTGTCTTGTATTATAACATGAATATTTATTAACTGTACATCACTGAGAACTGTATCAGTACTTCTTACAATGAATAGCAGTATAAATCTGCCCAAACAATCTGCTCAGTCTTAATCCTGCTAAAGTGACCACAATACTCAGCATGAGCTTTGGGTGTGTAAGAAAAGCTGGGATCAGGCCTAGAAACAGGGTTTTGTGTGCCTGCTGCCTCAGCCCTTCTCTTGTTGAATATAGCCAGGGCTTTGCCAGTGATTTAAATGGAAGCTGGACTAATTCCCTTATGTTTAAGATAAGCTCATCTCCAACACTGGATTTTCCACCAATGGGACTTAATGGGCACCAGGCCTGCTCTTGCCAATTCAGCTGCCAGAGGAAAGCTTTGCTGTGTGTGTCTCAGCCAGTCCAGGAAAGCCAGTAATCTCGTCTTTAAAGCCTTATTTTATCTTTAGAGGTCTGATTTTCTAAGGTTCATGTTTTACTGAAGCACCTGAGGAACTCAAACAGGTTCCTTAATTTTACTTCTGTCCACTAAGTCACTGGAATGAGCCCAAAACACATGCTGATTTTCATTTAAAAAACAACTTAATCAGCTTCAAAAGAAATGCAAAATCCTCTCTCTGTAATTAAGACAAGTTTCTTTTTTCAGGTTGTTATAATTTTTGGTTTTTTCTTCTTTTAAGAGAGTTAAATCTATTTTCTAAAGACTACTGTATTTCAAGTCAGAGCAAACTTTAAAGCTGAGTATGAAATTTTAAATATAGATCTTAAATACTAAAAAAGTCATGCATGAGATATACATAAATATGCCAAGACTAAAAAGCACTGCTTGAAAATAATTTCTGGTAATTTTACTCAATTTTCTCATCATGTTAAGCGATGAGCATTATGAAACTAAAATAAAAATTACTATTAGAAACCTATCATTCTCTTTTTTGTTTGGAGATTCTGTTTTGTTCTCTTCTCATTCACTCCAAGTCCTTCTGAGCAGAAGGAGAACAAGCATTCTGCCATACCATGAACTGTTTCCTGTGTTGCATGTACTCCACGTGGAAAAAATGTGTGCAGACCTTTTTGGTGGTCAGAATGCAGTATTCCTGTGCTGGCTCATTATAACATGGATATTTTTCACTTTACCAAATGTACAGTTTAGAAGTGCCTGTCATATTTTCTTTGAAAGAAAAAACAAACCCATGCCTGAAAACCACAGCTGTTGAACTCTACCATAAAACTCAGTTTTAATAACATTATGAGGCCACCAACCAGCCAATGATCTATGAAAGAAATACAATTGATGACACCACAGGAAGTCAGGACAGCCACTAGTTAAGAGAAAACATCCTACAGACAATGCTGAACGCAATTCCACTTTTTCATAATTTTTTAGTGTTTCCTTTTAACAGTGTGAGAGCAATTATTTTGGTTCAGACCAAAAATCCTTCAGCCCAGGGACTTGTCTCCCGTGGCAGACATCAGACCCTCTGTGCTTATTTAGAGATATGCAGCATATCAGAGTTCTCCCTCTCCAGATCTCAGCTCCAAGTCCCACCCTGGCACCCAGAGACTGCTGTGCATGTTCTCTGACATGAGCTGAGAACATCAGTCTAATCCCCAGAAGAGCAGCTTTTTTTTTTTTTTGTCATAAAAAAGACAGCCCTAAGAAATTAGTATCTTGGTCTCAGTGGAGATGTAAGGGAGGAAAAGGCACGGATTTTAATGACTCAATAAAACAGCACCTCCCAGGGCTGGTAACTGCCATGATCCAAGAGGAGCACACTGCGGAGGTGACTGCATGATAACAGTTTTCCCATCTCAGGAGCACCAGCTCTTTCTGTTTGAATTCTTCCTCAAGCATCCTGGTCACCAAGCAGCTGAGGAAATGAATGTACTCTTTGCCCTTACCTGCGTGGCTCAGCATACAAATTAATTTAACTGGGACAAGCAAGTAGGCTCTGAACTTACTCACGTGAGAAGCTGCCACGCACAGCCCAAGGGAAATCAAGGAGATTACTCAAGGAGCAAAGGTTGCATAACGTAAGCAGAAGTATCTAGCTCTAGTTTCACATACTTCAAAAGACCAATAATGGAAATAAGTTTCATACAAGAGAAGTCAGTAACTTATTGAGCATCTTTCATAAGCTGCTCCCCTCCAACAAGAGGAGAGCAATACCACAGCAAACACCAAGAATTCACAGCTGGTTCCACAAACACCAGCATCAAACTCACAGTGCTAAGGATTATAATACACTGCTGAGAGACCATTTATAGGAAGTCATTTTTGCTCTCCAGAATGGTCCAGCTGGATGGACACACAGGGCAGGGGGATGTGTGGACTCAGGCTGGGACCCACATGCCCCACTGAGCAGTGGTAATGCAGAGCACCCACCCTCTTACCTCTCACAAAATGTGTACTTGGGGCTTCCATAGTGACAGGCATACATCACATTTAAAGTGCCAGAGTTAACCTTAAAATACACATCAAAATCTGCCTTTTATTTCTGATAATCTTACAAGAACTCCTGGCTGTTTCCTCCCTGACTGGTAAAAGTCACAACAAGTTCATTGGACATTGTTAATGAATTCAAAACAGCTTCTAAAAATTCAGTGTATTCTTCAAAAATAGTGCTCTCATTCAAAGACTTATGGTATGGAACAAGATCATCTTCCAGAAGTACAGTTCATAAAAAATTAAAAAGATCACATAATACTTATAATAAGAAGTGTGAATAGCATCATTATAATACTTGTAATAGCTTTTTCTTGCAGAACATAATGCCCCAACTTTCATTTGTCTAGCTGGGCACTCAAAAGATGATTTTTAACTATGTGTCAGAATTTGAAGTTAATTAAAACTAATTGCCCACTGTACTGTAAGCGATGCCACTGCATTTCTAAATAGCTCTGTTTCCATGGGATGATTTACTTAACACTGGTGTCTCTCACTGACTGAATTCTCTGTTTGCCTTAATTGTGTTGTTCAAGTTGTTTATCTTTCCTTTCTGCTTTGCAACTTTACACCAAAGGTCATCAATAGCAAAGTTCATCACAAGATTGACACTTTATCAACATGACAGAAAGCATCCTACAATATGAACTAGTTTATCAAAATAAATTAACTCCTCTGGCATCTCACATTACTGTTCCCACCAGCCACCACTTTCTGTCCTCAGAATACTTGTTTATGTGCTCAGCTTTGTAGCAAAAACTTTAGACCTCAGCACCACTGCACTGGTGCAGCAGTATTTGTTATCTTTAACATATGGGTGCAAAGTAGATCTCTTTAATAAGAACACATCCAGCCAGAAAACATTGCTGCTACTCCCTCGCACCATTAGCCTATGTGCAGACCTTTTCAACTTTGTGTGTGTCCAGAGTGTAAGTCTCCACATGTTGGATCACATAACATATATGATAGTACCTCCTCCCCCCAGGGGGAGGGTATGAAGGGTTTGAACCCTTAAATAAGAGCAAAGGTAGCCAGGCACAAGTTTCTGCAGCTGCCCCCCAGCATGAGGGGCTGTGGGACTGCAGCAGCAGGCAGGGATTATTTCTGGAAGGAGCACAAGAAACTGAGGAGGAAGAGAGGGCGCTCTGGATTTCCAGCATGCCACAGGTTGAATCTAGTGAAAAAGCACAGCCCTTCCTGCAACTATGGCAAAAGCAGGCTGGTTGCCACCATACACATGTACAGCATGGCAGGTTCACATCACCTGCTCACTTCAACCCACTGAACTTCCCCCATCTGACATCTGCAAAGGGTGCTAGGACAGAATTTCTAGAACTGCTGTCAGCCTTGTGGCATCACACCTGCAAAGCCTGATGTTGGTGGTAATGCAGGCTCCCACAGGAAGCCCTTGCCATGGTATCACTGTTTTCCTTACAATTTGGTTGTAGGAGTTACATCAAGAGACCCAACAATACACCTGTGTGAAGTACCTGCCCTTGACCAAAGCATCTTCAGTCAGCACAGAGCATCATAAGCACCAAACAACCAGTAGGGAGCTGGAATGAGCCCTGAAGGAAACTGTTGTTGCTATAGAAAACATATTGTAGAGGACCGGCGGCTGTATGCTTATGTTTTCCAGCCTAAGAACATGCCTTAAAAATTATTTAACACCCACAAACTTGCCTCGCTCCCTGAAGTCAAATTCTGCCCAAACCCATCCCAAGTGCCAAGAATCCTATTCAAGCCCAGCTCCACAGGGCAGGTGGTGGTCAGATGAGACAGACAACTCGCTCTGTGGACAGCCAGCAGCTCACCCTGTGCTCTTGGGCAGGAGCCTCTGCAAAGCCACTCAGCACAAGGCATCCACAACCTGCATAGAGACCCACTGGGTATATGGGAGGCTGCAGGGGAAGGCCGTGTTAAAATTGCTGGCATAGAGACAGACCATCATTTACTAGTAAAATCTGCAGTGGAGAGATGTACAAACTGACAGACATGAAAAAAGCACCACATTTCACCAAGTCCAACTTCCAGATGTTAGATTCACACCATACTCCTAGTCCATTGTGAAGGGCAACAGCAGCTTGATAGCCTGGAGACTGGATCAGCATTAGCAGAACAGGCACAAGTCACTGCTGAAATATGCCTGGGAAGTTTGCCTATGCAGTCTGAAACACATGTGGTTAAAACATGCTACTCATAAAAAATACATGTTGAAAGGAGCTTTTTCTAATTGGCATTCACTCTTGTCAGTTTTATACAAACACTTCTGCTAAAGATCTCAATGCTGAAGAGCTTGTGATAAACATTTCCAATAGGAGAATTCTGAAGTAGAAATCTACACTTCAAGAAAACTGTGAAAAGCTTCCTGGTTCCACAGTGCTGGAAGCAAGTTTCACAGTTTCTCTCTGGTTCAACATCTGCCCGGCGCATTCACTGCAAGTGGACTTGTAGAGGTATCCCTCGGAAGAGCTGGAAATGGTGGAATTGGGCAAGTCACTTGCCTAACTTGTCCTGCATGATCATTGTTAAAGCAAATACTCAACCCCTTTGCAAACTGAGCAAGTGTGATAGAGAATCAGAAAAACAAAAAGCACGCACACTGGCCTGCATTTGAATGTCTGATACATACTAGATGTACCCCTGCGATTTTTAAGAACTATATTTAACAACTGGTTTCTTTTGTTTAAATATTGAAAGTCACCTTTTGCTGTTTTGTCTTACACCATAAGGTGACTTGTAGATCTAATGCAATGAGTAATCCTGGAGCGGAGCTGAAAAGTGCTTTTCAAAGTGAGAGAACATGAACGCAACAGCTCAGTTAAACCTCGTGTGTGAGTGCAAACTTTTCCCAGTTGGTTTTGCTCGTGAGTAGTACAGCAATTGCTGCAATTCTTCACATAGCCAAAACAGGGATATTTGACCCCTTTAACTCCAGTCCTACTATGGGAACTACTCTTGGCAACGTAAAATTTTTTTCCCCTGTTGCAACAGGTCTATATTAGTGATTCTTGCCAGCAGATCAGCAGTTTAAGTTGCAGCTCCTCTGGGGAGACATCACTGCAGCTTAATGACATGACTTTCATGGTGCTTTCATTAACAGAGGGTGTAACAAGCAATGACACAACCCCTCTGTGCTTGGGCGTCAGCCTGCTGCCATCAGGACACACCTCCCTCAGCACACACCCCTCTCTAGGATTCTGAGCAATTCCTGGCTTCATCTGCTTAGACACCAAGTTTTTCATGAACATGACTGTAATATCTCTTCTCCAAGAGACTGCAGGAAAAAGCAGATGAGCCCTGAGCAAGTATAAATTAATGCTGACATTTGCTGGAATAACGTACTCTCTCGAGCCTCTGCATCTGACGCCAATAGAGGCTGCTGGCGACACGCATTTATATGCGACTTTCTGCTAAATCAGAGCATCATCTGCACAAATCAAGCACTTAGGAGACATCCTGAGATTTGTGGTGGTCCCTAGAGCCATAGCTGAGTTCTGAGCCACCTATTCTCACTGACTGCTGAGGTTTCTTACAGGCAATTTTTAGTGACAAAACTCTGGATAAATCCCACCCGTGATTCACAAAGTAACAGGAAAGCTTTGTTTGACTTTGAAGTACAGATTACTCAGTGGTGATAGCACTACCGATTCTACACAGCTCATTTTCTTTCTTTAAAACCAAGTCCAGGGCTAGTCGTAAGTGGTTTTCTGCCCTGCACAGTAGATCTGGAACAAATGTGGGCCCCAACACATGACACCTGTTGTCCTCAAGTTCTTCACACAGTTGGAGAGTTGAATGAATCCGGATTTTCTACCTAGTGGCAACTGTGTGCATGCAATCCAAGATTGTTCAAAGCCAGTGCAAAGCTCCTGTGACCCCAGTGAGCTTTGGAACAGGTCTGCTGTGGCCTGGTGCTCTCGTACATGAGTCACCTCTGACCATTCAGAGACAAGGGCTCGTGCCATGCTGTAACTCGGAAGGATGACACCCACTTTCTGCTCTATTTTCAGATCTGTAGGGAAAGATCCATAGAACCTCTGCCCTTTGATGCAGCAGTTCCAGCTGCAAATCCAGGAGGATCCCCGCCTGAAGCTGAGTGACAATATTTTTTTGATAGGATTTATATACCTTTCACCAAGCAATGTCTTAGCCACAAGTCTCCTCACTGACTGAAGTCAGCATACAAGAATTTAGCCCTTTAAATTATGAATTATAGGAATAGATATGTTCGAAACAAGGCCTTAGAAGTCATCAGTAAACTAGATACTAGGACTTAGTGTATACTCACAACCAGAATTTGCACTTAAAGACATAGCAAGCTTTCTCATGAGGGAAAACAGTACAAATGGGGTATTTTTTTAGCTCTGATGTACCACTTAAGCTGTGGCATGCTTCATTTGCTCAAATGGAATATCGTATGTCTTTGTATTGAATTATACTTGGGTTGATTATTAAATGAAAACTATTATTCCATTATAGCCATAAGAAATGGAAATGCTGCATATGGCTGTGTGCAATCCATTAACTGGCTCATGAAGCCGAAGACCCTTCAGAGACCATTACAAATCCATCCCATGTCCCTCTCTGCCAGATTTTACACACTGATATCTGCACTGGATGCAAGAAGCATAAGGTTGTATAGAACCACTATTAATCAGCCTTTACTGTTTGTGCCAACAAAGAACATTCTGAACTTAAATTTATTCTTCATATATTGTTTTTTTTAGATAACTATGTGATGCATGGAGAACAATTTAACTATTCTAGCAAAAGTGCCTCACACTGAAGAGCTCCCAGCCAGCTGGTCTGCAGCAATGTCCACCTTAACTTGCCTCTTGCAAAACAATTAACCTAACATCTTGCAGTTTGGGGATATTATCAAAGTGGGAATAAACAGGAGAGTTGCCTTAGTTGACTAATGGACCTCTGAAAATCTTCCATAATACTCCTCCTGGTATATGATTTTTTTTTTTATGCTGCATGCCATTTTCTGTGTGCAAAACCTTTAATATTAGAATTATTTACAATGATTCAGCATGATCCGTTGTTTTTGCAATATTCTTTGAAAAAAATCTGATCATCCAGCTATGAGTCTTCATGGTTTGTGTTTACAAAAAGGTCAAGTTTACAGTGTGAAATCGATCTTTTGTTATTTCCTTTGTATCATCTAATGTGGGCAGGCAGCTTGGATTTAAAATGACACCAAAGATAATGACTCAACAAAAGATACTAGTTAAAAGCAAAAGTCTGATCTAAGTTTTAACTAGGAATGTTTTGCTACCCAAAATGAATCTTTCCTTTTGGTTTTGTTTCGTTACATGAATTTTCCAGGCTGTTTGATACAATCAGTTTTCTCCTTTCTCCACTATGCATGCCATACTCACCAACTCACAGCAGTACTCAGAAAGTTTTACCTGGAAATGGTGATCACAGTATGAGATTTTAGCTACCTGTGACTGACGGGACAGAGGGACAGGACTCAGGAACACGTGATACAGAAGCCACACAGAAAGTGGTTTGTCACCAAAGGAGGGGAAAATGCTCCAGTGAGTTGCAAGTACTGGACATTTTGTACACAACACGATTCCAATCGGGATAAGCAGAGAAGGGAGACCCTTTTAAAGATGGGGAGATAGGGAAAACAGATCTAAGCCATTGAAATTACCAGCTATCTCTCTTTGATCCTGTAAGACAACACTGAGCATCTCTTTTTTGATGTTCAGAGAATGTTCCTTACTAACATCTAAGAGAGAAAAATTCAGAAAACAAGCATAAGGAAGAACTAAGGAAGAACTGTGAGGTGCTTGGAGAGCAATAACATCAAGTACAGTCCAGTGTGTTGGCACTTTCATTGCCAGAGCTTTCAAATATGTCTTTACTTAAACAAAATCTTATGTAGTTAGTACATTTTCTAGCAATAGAGTGAAAGCTGATGTGCTAAAAATGTATGACTCATGCAGGCTGTTCCATTTCATTTCCTCCTGAGTAAAGACGACTGCTGTCATCTTTGTCTTAGGGCCAACATTTTGGATAATCTACCTTTGACACTTAAAGCCCTAAGCCAGTTGGGATTTCTCCTTGGGTCAGTTCCCAACCCCTCCTCCCAATGGAACAAATGCAAAAAGCTGATGCAATTCCTCAAAAGTGAGGTGGCTCTGCAATGGGTGTGGCCTGCCTTAGCCAGGCAGTAATTATCTAATTAACTGATCCAAATTGCTTCCACTGTGCACACAGAGTTCACACAGAGATCCACAGGAGAGCTGTGACATCAGAACATCTTTTTGGCAAGTCTGTTATGATCTCTCATAGCTCAGCACACGAGTTGAGACAGCTCCACCTCCAAGGTATCCAATCTACCTTACAGGAATGAACTCGGAACTACAGGAGAACAGAACCCAAGGGTTTTTTTCCTATTTTTGTTGACCTGTTGTTACTAGAGTCAGTGTTATTTCAAGTTACACACACTCCACCACCAGGAATTCTCCTATGGGCTTCTTTCTTCATTCACTAAATTCATTCAGAAGGGCCGAGAGCAGATGCTTACACAGAGGTGACAGAAGACGGAAACCTGCCTGACTTGGCAGCATCCAGGAGCATCTGGTAGCAATAACGTTTCAGGGATTGCTATTGCACTTAAAGAGACTCTCCTCCTAATGCAACAATCTTCTGCAGAAAACTCTTCCCACAACTGGCTACAAGAACTCGACAAATTCCTTTTCTGTCTAACTTTTCCCACTATTTTCAATCCCATGTCAAGCTTGTGGCCAGAAGGGCTTACCCCTTTGGTTCCTCATCAGTGGGGCACTAGCTCTTTTTCTTCCTCAGCACCAGTTGTTTTGAGGAAAGGAGAAGAGTGATAGGAAACAGGAGAGATGAAGAATCAGAGCAGCCCAGAAAACCTATCCAGAAAACAAACAAACATTCTCAAAGGAAACACCTTGCTGGAAACAGGAATTGGAGATAAGCCACCTTGCTAACTCTTAATTCATGGCAGACATGCTCTTTGTAGGCATTTAAGGTCCTCCCATCTGATCAGTTCCAGCTCCCAAGCCCCTTCCTAGGAACTTGTGAAAAAAATCTAAATGTACTTTTTAATCCCCAGGCTAAAAATCCTGTGAGCTGCCATCATGCCCACTCCAAGTTCTTTTAATAGAAGCACATCTTTTAAGAGGAAAATTCAATTCTATTAATACTTCAGGTCACCCATGAGACAATAGGCATGAAAGTAGCACTTTTTCCTGGACGAAAGTATTTTTTATGCCAAGTTGCCTGCACTAAATCATTTTTCCTCATTTTATTTCTTTTCTGGAAAGACTCTCCTCCCAGCACTTGTTTCATAATAAGAGGAAGATGAACATGCACAGAAATTTGCAATCAGGACTTCCACAGCTGTTCACTGCAGCAGAGAAATCATACAAACGACTCCCTCCTGTGCCCCTTGCTACACCATCATAAATCTGCATTCCCATTTCCCCTGGCACAAGGACAGCAGAGTTCACTGAAACTGCCAGAGCCCAACGGAACAAGCCCTCATCCTTATTACTGTCCAACTGCAAGGAAGGAAAAAAAAAACCTGCTTTGGTAGAGCACAGAGGGTTTGGAGGTCTCTGCAGCAGCCAGGCATCTGTGGAATTGCAATTAGCTGACAGAAATGGGCACACAAGGGCTGCTTCTGGGTTTCAGGCAATTGCCCTCTTCAGATGGAGCCTTGCTCTGTTAGGAAGCACCCTGCAGAAAAAGGCACTGCCACTAATTTAGAATTCCACCTGAAAAAGGGTAAGAATGTCCTATGAATTGTAAGATTTCAGCAAGTTAGGACAAAGCTCCACGGGGAGGTAAAACTTCAAATAGAAACATAAAACTTACTATTAAAGGCAAAGCCAGTTCAAAGTATTTCATAGGGAGGAAAAAAAAAAATCAAGCTGTAAAACCTTGGATCTTCTAAGGAGCACAATCCTTTCAGTTATGGCAGCAACTGGAGGATGCATTTACCCCTCAACCCTTCTTAACTCACCTCATCATTGGGATCAGGTTATTTTTGAAGGGTAATTTCTCCCTGCAGCAACAGGTCTGGCCTCAGCTATCAATCCACTGCACTGCCAGCTGAATAACAGAGTCTATCCCAACAAAAGCAGAACTGGACTAGAGCCAGAGCTCTTGGTACCACAAAGTTCACATTTTAAATGTAGTATTTTACAGCTATTTAGTAATTTAACAAGAAAGCAGATTTTCCCCCATTTTAAAAAGCCACCAAATCAGTATCTCTGGCTGGATGCTATGCATGAATTCTTGAGCATCTCCCATTTAGAGAACATCACCGGCTTCTATTTGGGGTTTTTTACATTTTTGGAGGTAAAACAAAAACTTTTCCTTTTTAAAGCCAAATCCTCTCTCCAGATGACAAAACACTGTAGCCAGTGAACTGAAAACGATACATAAGGAAAGCCACCTCCGTTCAGAAGAGTTATTCCAATTGGTTGATGAAAGGCATTCTGATATAGTCAACTTGTGTTAGAAATAGGACAGAATTTCTGCTAAGAAAAAGACAGTTCTCAAGTACTGGCTATTAATTTCAAATGAAATTTGCTTAACAACGCTTTAGGATAGCATTATAATTATGTCATTTCCCCGTTAGATTTAGTAAGTCCTTCTGTGTGCACCAAGATGACATAAAACACATGATACACAAATAAATCAGAAAAAAGAACTACTGAATACTTCTCATAATTTTTGCCAAGGACACTGAAATTTCTCATTAAAAGAGGGCCTGGCTGCAAAGAACAAATCCATATAACAAATTAATATACTGTTGATGAAACGTGGAATATATACAGCAAGATTATAAATATGGATTTTATGCATCACTGTACAGAATATGCAGTGAAATCTCTGTTTCCCACAAATGTAACAAAGGAATAAACATGTTGCAGGAATGGATTTATTGCACAAAGTTGCACATTTAAGAGGTCTCCAGAGCAGTATTACATACCCGGTACACTCTGATTGATAGCAGCTTCCACTGCAGGCCCCTTTATCCCCTAACTTATTTCCCTGTCAAAGCTACAAACTAATTTTTTTTTCCGTTTTGCCTTTTTCTTCCATTCACTGACAGTTAAAACACTTCTAAGTGAAGTTTTAATATTAAAAGTGTTATACTTGTACAGATTCCTAAAACATCCTTGCTCATGAAGTGTACTTTGACTCCATTCTCTAGTAAAGGAATCCCACACTACAGGAGAAACTCAAACAGTCTTTTGAAACCTGGGTTGTGTGCAAGGAATCACAGTGCAGCCTCTGACCCTTCCCATTAAAAGTCATGGGAATTTCTGTACCAAGTCACACAATCTACAGATCATCCCATTTTCCTGAAAAGAGGCACTGCCACTTAACAGAAAGCTGCACGGTGTTCATCTTGTCCTAAGGAAGGAGGATACGTCCCTCTGCAACTCCAGCTGAGCCTGACTGACAAATCCATTAGGAAAAATGGCAAGGAAGAGATGATCAGCCTCGTGCTGCTGTTTTTAAAGAAAATCTCCCTTTTGAAACTGATGGAAAGTGAGTCAGCATTATCTGAATGAGTTTGTACTGTTATTTTTCCATCTGATTGTCACATATATTTGAAGCTTTGCTAAAAATCAGTCTGTAGTGCACCTTTGTTGATAAAATGAGCTCATTCATTAACATAAAAATTAAAATCTGACCGACACCTGCATATGTGCTCATTGAGGACTCTATTACTGGCATTAAAACTGCTACTGTTACTTGCAAGGCTGAGCACAAATCCCCTCAGCTGCAGAACTGGGGCCTGCAGAGTGGACAAATATACTGCACAGTGGCTTTCAGACACATTGTACCAATTTATTCACAAGTCCAAAAGCAAAATCTGTTCTAATTGCATTGAATCAGCCTCACTTCCTTTGAAGACACCAGTTTTATGCCAACCCCTGGTAACTGAACATCATTTGTTTGTTGTTTGTATTGAAATGAAGTGCTAACTAGTACATCTCCTGTTAAAGAAAGAGTGGCATTAAGTAATTCTAATCAGTTCCTTTATGAGAAAGTCTGTTTCCCTTCTGCCCATGTTTGCTGTCTGCATGCTAATTCACCCTTGCTTAAACATGCAATGTTGTCACCACTTACCTAACTGAATCTGGATATTTTTTTTATTAAACCACATTCAGACAGGTGTAATTAATGATTTATTCACCTGGATTGTATTTTTCCTGGGATAGAGACATACACAAACACCATCATAAGTCAGTGTCAAATACGTGCTTGCTTTAACTACACTGTACCATTACTGATTTCCTGCAGTTTGAGTGGGTTTTATATATTCTCGCCTCTTCTGTTTTGTGCAATGTGCTGTCACTTACTCCATTCACTAGAGAAAACCTATGGCCTACTACCCTACATTAAAGCCCTGCTAATTAATTACAGATATTCTTTCACTGTGTTCTGGATCAATGGGAGAAAAAAAAAATGTGTCCCACACTTTCCCTTTGTTTTTCCATTTCCACACCACATCTAATGGCTCTTGTATTGAAACCCTATTCTGAATGTAATGAGATGCAAGACTCCACCGTGTCCATGGTTACTATTTACTAACAAACCTGATGATGTCAGGAATTTAATTAGGTTGTTTCTAGCACAGAGATTTTAAACCATGAAATCATTAAAGTGTCTAATCTTTTCTTTGTTTGGATTTTATAAAAAAGTAAACCCCAAACTAAACACCATTCCTGTCACAGAAAGCTGAGCTTCTCAGGGTTTGCCAGGCATAACACACTAACAGGTTTAAGAGTAATTAACTCAAGCTATTCCACACACTATTTTTTTTTTCAAACTACACCACAGCAGCAACTACCACTAGCACTGTTGGGCTTCAAGATTGTAACAGTGTTTTTCTTACAAATCCTTACTTTCAAGATTTATAACTTGGCTGCCAAAATGAGCTTTGGGTTAAGATTTGGCATACAGGCTCAAGCAATTAACTTTTAGCACCAGAGTTGTTATAAACCAGCACAGAGTTGGGCTGTGGCTGTGTACCCCCTCTCCTCACTACAGAGCCAAGTGAGGCTGTGGAAATATCCTGAGTGTGTCTCTGCACAACCTGGCCTGCATCCATCTAACCCTGGAGCCCTTGTCCTGCTGAAGCCACCTGCTGTCCTGGGCATCCCCCATGCATGAGAGCCCCTGCCTGCCCCACTGCCAGGGGCTAAGCAGCCTTTGATGGGAGCAAAACTTCCTTGGCCTCGAAGAGGATCCAGCCCAGAGGTCAGTGTAGGGAAGGACAAGGATCTCCTGTGCACTCCTGCCCTGGGCAGACCCTTCCCAAGGTCCAGGAGCTCTTTAGGGAGTCAGCAATGAAGCCACCAAGCACAAGGCAGCAAATTCCAGGAATCCATTTCACCTGTGATTTGTGTGCAAAGTTTGCTTCCAGGGCAAAGTGAACTGCAGTCACCCACATACTTATTTATACATTTTTTTTTTTTGTCAAGTCCTTACAGCCCTTAAAGATCCCAGGGCCAGACTAAGCTGGTCTTCAGTAGGAAGACCATTCTGTCACGCTGCTGCTGCCTGCAACAGCTCCGTGTTACAGGAATAAGGATGGGAGCAGACAAAGCACCTCCCACAGCTGGTTATCCCTGCCAGCTTAGCTCACAAACCTGGGACACACATTGCTCCAAGGTGGGATAATCAGAGGGCTCTGTGCAGCAAAGATGCAGCCCCTGTTCAACAGAGACTACAGAATTATCAGCAAGCAAGGAAGTACAGGTAACTAATACCTGTTACATTCTCTGCTCTAATCTAACTAAAGGAAAGCAGAGAACTCTAGGCAGCCATGAACATGGTCCCTGTCTCTGCTTTCAGCACCTGCAACGCAACCTCATCAGAGAAATTCTTCCTTGAGCAAGACTTAAGGCAGAAAACAACTCTCAAGACCACCTTCTTTGCGTGATATCAAGGTAGTTTCCACTGCTTACAGTGGGATGGAAATGCAGCTCTTCACCATCAGCACCGTACTCATATCAAACTCTGGGCCACCTGTTATGTCTCCTGCTTATGCTGATCTCCAGCTGAATAGCTGTGTATTCATCACCTCTGCATGAAACCCCCTCTGCACAATGAAGTCAGGGTCCCTGCAAGGAGGCTACTATAGCACAGACAAGTGACAAATGTGAGGATTACTGTAATGCCCTCGGGAGAATTAGAGCATGCCAGGAAAACTCGGTCCTGTTCATCTCTACAAAAGGGATAAAACCATTCTTTATCACTATTACCACCAAAGCTTCTTAACGTGCAAAGCCAGAGGTATCCTGTCAAAAAGCAGTAGGATATCAGACAAACTAAAGAACTCCATTAAACGCAAATTTCCCAGAGTCATATTTCTGGAGTTTTGACAGCTTCCTCTTTGCCATCAAGAGCAGAAATCTCATGAAAGTGTCTGAAGTTCTAAGTGACAAGAATGTGATCACACAGAGGAGGTGGGGGGGGGAAAAATCAAAGGTATAACTTCAAAGAAAAATTAGGCTAGAAGTCAAACTCAAGTAAATTAACACATGGAATTGCTAAAGGCCCCAAAGAAGAGTTTTCCTGAGCATATCCTTTTGAATAGAAGGATGCTGAAAGGTAGATTGGTAAAAGATCATTGCATTGGAGTTTTAAGACAGTGGTTTGGTTTTGTCATGTAAGATAAAAGCAACTCAGATTTACTGCTACTTCATGTAGCAAGATTCTCATGAAGTTCAATATAAACACTGAAGAGGATTATAGTGAGGTAAGAGGGTTTTTACTTCTGAATGATTAAACTTTTCCTAAAAAATGCTGACATGGTTTGGTGAAAGCATTTCGCTCTTCTTAGCACATTGTTTTGTTTGCAGAAGAAACCAGAATCTGAAGTTTCTTTAGTTCAAACCCACTTATTTTCTGATTAAGACTTTAGGAAATAATACAAAGATGTAAGGCTCTTGTCAAGTTTTTTGTTTGTTTGTGCTTTATTAATTTGAACTTTGAAAGTGAGACTGCAGTTGAAGTTCATTGTACCTAATTTTTGAATCACCAGAAACATTGGTAGAAATAAACTGAGTCAAAGATGCAATCATCCCACATCCTAGAAAGACTGCAGAATGGGTGCTCCTGAAGAACCTGAGCTAGAGCTTGTTCAGAATGCTCTGCACCTGAGTTTGGACCAGTCTCCCCAGATGCCTCCATCTAAAATTACTCTGTGAAGCCAGTTCTCATTTATTCAGAGAGCTCTGAAGTTAGTGCCCATCTCTGTATAGTCCAGTCTTGAAGCTTATTGGGAAAGGCCAGTCCCTCACAAACTCAAAACCATTTTTATTGAATTTCTTCACAGGCTCGTGCCAGTTTTCCAGAAACAAGAAGGAAATAACCTGTTCCTGTCAAAGGGAAGTAGCAGTTGAAAAGACTTTTGGACAGAAGGATGGATAATTGTCCATTGTCCCCTGACAAGGTCAGTTCCATACACTGCAGTGGTAGGTGAAGGCTGCCTGTGTTTCTGTACAAACACGTTAGAGGATTGAAATGAAGGTGCCCCACTCATTTCTAGTAATATTCTCCTCAGTTTTGAATTCAGTCCCTGCCTCAGGATGGGCCTTTGCCCATGGTAGGCCCCAGCCAGAGAGGAAAGCCCACTTCCCACGAGGAAGGCAGCTGTTGTCTAGAGGAACGGCAGCAGTCCTGCCACTGCCCTCAGCACCACGCCTGGCACCGAGGGGATGGGGCACAACCTCACCACGTCGCAGGGACAGCTCTGCACAGCACTCTCAGCTCAGCAGCAGCATTTTGTCATTTAGATTTTGCTTCCCCATTTTTTCAAGGCATGATTCCCAAAATGAACAAAGAGGACTCCTGCATGTCACCATTTGTGAATGGGGCCCACATCAGGGCTTCTAACCCCACAGCTTTTGATATTCCAGGAGTGAAGCAAGCAAGGTGTTCTAAGGGCAGCTGGAAGTACCTGTGGGTGAAAGACTTGGCAATCATCACTTTTTTAAAAATGTTTTAGATCAAGAGATGCCTCATGGACCATAAGTCACCTTAAAGCAGCAGACAGAGAGGACACTGAAGATGAGTCTGAGTGAATAGCTATTACTTAAGTGAATGACAAAGACTGTTCTAACTGAGCATTTAATTACTTTGACCTTGCAATAAAAAGCATCTTCTTTATTTTTGTTCCAGGTTTACATAATCAGTTTCTTTCCTCTTTGATCACTTAACAACATGGATTTCTCCTGCACAGAGCTTTGCTATTGTTCCCATCAGACTCCAGAATGCAACTGTGCACTGTTATTGCACAAAAAGCAGAAACAGCAAGTTTGGGCACTCTGCCATTGCCATTTCACTTATTTTCATCTTAAGTGGCAGAGAATAAGATGTGTGTGTCACAGTGGGGAGGGCAAAAATACGAGCTGAAAGTCAAGCAGGGTACATTGTGCTCACCACACTGTGTTTTTGTGGGCTGAAAGTCACCCATGATCAGCTGATCTAGGACTCATCATGTAGGAGGGGGAATTACATAGGAAGCCAAGTAACAACCCTTGGAAAAATCTCCCCAGTGCATGCAGATAGCAAAGAATTAGCAAGATACCTTGGTCTTTATTTACTATTGGAGTCTGATCTTCTAAGCAAAAGGACAAAGGAGTGGGCAGAGCAAAGGAGAATTGTCAGAAAGACAGGTGTAGCTTTCAGCACACTTGTGTTACTTCCTGCCCTCCACTAGAAAAATTAGGATCGGCACAGGTAGAAGTATAGGATGAAGGAGTAGGGCTAGCAAAGACAGATAGCTTCAGGCTGTGGTAACTGGAGGGTTCTTAAAATGGCTGCTTAGTTGATGTGTTCAAAAACCACAGTGCAGAATAAGGGCCTGAAGCCAAAAGGAAGGAATACAGCTTGTGCCATCAAACAAGAATTTAAGACTCCAAGCTTTCCCCTGTGTTGGGCCACAGTAAAAAGTGGTAAGTATAAAAATACTATGGATGCATAATAAAACGCATCTCATCGGTTTAAATATTTCCTCCACTAGAATGATGGCACAAGGGAAGGCAGCACATAATAGTTTTAGAAAGGAGGCAAAGCAGCTGCAATTCATTTGAGCAGCAAAAAATCAGTAGCTTAAAACCAAAATAAAGAAATTCATTTGGTTAATTGAGGAGTCTCTGGAGAGGCAGTGTCAGCATAGTCCAATTGTGGCTCAGAAGAGATAGAACTGATCCAAAAATTCATCCTGGGAAGATCCTAAATGAACAACTTGTACAATATGGCCTTAACAAGAACCTTACAATAAAATCTAAAAAAACCCTGCCCTTTTTTTTAATTATTTGGTATGAAGTTCTCTAATTCATCACTAAAAGTTAATCACCATTAGCAGTCACTGTTAACTGTTTCAAGTGAAGAACAGTACAGTCTCATCTGCCCAGACTCTAAACTGAAGTACCAAAACTAACACACCCAAGCCTGGAATACAGGAGATCTGCGTTCAGTTTGTGGCACAGCAGCAGACTCGAGGGCCTATTTTACAGAGATAATAAAGAAGCAGATGAGGGCAGAGAGTACCTTCTGCTATGACGTAACAAAAGTTTTAAGTTTCAGTCTTTTAAATCAAATCCATGCAGACCTTAATGGGAGTTTTAGTTGTTCTAGAAAGCCAGCTCTTATTCTGCGTGTGTCATCATAAAGTATCACTTCCTTTAGTCTTGGTGGAATTCTTGTTTGTTTGTGAAATGGGATTGACAGATAACAGTTCTTATCCCCCTGCTCCTTTCTCACCAGGCTTTGCACAGCACCAGCTCTGTTGCTCAGGATATGGGGTCTAACACAAAGGGGCTCTGAACTGATCTGAGATCATCAGCAGCATCCACAAGATAAGCAGCAGCAGGATACCCCACACAAGCAGCTTCTGGAAAGTCTGCAGCTGTACAAGAAAGGCTAAAAACACACCACCCCCCCACCACCTTTTGCCAAAATGCAGAGAATTGTTTAGTTACTCTAATGGAACTGTTAGTCCTAATGATTAATTTAAACAAAAAAGATGTTTTATGATTTAAAATTGTTTCACACAGGAAATGCTGGACACCATGCCCTAGGGAACTCTGTCCTCCTCTCCTATTGTAAGGAAAAAATATTGTATCGGCAGCCTGAGTACAAACTTTATTCTGAGGCTGAACTGCTCCCACATTATCCAGATTGACCTGTACCTGGAGAAATGGACTAGGCAGAGCTCACAGCACGTTTCACAGTGACAGCATCTGCAAAGACAGTCACTCATATCTAAACATCTCCTATGTGCATCTAATATTAAGTATAAAGTACTTGAAACCTTTAGGAGCAGGGAGAGGTTGAAGTTCAACTTGCCTTTCAGTTATGCTATGGACCATAACACTGACATGAAGATTTCTCTGGGCCTCTACACACAGTCATTTATAAAACAGAAATAAAATACCTCCATCCACCTATTTTTAGACCACACATTCTGTGTTACAGGTCTGAGTTACTGTATAGTATCCATTGCGAGAAAGATGCTCAGCCCTGGTACTCTAATGCAAATGAAGGAGTGAAATGTCATCCATTTCCTTTCAAATTAATGCTTTCTATTAGAATACAGCAAAACAGATGAAAAGGGAAGAAGAGGGTCCATTTATATAGCAAGGGGGTATTCTATGAGGTTGTCTGAAAAACAAACTTGAATTGCTTCTCCACATAGTACAGTACTTATTTCATGTCACCTTGATTAAGAGAGCAGACTTTCCATAGGTCCCAATTCCACTATATGTTTCCAAAAAGGCCCCTTGGGGTGCCCAGAGCAGCAGTGCTGGTGGTTTTCACCTCCCTGTGGGTGTGCAGCTCCTGGGACAGGGCACAAACACAGTGATAAAAATCCCAGAAAGCCCTCCATCCTTGTATCCTGTGACAGAGGTCAAGCCTTTTCCAGACTAACCTCAACGTGAGAAAGGCTCGTGAACTTGGGTTTAACAGGTAAAACAGTTTGTTCAAAAGAAGTTGCTCAAAACCATGCTGAACACTGTAAGAAAGTCTGCTGAGCTTCAGAATAACCCAGCAGAACTGGGAGTTGCCTTCATGTAACAGTGGCCACTCCCAGCAAGCACCATGCTCATATTTAATATCACATAAAGCCATCTGCATTTAAGCCCAAAGCCATTTGCATGGACTTCCTAAGTGAGCTGCCAGAGAACTGTGCTCTGACCTGCAGACTTTGGATGCTCACTTTGTTCTATGCTGCTGTGCACAAAGTGATTTGCATGCAAGCATGGCCGAAATCAGCACAGACACACGACATGCATGTTAAAACACTGCCGGTCTGCTCTTCTGGAGAACAGTGGTGCAATGTGTCTCAAGGCTTGGTCTCAATCCTGCAGGCTTTAACTATTCACTCACAGAGAAGAAGCAAAAGGTGTAGACTAAAATTTTCACCACCCCCTTCCCCCCAACACACAGCATTTTGCCTGGCTGCTATTTCTTAATTTTGATCTGCCAGTATTCCAGTCCTCACCAGTGTCAGTCCACACCTCCTAAGAAACATGCTGCAGCTGCCTAAAGTCTCATTGCTTTTGGTTCAGTCTGCTGAACTGGTAAAGTGGAAGTAGACTGAAGAGGGGAAATATTTAAGGCCCAGATTAGAGCCAGATGCTAGCCAACTTGGTTTTTCTGTCAGCATAACCTATACTTAAAATGGAATTACCTTAGATTTGGATGCAAAGGTGACAGGATTGTTTAAATGGGCTCAACTCTCACTGCCCCAAAACCCCAGGTATGTTTCCTTTCTCAGGATCAGTTCCAGATCATACCTTGCATAGGCTGCTTTCAGATAAAGAATACAGAATAAGTAGGTAAAGGAATACTTTACTATTTCAAATGAAGCAAGGATTGTTTAAAGTTTGTTTTGTGGTTTTTTTTTTAAATCACATTGTGATACCTTGCTGCACTTATATTCTGAGAACTGGTGAATCTTATGACACCTGATGCATGTCTAAGGGCTCACTTGGTTATAGAACACCACTGAACCCAGGGAAATGAGATGGCTCTGTGCTTTAGCGTCTGACTATGTCCCATATGTCTGGTGCTGAGCAAGAACTCAGAGCTGCAAAGGCAGGGTGAGTTTTAAGTAGCTTGACTGGACACGGCTGGCAACAGAAATACAGCACCTGGTCTAAAAACTCCAGTGCTCATCCCAGAACCTGGTCAAGGCTTGCATGGGGAGCCTCCTCTGAGCTCTTGGCATCACAGCTGGTCTGAACAAGCTGGGTTTAGAACTAGGTTGGGGGCACATACTTTGAGATGTAGCCACAACAGCAGGAGGGTTGTACTCCATGACACTGACAACTTCCCATCTCAAAAAGCAGCAGGGGATGGCTCAGTATCCAAGAGTTTCAGTCTCCTGGTTTATTCAAGCATGTCAGGGTGGAATAGGGATTCAGAGTAACTTTGTGCTGACTTGAGGAGCTGGGTATGAAGACCCTGAACTTCAAAAGCTGCTCCATAACTCTGTAGCCAAACGAATAGATAAGGACTGTTACTGATCACTCACACTTTATTTTGCTACCTGTTGAAGTTTAAAGGCATTGCAATGGAACCTCTCTTTGGCAGTACTCTCAATTTCTTTACCAGATAGAAAGCAGCTTTGTAAAGCTATCTGTAAAGTTTTCCAATACTTCAGCTACAGTTACATGGTCTGCAACCCAGATGGGTTGCTGCTAGTCTCAGTGGAAGGTACCATTAATTAGCTGCTGACAGCATAAACCAGCTTTAAACTGTACAGTTTGTGGAGGGTGGGGGAGACAAAAAATTAATCTGATCTTCAGGGGACAAGATACAAAGGTATGCCATGACCTTTGTCTCATCACTGTCCCTGCAGAACTAATATAAATAAAATTTAACAGCCAAAGGAAGAAGTGAGAGGGGTTCATCTGTAACAGCTACCAGCTATGCTCTAGCAGTTTGGCACTTGATAAAAGCAGCTGTAGGTCCCCAGCCTGAGCAGAGTGGAGCTGTACCAAGTGCCAGGGGAAGGTCTCCAAGCACACAGCACAGACATGACCCAGCTGAAAACCAGTGCACCTCTGGCAGGATCACTTGTGAGAACAGGGCCTCTCATTCCATCTCTTCCACAAGTGATGGACACCACACATTCAGAATGAGAAGACAGAGTGCCTTAAGGATGTTAAACAGGCCTTTAACACCCACAGTTCTGTGATTACATGCACAGCCTCGACTGCCAACTTCAGGGAAAGTGTCCTGTGCCTCCCTGTAGCAAGTCAGCCTGGAGAGTCAGATACAAATACCACCTCATCCTTGTATTTCTGAAGTTCACAAAACAAAAACTAGAATTGAGAACCAACAAGCAACACAGATGACTGCTCAGACTGCAGCCACAGCAGTGAACAGCTAATACAGAAACCAGACTGTGTGTACCTACACATGCATTGAGCACACAAGGAATCATGACAAATCCGTGAAATGACTAACAGGAAAACTCACTTAGGACTACCAGGACCCCAAAACCAGCTGAAGAATGAGAGAAGAGACTAAGAAACACCAATAGAGATCAGGAGGAGCAGTAAGGTGCCATTCAATTAGCAAGAAGAATTTTGTCATACTTGTCTGCCAGGCCTGGCCAATTTGACTTCCAACAAAGCTCATCTCTGGATGCACAGCACACTGCCAAGCAGAGGCCTTCAAGTAGGTCTTTTAAAAGTAGCAATGATCAGTCCTGTAAGACTGAGTATGAACAGAAAAGCAATGCACTCTGTGTCCTGTACTCATATGTCCTGTCCCTTTCATGTGACTAATCAGACAAAATACTCCTGGAGTGAGATGTCACAGCTGATGAGTCCCAGGCATATTATCAGGCACAAGCTGTGCCAGCTGATACCAGGATGAGCTGATGGCTTCTGAACAGGCTTGGCATTAGTCACTTTTGGCTTCCGAGACATGATTTTTACTGGGAAAGGAAGGAGCTGCAGGGCTCTTTACACTATAAAAACCCTCAGCAAGAGGGAGGGTAACTTTTCTGATACTGAATCTGCTCTTCTACTCATCAGCTTCCTTGCTGACATCCAAACATCAGAAGTTACATGCAGGATGAGATCATGTCAGTGATCTCAATCTGAATGTTACCACATGGATTCATAGTTTTGCTGGCTCTCACACTAGAAGGGGTTTAAATTTTTCAGAAATTCAGTGGACCAATTTAAGAAAACAAAACTATTCCAAAACTTTAGACATTAATCTTGGGTGCAATTTCAGTATAATCAGTGAGCCAGAAGATGGGAAAAAATGGCAATTTCTTTTATCTCAGACAAGACTAAGGCTACATGGGCTACAGAGAGAAAAACTGCCTGTTTCTTATGAGTCAAAAAGGAAACTACACATTTGACAAAGAACAAAAACACAATCTAGTTCAAATGCCACAATCTAACTTGTATTTGTCAACATCTATATTTCACATAGATCAAGGAAACAGTAATGTTTATATGCTACCAATAAAAGTCCCAGAATCTTTCTTGCCCCAAGTCATGGTCAAAACTCAGCTTGACACAAATGTAATCAAAAAGTAAAGCTTTCTCTATGTCTGCTTATATACACAAAGGGTTTTTTATACATAAAACCTGAGATCTGGAATCTGCATGCATGGACACATGAAGGATAAACAGCTGACAGCCATGAACTCGGTGTACGAGTAGCAATAACTGAGGTCTGGACTCAATATATATACACACATGTGTATGTATATAGGTTATACACAAAGACTTAACAGATAGCTTCTTGACCTTGAAGTAAAAATGTATACCTCTAGGAACTAGAAAGATCAAGCAAGGGTATTTAAAGGACTTAAATACACAGGTAAACACTAAATGGATTTTACAAAAGCCACATGAATGAGTTAACATTTGCCTCACTGAAAAACAGCCTCCTTTATTAAGATGTTCAGATCTCTGGTAGGAATTTACCCACATTTAGCTGCTCCAATGACTTTATGAATCTGTTTCCTTGTCTTCCTCCATTACATGTATTGGCTCAAAGTCATCAGCTAACCAATGGGACAAATCAGAGTAACACACCTCTCAAAATATAAATAGGGAGAACAACTTGCTAACGGATAAAGAAAGATTATTGGAAGACAAACCAAACCATTAGTGGAGACTGAATAAGCACATAATGAGCAAATGGTTAGAAACATTGTCAGCACAAGGACAGAGCAGGTAACCATCACAGAAAAAGGCGAGAAATAAAAGTGGCAGTGCTAACGTTGTGACATGTGGCTTCTTCACACATTCATACCTTGGAATGATTAAGTGCCTATACACACCCTGCCTGCTCAATCCTTTGTAATATTGATACTAAACTGATCACTGGTTCCCATCCATTTTCTAAAATAACCATTTTCTCCCAAAAGCTGTTTTAATGAAATTTCCCTGTAACACCCTGCCATGGCAGAGATGACTCATGCTTCTACGCTGCTCATCGGCTCAAAAAACAGCTTCAAGTTTTCATCATCCGCTCAGTTTTTAGGTTGAGGCATCAGAAGATGACAGACTTGACTCTGATCTCACCGGGACTGCCCTCTGCAGACACCTAGTTCCTTTGTTAAGAACCCAGATTCATCCTAAGACAAGCAGGTAAGAAATCACAATCCAGCACTACCTCAAAAATTGAACTTTCAGATCTCAGTGTTAATCTCAGTGTGACCAAATAAGACAGAGGCCTGTCAAGGACAGGTTAGAGATCACCAGAAAAAAAATCATGCTTCAGGATTCTGAGTATTTGTGTGGTTTGTTTGGTTGTTGGGGTTTTTCTGGCTTTTCTACTTCGCATATGCTTAATTAGTAAAAAAAAAATCTCAAAAAGAGGAAAAACATTAAATATATACCTTTGCAGATGAAGTAACAGTTAAAACCCATATAGAAGATTACTACAATACACCAACAGAAACCTAGCTTTGTGCTCTTTATAGGCATTTCATCAGATGCTTAGATAGGAACCAAAATATGCAGCTCTGTAGGTGAGCAATCAGGTACTCAACTCTCTAGATCTTTACTGAATCTCAGGCATTGCCCCTCTGCCCACTGCCAACAACAAACAGAAAGAAAATATTTAGTTACTCTCAACTAGGAAAGAGGATACTGACGCTTGTTCTCCCTGATTTGGGTCTCATTGGAACAACAGTTATTAACTGGGATACACTGAGAAGTTCACAGAACACCCGATAGGGCTCTAATTCTCTTCCCAAATTAAATTTCAACTTGTCTTATGATGGCTCTTTGGCCGCCTCTGGGAAATAAGGCAGTGATCCCAGTTCAGCTCCTAATGAGAAGGTGCCTGTGCCACCAACACCTTCACATCGATGCTTGCAGGCATTTTGATTGCAGTCTCCGTAATCAGGTCAGGAGCTGAGACAAGAGCTGACCCCTCCAGCTCAGGGATGAAACAGGACCAGCTACAACCTTGTGGAGCTGCCACACCAACACATTCGTGTTAACGTGACGAGATGTAAATTAGTAATAAAGTTACTGGAAAAAAAATTGTTAAATTTAGCAGTTTAGATAAACCTTTAGTACTCAAACAAGATGGAATAACAACAAAATAGGAAATCAGATGCAAGACAGGTAACTGTCCATGGAGCCTGGACCAGCTCAGGCTCAAGTAAAGACCAACAAAAAGCAGTGCAGGAGCCTTGCTGCAGTTATTTTATTGAGCAATTCTAGGATTTGATCTAAACTCATTAAACTCATTTGGACAGCCAATGATAATTTGATTTAGCTGATTAGTGAAAATATAAATAAGGTCAAAAAGTAACAGTAAAGAATATTCACAGTGAGTGGAACTTCAACATGCCTACTGCCTGCAACAATTTGGCTACTCATCATTAAAAAGAATACTGTGAGGAGCTGTTATATATGTCTTTGAACCAAATGACAGGAAGCAACTCCAATTGAGGGGGAATAAGGATGATGAACATATTGGAGGATGTTATACATCATTCTCATTTGTGCTGTTTCCACTGATCTAGAGGAAGCAAGCACTAAAAATAAAAAACTTCATCGGAGTTTAACTAGGATTTTATCATCTGGTAACTTTCATATTTAAAGGAAACGCATCTGTTGAACTTAGAAATTAAACAGAAGGAAAAAATTATGGAGAAGTCAATTTTGCTTGTAAGTTTTGCTCAATAAACAGAGCTGCCCAAGTGGTTGCATTGAATGGACTGGCACAAGGTTTATTTGCCAGCTTTTCCTGTGATGTTATATAGGGAACAGCAGTGTTTTGTCAGCAAAATTTCTTGCTTTTTGGAGCACATAGAGAAGACCTAGCAATAACCTGAAAACAGAACAGATGCATTAAGGAGTAGCTCAGCTGGCAGCAGAGTATTGTCTCAGATTCTCCCTCACACTGATACAATTTATTCACTCCACAGAAACTGATACATACATTAGGCAGCTTGCTCCAAATACTTAAAACCCAATTCTGAAGAAAAATCCAGAGTCCTATGGGGATACCTCATTTTTCAATACTGGGAACCATCCAATTAAAATAGAATTTCCTCATCTCTTTAAAAGCAAAGCATATTTCTAGTCACAACTCTCAAATTTCACCAGAGCAACTTCTGGGAAAGCATTTTCCTCATTGTGTAGCAGGTCAACATTGGGATTGCCTGGTGCAAGCCTAGAGTAACACCAGGGCTTGTCATTCCAAGGGGCATGGCCAGAGCCCTGACTCTCATCACCATGAGGCCAAAGGATAGACTTGGCAGCAGGGCACTGGATATGCCAAAGAACTACAATACAACTGCTGAGAGCAGAACTTGGGACCTCCAACAAGCCATTGCTAGAGCTGAGAGGCCTCCAAGGGTTTGGGTTCTACGGTCTCACTTCTCAAAATGTACAAAGCCCACCTCATTCCCACCCCGCCTTCAAGAAGGGCCCAGGCCCAGTTGTTAAGGTGTACCTACAACTCCCTTTTTCTAGTATCATCCAGGTAGGTTTAAAGCAAAGGTATCCTACTGGAAGCAAATAGTGTTCTCTGTGGAACCCTCCAAACCCTTCAGGTTTCCTTTAAGAAACACCTCATTATAATTTTCATTTCATTTTGAAGTGTAATTGAACTTATACAATGTTTATGAAGAACAGGGTTCCTCCACACACCCTCCTGCCTTTCCACGTGTTTTCATGGGGATAATTTACTTAAAAATTAATGCCCAGTCTTATAACAGGTCTAAGACACTTTCCACACAGCAGATACTGTCATCATCAGGTAAATGTTTAACACTATTACTGATAAATAATATTGCTTTTAAAAGTGTATCAAAAGAGCAAATTGCTCACTAACTTTGGCACATATCCTCCACAGAATTGAAGGGAAACTCCTGCAGTATTTTCATCTCAGAAGACCGGTCAGTAAAAGCTACACTATTAAAAACCTCAAAAGGACCATGTTTGAGTTGCATTTTGAAAACTTAAATACTGAGAGCTTGTTGCTGTATCAAAGGAATCAGAAGAGCTGAAACAGATCTGGCTTACAGACCTGGCTCAGGGGGATTCTGATTTAGGAGGCTGTTATCTTGTGAGAGAGCCAAGCCTGAGTCAGATCTTTAAGCTAAGAAACTACAACACACCTATTTATTCCCTCTGACATCTCAAAATCCCTGGATTCTCCTGGTGGTACATCAGACCTCTAACGTGAGTATCAACAGCATCCTTGGTGCTAGAGGAGTAGATGGTAAAATAAGGGTTGGAGAACTGCCAGTAAGTGTGTAGCAAAGAAGGGCATCAAATTAGGGAAGCAGCTCCATCAGAACAGAGATCAAAACAATAGTGAAGAGCTAAGAGTCGGAAGTAGAGGCAGTGTATTTGCACCCTAGTTACAGACATCCCTGAAGAGGTAACTCCCCTGGCTTTTGAGGATTTACAGCCAAAAGGAGTCCAGGAGTCACAGCACAATCTTGCTTTCAAGCTCAGGGCTCCACCAGCTCTCCAGGAGAACACAGCCGTGGAGGGTCAGACTGAGAAAGGTACCATGTAAGATCTGACATCTAACATTTGAAGACTGAAGTTGAACTGACATGTGAAAACAAAAAAGTCTCCTTCCCTAAGTGTATTTTTCAGGTGAGTGCATTTGTTAACCACCCAGCAGCAGGTTCTTAGGTGCTGGAGCAGAACAGATACCTGCTTGCAGGCAGGGAACTGGAAAAGGTTCTCTGAACTCAAATATTAATGGTCATTCAAAGGCTGGTTCTCCTGCAAGTTCTCCTGGTGCCCTGACAACACTGATAAAGAAACAAAAAGAAATACTGAACTGTTTCTAAAATTATATCTTGTTATTCCTGTGGGGGTGCCAATCTACCTGAAAAAGGTACTCTTTCTGTTATGGGACACACTCCTGATAGTTTAAAACTCCCATAGATCAAAGGAGATTATTAACATACTAAAGGTTAGTGCCATTTGGTAGCTGTCATATGAAGTACACAATAATTTGATATAAAGACAAGTTCCTCACCTGGTGTAAAACACAATAGCTTCTGCATTTATAGTTATTTAGCTTTCACTTCATTCCAGATTCTCTGGAATTTGTAAGCTATTCTTTGTCTGGTAATTTATAAGTTACTCCCTCTCACCTTACCACTCATAGAAGAAATTGGTTTTCTACTTGCAGAATCCCCTCTACTCTGATTTGCCTTAAGACAAATGTAACCATGCTGTAACCATGTGTTTGCTTACTGAAGCCACATTAAATCTTTTTTTAAGGATTGAAAATATCCTTAGCAATGTTGTCCTGCCTTCCCAAGAAAAACAGTATACCGATGGGTTTCTAAAGCAAATGCAGCTGGACTTACTCTGGGTGGGAATTTTCCTTAGGGGAGTCTGGCTTCAGTTTTTAAGACTTGTGCTGGATGCCTCAGAAAATGCGTCCAGTTTCTAGGAGCAAGGAGAAAAACCCCAAAGAGGCAAGAACACAAGCCTACAAAAAGGCTGGAGAAGATTATAGTTTCCTAAGAACATTTTGCCCTGCTCACTGCACAAGTAATTGGCAATAAAAACATCAGAAAGTTTAGCCAGTACACACTGCCAATTAGATATTTTGGTAAGATTTGAGTGCAAAAATGTTTAGTCATCTTATTAATTCTGGAAACCTCATATAGCTAACGGCTGATATCCTCCCCTTCTCAATCCGTTGGCTGATAGTGAATGTAGGATAAAGCAGAATGAAAACATTTATAGGTAACAGAGACAAGACTAAAACTTCCTTATTTGTTTAGATTCTTTTTCATAGTTAACTCTTGTTGCTAGTTCTTTACACGTGGCTTTACAAACTGCAGTTGGGAGTATCCTCAGTGCTTGCCCAGTGCTCTATTGTGTTTCACACATGGAGCCTAAGAGAGCCAGGGCTGTACAGATTGAGGCACTTCAGACTCACTGACCATCACTGAGACATGCTCTGCGGTTAGGAAAAAAAAAAGAAACATTCAGACATACTAAATATCAGAGCTATCAAGCCTGACATGTGTGTTCAAACCCCTCTGCCAGTTTCAAAGGCCCCTAAAGAGGTAGAGGAACACGTGCTGTATTTCCCTCCCAGCACCCAGCAAGAAGCTTCATAAAAGCACTTTAGCCCCTGTCCAGCGTGGAGAAATTGTGAGTGATTTTAAACAATTAACTCCTGGCCGGCAACCTCTCCTGGTTACAGTGGGGTGATGTGGCTTTAGCAGCAGGGTTGGCTTATTGCCCTTGAAGGTATAGTTTTGGAAGCTACGGGTGAGATTTATTGCAATTGCTACAGAAGTAGTGGTCCAGTTTCAGAATCATTCCCTAGAGTATATCAGGGAAGAGCTTACAGGAACAGAAACCAAGTTGCTATTGCAGACAAAAAATAAAGTCAGCACCATATCATTCACTAAATTTATTCTCATTTCCAGCTAAAGCCACAGAGAGAACTCCCCTCAGACCTTCATCTGAAAATGTCCCTGGGAGATGAGCACTTGGAATCTGGCTTCAGCATTGCTACCTGAGTAAGAAAGGAACAGGGAACAGCTCAGACCCTTGTTGTTATGCTGTGATGTCCTCACTCAATTTCAGGGAGCTTATTTGCAAAACAAGGTTATTTTGCTTCCTTCCTCCCACTTTTTGTATGAGCTACCTAAATTACCTTCTTTATTGAGCAGCCCTTCTGTTAGAGTCCTAATTACAGCACAGCAGACCCATCTCAGGGGCAGCCTTGATACATAAACTACCACACACAGAACTGCCACTATGAAAATCTGAATATTTTCATTTCTTGACCCCAGTTCTCAAAAACTGTTATTTTACTGTCACATTCACACAGACCTTTTTTGCATTTAATTCACTGTATAACTATAGCTTTCTGTACAACTAGAACACTAAAGGACTAAAATAACTTCTCAGCTACAGTCTATATATAACACTGAGGAAATGTAATTTTAAATCCTTCCCACTGCAGAGGAACAAGTAGTGGAATCTTTCTCTGTGCGGACATGCAGTATTTTGTGCCAGGTTAAGCTAGGTGTCCATGAATAATTCCCATGGTTACTATGTTAAAAGGCAGCAACTGGTAAGATAGTTAATATTTTAGTGAACATCATTTGACAACCATTTTTTGAGCACCTCAACATGAATTATCTTCATCTTAATTTTAAAGGATAACGCAACACACTATTTAGCTTCCTCAGGTTTATATGATGCAGAGAGCAGAGCAGATCTAGATCAGTATCCCAAAAGTGAATTTGAGGCCACTACCACTCTTCATTTCATACTAAAGCATAGGTTGGATTAAGCTGCAGAATTAATTGCCCTTTGATTTTACCAGTGCCAGTCCATCAGGATCGTGCCCTACTACAAAGGAGCAATCTATAGAACACCTCATCTTTATACTTCCCACATGCATTGCACCAAAACATCCACCCAAACAACTTCTGAAGAACAAGCACCTTAAGAGACACAGGGTTTGTGCTGTTCCAGTTCTGGACACTTCAGTGACTACAGCCAAACCCCACAAGGAATACAGTATTGCCTATAGAGGGAAAAGGAGTCAAAGTGCAAAATTAACCACTCACTAACTCAGCCTGAATATAGCTTCTAGGAATAACCTGCACTTGATTGATTTCCTTCTTGTACACCACCACACTACAGCAGCATTTCCATCCCAAGGCTCTCACCCTCCACAGCATGGCTGGGCCTTTGCTTCCCCACTGAAAGACACATTCTTTTGCTGCAGCTGCACCTTAAAGCATTGGTTCACTTGTAAGGGCACGACACACCTAAAACATCAAGCATTTGGCCTTATAATATGCCTCATAAAACTCAATCTTCTTAACCAAGCTAGTGGAAGGACTGTAGAATTGTATGGCTATAAAACCTAAACTCAGATGACAGTGTCTACATGGTCTCCATGCTGTGAACCACAGCAGGCAGCCACTTAACACATGTCATCAGCCAGTTCTCTTGAGTCACCAACACTGCCTTCATTCCTTCCTTGCCCTTCCCTCAGCCGAGAGATGAAACCTCTCCCTGCAATGTAGGACATTGAGCTTCGCAGTGACAGAGTTACACTAAAAGATGAACTGTGCATTACTTCACTGAAAAGCCACCTTTAAAAAAAAACCCATAAAGCAAACAGATGTTACACATCTGATCCTTAGCACGCATCCAACAAGAGCAGCCCAGATTTCCAGGACAAATGTGTCAGCTCTACTTTCATTTAGGAGTTATCATAGCAGCTGTGGATAAATGTGCTTGTACTTGGCAAAGAATGATGAAAATAGGTTTCTTAGGAGAATTTCTATGATAGATAGAAATTTTAAACCTGACAGTGCAATTAAGTCAGAGAAACTTCAGAACACATTTAGTGCTTCAATGTTATATGAACACAACATTTTATGAGTGAAAATCCTGCACTTCTGAGTTACTGGGGTAACCCTAACCACTATTCCAAACACACTAAGTAACGTGTTTCAAGAAGCTCATGGGTGCTACAACACAGCAGTGCACTGGATGCTGGTGTACAACTGGCGTAGTTGTATCCATACAACACATCCATATTTCACCAAAAAGTGCGTCCTGAGATGCACTATAAAGAATCACAGGTTGAATTCTTCCTTCATTTACATTGGCATGATTGTACTGGCTTCAGTGGGACTGGATTAGCATAACAGGAGGAATCTGTTCTTCCCTGTGGTCTTTGCCTCAGAAGTGCAGCAATCAAGCTTCCTGTAAGCACAGACAACTGCAACCCCCCCAGACCTTGGATTCACCTGGACCCATCAGTACATGTTTGGGAACGAACCCTGAAGAATGTACAGGTTTCTCAGTCCTACATGCTTCAAGCAACATAACGACTGCAAAGAACACATTTCTAAGTGAGTGTTGTATAAACATTATTTTCTGCAGCCGTCTGCATTTTTTTTTTGCTGTAACCACACATACTTAAGCATGACTCATGCCCATGACAGAAGCCTGGAATTCCCGTGTCCCAAGCTATAAGCCAAGACATCCAGCAAACTATCCAGTTTCCAGTCTCCTCCTGTTTTCAATCCAGCATTTCCTCTCACCCAAACCTCCCTTCTACATAGTATTTTACATTCGGGGAGTTATAGAGACAGCCTTGTCCTCCTCTTCTACTTTTTATACACAGAGGACAAATTGTGGCTGCTCAACTCACATGGATTGACCATTCTTCAGAACAACCCAAAGCTACAAGGTCACTCCAACTTGTTTTGGAAGCACTATGGTTTAAAAGACTTATTTACGCACATATATATAAAAAGCCACAGAAGCTCTGCTAATATCTTGACATCTACTATTCCTGGCCATCAGTCCTGCAGCAGGCTCTGTGTTAGCTCATTCCTTGTGCAAGGCAAAGAACATGATGCAAGTGTTTGTAATTTATGAGTATCCTCTAAAAATCTCTGCACATGCTCCACAGACATCACACATTTCTTTTGTTTCAGTGACAAACAGCACTGGCTGATTCTGTACTTCAACTGGGAATGCAAATTAGCATAATTGGCTGTTAATCTTCATATAACAGGGACCTGGGACATTCTCAGCATGCAACTCCTCTGCCCACAGAGGATCCATTCGAGCTTACGCTAGGGCTAAATCCAACCTGTAGTGCCTGGTGCTTGTTAGAGCACCCACTGTGTTTTTCCCCTTATAGTGAAAAAGAAATCAGGAGATGAATTGCAGATGCAGCCAAAGTCTTCCTAGCCACATTCAGTTTGGTTTCTTTATAATCACTTATTCCAGATACCATGAGATGTTCAGTTGCACAAAGGCACAGACTCAGATGTCATATTAATGTTATCTATTATTCTGTGCCTTTGGGAATGGGGAGGGGAGGCCTTACCTCTCCAAAGCAGCATATTTTTAACATCTGCTATTTTAATGCAATTTTAAAAAATTCTTTCTGAGCTCTGGAGCAAAGAGCCTATTGGATGGCAGAGTCCCTCAGAGCCTAAATTAGGTGTTTCAGGTCACAGAAATCTCTTATTTCAGCCTTTTTTAGAGGCACACAGTACCTGGGGAGAAAGTTCTTGTTTGCATCTAGCAACACACAGTGTAAAAGAATGAAGATTTATTTAAAGCTACATTTTAAAGAGAAGATGTGACTGTGTAATGATGTTGAACACCAAACTGAATGTGCTTTTAACCCCTTTCCTGGCTGTGTGGAGAGGAATCTCTGCCAAATGAACCAGAAGACTTCCACTAGGAAAACAAGGATAAGGATGAAATTACGTCCTGAAGCTCATTGTGCAAAGAGGCAGAGAGAGAGAAGGAAAACCCCTGTCTCAAGCTTAGACTCACGGTTTTGGGCTTTTGCATGGGGGAAAGCCTCTGTCAGAGCTGCACCTGCACAAATGAACAATGGATTGCCCAGACACTGGTACACACACCCCGCAGGTGCTGAGCTCACCTTCGAGCCAAGCGCATCCTCACGGGCACGGGGATTCCCCATCTAACTGCCCAAATAGCCAAGGACACAGGATTGGGGAGATTGAGCTAAAATAGCCCCATCTCGTGACTCCTGTCAGTATTACACAGGACTATTACTAAAATAAATGCATTGTTTTTATTTTAATTCTTTCAAACTAAGCAATATCTTGTACTGGAAGAGGTTTCCCTTACCAACACGTTTTCCACGTGTATGAGGTGTATTAGGGCTGTTAGCAGGAGACCCCTGCAGAAGTGATTCCCACAATTCCCAAAAGAGTCCCTGCAGACTTTGGGCCTGTTGCTTCCAGCCAGAACTGCCCTCCACATGCCTTTCCCCGTGTTTGGAGAATGTGCTCCCCAGCCACAGTGGGTAAATATCTTTCAGGGCTAAGTACTGACCCCCTGCAGACAAGATCGAGTCTCCAAAAATTCCTAGTACACAACTCCCTATGAAACAGGGTGGAGAAACAGTCAAACTCAAATGCAGAGAAGCAGTGTTCTAGTAGAAGGGGCTCACCAAAGGAGTGCCCACCACACCACAACCCTTCCCAAACCAGAAAAATGCCCTACCTTGTTCAGGGCCATTTAGACACCCCACATTGCAGCACTGCCCCTTTAGAACAGAGGGCTTTCCAAAACCTCTCAGCTGTGTTCGCTTTTTGTCCCAGAAACATGGACTTAATCATGAAATCTGACACGACTGAAGTCAGTGGTTTTGATCCCATGGATTGTTTGTACACTTAATACAGAAAAGCTGTATCTGATTTTGTTGGTTCCCACTATCAATCCGTGCAAAATGATGAGGTATTGATGTTATCTGCATTCTCTTCTCATTACATCAAACTTCAGAAAACATGCTGTGGCAATTTGCACTTGTGACATAATGAGTGTCAATTGCTACAAAGGAAGCACAGACAATCTGAGAACTAAGAGACTTGAGGATTAAAGTGATTCTTGCAGACACACACTTTTATCTTAACTAGGAGGAGTCTTGCTATTAAATTCTACAAGCAAGCACAACTGAAAAACTCAGTTGGTAGCAGTGCCCAATCTCGCACATTTTCCAGTGCAAGGAAGCATTAGGAGGGTCTGGTTGTCCTTAGGAAAGCCACAGGGCTGTTGTGTCCCTTTCCAGGTATTGACAGTGACACCTCCCACATACAGCATCAAGGAAAGCTCAAGCCTCCATCCCCAGCTCATCTCAGTGCTTTTCCAGTTCCCCCCTCAATATCTGCCTGCCCCAAATTTCCCCTCCAATCACCTTAGCACAAGAAACACCTTCCTGGCTATCTCAGAAGCACCCTTTTAGCCCCCCCAACTCTAAACTCCCTTCACCCCAAGGCTGCTGCAGCAACAGCCCATCTGTGATGGGACAGATGCTTTATCAGTGCTTCGGGCCAGGTTCTGCTCCCAGTGCAGGAGGAGAGAAAGCAGTGCTTGCTTTGCCAGTGCTGCACCTCACAGCAGCACGAGCCTCACCCCAGAAACCCCACACATCTCTCCAGGAGCTGAGAGCCATCTGCAGCCCCCAGCGTGTCCTCACCTGCTTGTTAATGGCCTCCAAAGGAGCTCATTTAAAGCTTGCTTTGTTAAGTATGAACTGTTTAGTCTCTGCAGTGCAGACATGCCTAATCCACAGCAGCATAAGATTAGATCAAACACTTGTTCTTGTTTTGCTACGGGAAGCAGACTATTTTTAAGGCGGGGGGGAAGGTTGGAAACCTGTGTCATTTCCAAATATATTTCAGTTATTAATCTCAACTAAGTAAGAAAATTTCCATAATTTTTTTTCCCCCGGTCACTCAATTTGGGTTTTTTGCCTGTTTTATTCTCATTTTGATTTGTCTTGAGACCAAGAGCTTTTTATGCAGAGATCATTGTTTTCAATACATTTGTACAGCATCAAGCACAAAAGAATACTAAACATGTGGGTCTTTAACACTATCAACATATAAATGTATCATCATATGCTGCATCACTAACCTACAGGAAGCACAGCTGGTATAGCACACAAGAGTCCTGGGGCAGGACTGCTTCTATTCTGTGCACAAGCAAGGCAGTGCAATAACTCACAGCCTAAAACTAAGTCTTTACATTTGGGAATTATGTACCTAGAAAGCTTACATCTGACTTTTTGAGGCATGGGCCAGGTTGGCTCCAACTTACTGAAATGCTGTAGCTGCAGGACACTGAACAGTAACTGGAGCACATCTGGTCAAGACCAGATACAGGCATTAAAGTGGTTATTCCCACACTTCCTTGGTCCCTGAAGTCTATCTCAGCTGGATGCACTGCAGTGTAATCACCTTGACACACAGACACAAGAGCAACTTCAAAGAACTCCTCTGTGATAAAACAGCAGGACTTGCCTTAGCTCAGGCAGGAGCCCTCAGCTGCAAAGGTTAAGCAGATACAGTTGATGCCCCAATTAAGTAGAGCTAAAAAAGGAGATTATGTGAGTGCATTTGCTCTTGCCTTCATTCCTCCTGTCCCCCAAATGGACTAAAGCTTTGCCCTGTCAAACTCTGTTTGAGAAACAATGTGCTCCATCTGTTAAGTCTTGTCTTGCTGCTTTTCCTGTAGAAATACAGTGGCTTTCCAAGTTAAAATCAAGGCCTCCAGATCCCTGGTGCTGTGTGTCTAGAGGAGGCATTATTAGCCTGAGCTTGTAGGTGGGGAACAGACAGATTAACTAGTTTGCCTCTAGATTACTCACAAAGCCCCTAGCTGAGCCCAGGGCTGAACTCAAAACCTGTTTCCCAGCCAGTCCTTCAGTAAGACTTTTCTTCTCTCCAATAGGATCTGTGATTTTTCCATAGAAAAAATGTAGAAATCATCTGTTACCATTTCTGCACATAAATTTCCACATCTGAGGTTGACAGAAGGAAGAAAAACAAGGTGGTGGGGAGTAAAGTCAGAGCAGGTAGCATATGATAGCTGTCAAAACTATTCAGGGCTGAGATTCCCAGGTTTATACATCCAAAGAACTGAGTCAGCTTCCTCCCAATAAATTTTTATTGGGATCACTGACCACTTCCAAGGTCAGCATGTGCCAGATACTAACATTAATTACAACAGAACAAACAGCTTTTAGCAATCATGAAATTCATCATTCTCCAGGTGCTGATAAGCCTGTTCCCAGTCCTACTTCAACTTTGTTATTTTTAATAACTTACTCTGGAAGGATTTGGAATGTGAATTCCCTTTTCCATTCGTTCCTTTCTGTTAGTACACCCAGGGATTCTAGAAGTTGGTTTCAAGTGATATTTACTGCTAAAAGCCAGTAAGACATGCTGACTGGTAAATATGCATTACATTGAAAAAAAGAAACCTCTCTTTCTGTTGATGCACTGGATTTCTTCTCTCCAGGTGGTCAGATTCACATCACCCAGACAATTTCATACCAAGAGAAAATCTAGTTTTAAATTCCAGAACTTCAAATATTAGTAGCAGCAAAGAAAATGAGCGCAAAAAAATGGTGTTTTCAGTGGTCTTCCCTCAAACAGCCAGCATCACTTTTAGCCAGTAAATGCTAAAACCTGTAAGCTCCAGCTCTGGTCTGTTATATCACATATTCCTGCAATTCCCTCTTCTACTTCAGTCTTCCTGGAGACTTACTGCACCGGAGCCTTAGGAGGGGACACTGAACTCTTCGGGGCTTGTGCTGGTTTATAGCACGTGTGGACCCTTCCAGCCACAAAACTTCATGGGTGGCCAAGGTAACCCTGATGGCCACCGCAGCTCCCCTTATGCACTTCATGAAGGACATGATCAGCAGGTCTAACAACACCCCTACTTCCACTGAAAACCCAGGATTTTCAGGAGGAACCTCAGACTGTGGGTGCCTGTGCAGAGCCCCAGCTGGGAAAAACCTCTGAACCAACTGCAAAGCTCCAGGAAGCCCATTACAGCCTTTACACCCTGGAAAAACAAACCGGGGGTAAGGGTTCCTCAGTTCTTCTCTCATTGCCCAGGTTTCACAGCTGGGGAGAACCCAAGAGAACTTTCACAGAAGAGGATAACCCAGCCTTGGGAGATGTTTTGTTTGGGTCTGTGCACACAACACTCAGTTTTGGAGGTCAGACCAAATGGAGCTATGAAAGACTTTCAAATGTGCCAAACTGACATAAAAATCTAGTTGGTGGCAGTAAAAGATGCAGAACTGGGTCTAGATTACAAAACAAACTCACAAAGCTTTCAGTTGTTCAGATGCAGCTCATACTGTGCAGAACTATTACAAAAACATTGCTCCAAAAGCACTTCCCAACATCTGCACTTTTTAAAGTCACAATTAAGGGCTGCTGAATATTCTGTTCCTGCTGTTTTTCCTAAAAATCATGTATTGGCAGAAAAAACAGTGTTACATCTTTTCTGCTGCAATGTCCTTCCTATGCCAGCTACAATGCCAAGCATTATTTATAGCCACATAAAGCCAGAATGAGCTTATACAAGACTGTCTTAGTAAACCCAAATTAAATTGCAAACAGATACACTTCTTTGTGTAGCAAACTTGTTATCACAAATCTAGGATCTAGAGAAGTGCAAGCCTGTATAACAGAAAAGCTCATCAGTTGAGTCCTGCTGTCCTCACTCAGGTAGAATCATATAATCATGTAGGTTGGAAAAGACTTTTAAGCTCATCAAGTCCAAGCATTAACCCAGTACTACCAATCCTAAACCATGGACTAAACCCTGCTCCCTAAGCACCACATCTACATGTCTTTTAAATACTTCCAGAGATGGTGATTCCAGCACTTCCCTGGGCAGCCTGAAAGAGGCTCGAGTCTCCCTTGCCCTCAACAGGACAAGGATGAGGGAGAAGAGCTGGCCTGGCAGCACCCCTGCCCCTCTGCTCAGTACCTCCCTTGCTGGTGTAAGGCACTGTAAAGCTATACAGGAACCACCAGGTCTGTTTGCTTGTCATTAATTTTGCATTTCAGCCTTTCACAAAATTAACCCTGACCTACACCACTGTAGCCTCACTTATACTGAGACAATTATTTCAAGGTAACAGAACAGCAGTTTGGAGAACTTGGAGAACAAAGCAAACTGGAAACACAGCCCTGAGGGATGGTGTCATTGAGCACTGAAGAGTAGGTGATATGACTCATCCCATCACTGTGCATGACAGGATGCTAATTATGGCTCAAGAACAGCAGGGAGATACAGGTATGGAAAGAGTGGGGAGTATCTGAAAGTGGTGGACACACTGTGAGAATGAGACGTGCATTAGACTGTGACAATCAACTTCAAAGGGACCAAGTGAAAACATTGAAAATAATGGGCATCTTGCAACAAAAGCACTCTCAGCTCTGGTGTTATTTCTTTGCAAAACTAGGAGCTTTTCCCTGTAACAATCAAGAGGAGGGTGTGTGCACACATATATAGACACCACGTATTTTTAAAGCCTATTTTCAATATACTTTTAAAGTTAAAAAAAAAATCATGGGGAAAGCTTCATCCTGCAACAGTTTTCTTTCAAGCATGCTGTAGGGTTTTCACAATCCCAAACCACAGTGACTATTTAAGGCAAGACATTGAAATGAAAACATTTCCTTCCCTTGGAGCTGTTGCTAGAGATGCAGTCCTCAATTGACAGTCCTTTCTTCCCCAAGGAGGGACCCATTGCTACCTATTGGACACTAGATATTCCTGTGACACCATTTTCTCAACTCAGCCCACTCCTTCCTTCTGCTCCATCTCAGAACATTCCTACAACACCCATAATTGGTACACTGGCAGAGTGCTCAGCCACAAAACATCCATAAACCCTCTTCTAATCAGCAGAGCTGAACGGCACAGCCCATGATGGCATATCCCACATTCCACAGCTTTTTTCACACATCTGACCACAACACACCACACAAAAGAGGTTTCCAGCAAACTTTTGTATGAGTCTACGCTTACATGAGGTTCTTAAATTAGTGCAGTGTAGGTTACTGCCCTATAATGCCAAAACATCTTAGTATTTGCAAAGAGGAGAAAGCTATTTACACTAAGATTTTTTTCAGAAGCACTGAAGTTCCCCATCAAAGAGTGCTTAAAATCCTTCTGGAAATTGCTGCTTCATTCCATTTTAATCTTCCCATAGAAATAACGCATTTAACTGGTGCAGAGATGCTGAACAAGCAATAAAAAGGTCAATCCTAGCAACTAGAGCTATTTCAGTCTGAGGTATTATACCACACCTATCTATATTAAAAACACTTTAGCAAGGTTGCAAAGCCAGGTGTCCAATAGTTCAGAGATCCACTGAGCTTTTGTAATGCTTCCTGAAAAGCCTGTATGATGATACAGTCTAATTACATGATAACATCTTACTTTTCTCCAGAAGTTCCCCGTCTCATTCAAGAGACAGAATAAATGACAATATTACATTTCATCTGTTGTGACCTGTACTTACCCTGTGCTCCTCTTTACTGCACACTGCTCAAAGCATGCACTAAAGAAAAATATTTCTTTACAGCCTCTTCAAGTGCTCAGCTCTTGCATCCAAGCACTTCAAACAAATTATTTTTACAATAAAACAAGGATATGAGGTGCTTTTACTCTGTGTATAGAAAACAGACTCCACACCTAAGATAATGCACTCCAGAGCTTCATCTCAGCCAGCTAACACCAGCTTTCAAAGCTCTTGACATGGTATTTAGTTCTTGACATAGAACAATACATAGTCAAAACTGGCTTAAGATGATGTTTAGGACTCCTTGAACTGACTGAAAAATAATGGATATACAAATATCCAAGTCATGAGACTCTTCACTCCTAGTTTTCTTTTCCCATCTCTCCGTTTAGCTTTTATCCTTTCTGCAGGCCAGCCACACTCATCCTCTAGAGCTCCTGCATGTCATATGGCCACCAGAAAAGGATGTGGAAAAACACATTTCTGGGGAAATGGTTATGTACCCTTGGAAATAAGCCCAGGCATTGCCAGGATGAACTGGGAGGCAGCTACCAAACCAAATCAATTCTGTCTGCAGGACTGGAGAGCATGTAAACACCTCTCACTTGGTCAGGTTTGGATAGCTCTTCCCCACAGCAGCAGAGGCCACCCCATTAAACCAAAACATCCTGTATTGGAAAGTTTAGTCCACAGCTCAGTAGTCATACTTTTGTAAAGAGAAGTTAATAAAAGAAACAGTAACTGTATAAATATATGTGCCGTTCTTGCCGAAGCTTCTCAGAAATATCCAGCTTGATGCAGATATGTAAACTGGAAAGTTTTAGTCCATGGTACTTACCTTCTGATGAAGTTTCTAAGGGGCACCAGACCACTTAACCTGAAGGTCCAGAGATTAGCTCAGTGGGTTAGAGCATGGTGCTAATGCCACCAAGGGTGTGGGTTTGATCCCTACATGGGCTATTCACTTCAGAGTTGAACTCAATGATTCTTGTGGGTCTCTTTCAACTCAGAATATTCTGTAATTCCAGCTCCATCTCTGGCTATGCAGAAAATCAGGTTTAAGTAGCTTCTTTAAACCCCTGCAGTATGAACAGGTAGAAGCAGCACTTCCCAGGCAAGACCACTGCTGGCTGATGGGGCACCCCAGGGCCCCAAACCATCACCTGAGGGCACACACCCCCCTGTTCCAGTTGCACCAAGATGGAAGCGGGGCTGAGAGAGTGAACTCAAGTTAACATCTGCACATGGACTGGGAGCAGCTGAAGTCAGGAACACCAATATCTCAGCTTGCATTTGTCTACTACACATCTAAAGCTCCACTTGCAAACTTCTAAGTTCGAACTCGGCACTTTTGATGTTCCCAACCTCCCTTTAGTATCCTGTGCTGAAGTATGGATATTGCCATTCCATAACAATAGGCACAAAAGTGACAAACACACAGAAGTGCCTCTGCTCCCACTGCCATCTCCCTTCCCACAGGCACATGGGTCAGCAGAGCAAGCTCTGCAGCCTTTCCTGGGAACTAAAAGAAGCAACATTGGAGCAAAAGTATTGAGTGTCGGTGGGGATGATGAGAAAGTTTTGTCAGGAAAGAACAGATACCATCTGACACATGGAACAGCAGCAGTAATTTGGAAATTAGAGACCCAAGCATATGCTTTCTAAAATTATCCATGAAATTAAAACCAAGGGCAACATACTTAAAATGCTCTTACAGCAAGGCTGCAGACAGCCTGCATGCACACTGCAGGACTGCTGTCTGAACTGGACTGGCAAAGCAGCCTCCCCTGTGTTGGACCTGGAATCTGCCTTTGGATGAGCACAGACTCCAGCATTAGCCCGTCCATCCCCACCTCGAATGCCAATGTCTGTAGTGCTACGTGTTGCTGTAACACTACTCACAAGACACAGACATACCTTGGGTAGTTCTTGCTTCATGCCAGATTGGTCAAAGTATTCCACATTTATTTCAGTGCTGCCTAATTGACTTTCCTCCCTCCAGGATAGCACTAAGCACAGCCAGAACATTTATTTGTTTGATGTGATTTTCAACTAACTGCAGGAAAAAGTGGTTTCCCAGTCAGTCTCTCAAGGACAAAAGTGAGAGTGCAGACAATATTTATCTGAAAATAGCCCCAGTTGCCGCCTACCATGACCCTGCCCTCAGACAGCTATTCCTGGGTGGCGGCTGCCCAATAACTCACCCTGCACTAAGAGAGGGGGAAGAGCCCTCTTGGCACTCAGCAGCACTGGGTCAATGACAATCACATGCAGACAAGGCAGAACATGGGCACTGGTTAACCAGGACAGTGCTCAAGGCTGTTAATTTAACTCAGCCACAGCTTCCCCTGGGGAGCTTATAATAATGATAAAATTCCCAAGTACCCGTGAAGCACCATGAGATACATCAACCACCAGCTCTGCGAGGTTCTCTTTTTACTTCCAGAGCCCCACCTTTTCCTCACTCCATCAAAACCTCCAGTTTCAATCTCCTGGTGTCAAAACAAGAGACTTTGACTCCAAACCGTGCAACAGAAGTGCTATTGCTCTGTGGTTACTTTACACCAGGGACACAACCCATAGAAATCAGTGACCCTAGTTCTTCCCAGGGCTGTTGCTGTGCTGGGGAGCACAGGAGCAGTGCCACAGTACATCAGACAAGGTCAAATACAATCTTTGCTGTACATGAAATAGGCAAACTGAGAGGAAGCCCATAGTAAGAATGCAGCCCTGCTGTGGACAGCCACAAGCAGGAGTCACTTCTTGTGCCTCTCAATGACACACTGTCATGATTCATTCAACACATGCCATTCCACCTGCACAAGTGCATAAATAGGGAAGATGGACTCAGCAGCATTGGAAGAACCCAAATGTTTGAGAAAGGATTTTGATGGCAAAGGGAACAACTTAATGGGGCATGTCACATAAAAAGTGAGAACAGGAACAGTGACGCTCGTGGAGGAAGAAAAGATGAATAGGGGCATTAAGGTGGCATCATTCGCCTAGCAGAGGGAACAGTAAATAAGCAACCAGGCTGGGAGAAAACATGTGGGAGTTACATAGGCAGCTGGATAATCAGACAACATATGGCCATATTAACAATGAAGCTTTCATGAAGTCACTGAATAATGAATTCTCCCACAAAGCCTGAAAGCACAAAGTTTACTTAAAACGATAGACAAACCCCAATGAGTTACGCATGTTCTTCAAAAACTAACATGCAGAAGGCACAACATCCTTTCATGCTAAACCTGCAGTCAGCTGCACTGGGACAAGACCCTCAACCTTGGCAGTTCAGTGGCACTGTTTTGATCTGGTACCCATGAGCACAAGTATCACGTTTTCCCTGTGTGCTCAGGCTGTTAACCTACAAGAACCTGCCATGCTCTCTACTGACAATGCCGTGGTTTGCTGGTGCAAGAAGGTTAAGGAGTGGGATAATGAACTCATTCTCAACCTGTACCCTCTAAAACAGTAATAGAACTGGGTATGTGAGGTGAGCTCAGATAATCTGGAAACACAAACAGGGAAGGCACTCCTCTCCGGAGGGAGAACTGGCAATCCTGCAGTATCACTCTGAACTTTGTATAAGGTAATCACTTCAAATATTTCAGGTTAAAACCTACCCAAAAGTAAGGAAAAAACTTGCTCTGCACAGCAGACCCAGCTAAAGCTATGCACCAGTCCTTCAGCAGCACATGGGCTGGGCTGCAAAACCTACCTTACACTTACGACTGGGGCTGCTTGTTTTAGGACATCTGCCTCGTGAGACACTGAATAAGGGTGTCACTCCAGGGAGGAATGTCTCCTTCCCAGCAGCATGCCCAGTTGTCATCCTTACCCATACTGGATGGGGCCCTTGCCTGCCATCTGCAGTGCAGAAAACAGACAGGTCAATGATTCTTAATTTTGGCACCCTGAGCAGAGAGCGCCAAGACTTTGCTGAGCACAGACAGCATGCCTTTGCAGCCTTGTACCCATCAATATCCAGTAAACTCCACAGTTCTGCCCTCACTACTGGTTTTACACTGCAGTCAAGGCCCCCAGAGCCAGCAGTACCACACATTGGTATCTCCTGCAGGGCTTTAGCCCACCTACCATTGAAGACTCAGGCCAGAGTCAGGATTAGCATTTGATGCCTTTAGGATCTTGTGGCTAATAAAGGCCAGGACAATGGTATGAAAAAAAGTAGGAGCTGTTTCAGGAAATTGAAACAGGTAACAGGGAACAAAAATCCTTCTTGAACTCTCCAGAAAAAAATGAGGTTTGGATTTGACAAGATGATCTCAGGTCTCATGGAGGCATCCAAAACCTGGACCAAGGTCAGGCACAATACAAAAGAAAACAAGTAAATATTCATGCCTGGTTTTATGCCTCTTTAAAAATTCAATCCAGCTTCAGTCCTAATTTTCCTATCATTTCTTAGCATTGCTGTCACCATGTATGAACTATGTGCTATAGATGTATGTGCCCAGTGTAGANGGGGGGGGGGCAACTTAATTCCGTTGTGAAGGTGCTCTGCAGTATTTCACACAACTTGTGGCCAGGACAATTTTATTAGTTCCATGCAAGAAGACTCATGCCAAGTGCTGTTGCTCAGCCTTGGGTAGCTGAAGCTGCTGCACAAATTTCAGATCAAACAAGAGGCTGGGGAGGAGACAAGACAGCAAATCTGGTAGGGGGGTACCTGTTAGTTTAAGGACAGAAAACAGAGACAGCTCAAATATATCAAGATGAAAGGCAAGTGCACAGACCTTTATTTCAGACTGAGAAGGATTCTCGCAGCAAGAGGTGGGGCAATGATGCCATTGCTTTTGGCTCCAAAGATTAGAAAATCAGAGATTGTGGGCTGGAATTTTCTTTCAGTTGCCTCAGTTCTTTCAAGAATAAGAACTAAGCCTGATATTTACTCCTAATTTGGGGAATAATTATCCAACAGCATGAAACTCCTTCACCTAATTTGGACAAAAGCAAAGCAAAGACTATCAGATTAATCCTGCTGGTACAAAAATCATTACAAAAATGCAATAACAGATGGTGAGCCACTACTTCAAGGAGACAAATATGACGAAAGATAGTGTTACTGAGGGCAGGAGAATGAAGCTCTGCAGCCGCCTTGCTCAGCCCAGATTCAGGTGGTAGGAGAAACTAGACACTAAAATAAAATAGAAAAACATGTCCAAAAAGAAATTTTGGCAGTTGACAATCAGCTTTACAGTTAGAAAGCTCTGAATAAGAGGGTCTACATAAATACATTTTTACGTATTTTTACATCAGCTCTTAAAGTCAGATCTCAGTCCTGCAGGTGACTCAGAGCTCTGCTCATGGTGCAAGAACTTTTAGAGGTCTCACCAAGACTGCCTTTTTAGTAATTTAATACAAATGCCAGTTTCAGCATGCAAATTATCTGTGAGGCCAGCTTTAGAAGAGCTGGCTATCCTCAATTCCCAGAAAAGTCAAGGAGAGTCAAAGAATCCATAAAGGCACAGGATCAGAGTAAATTAGAAAATGGATGATTACCATGTTATGAAACCCTGATACATTCAGTTAGTTAATGCTTCTGAGGAATACAAGGGTAGGCAATAATAGGAGCTAATTCCAAAGAATTAGAGGAAACTAGAGGCAGTAAAGTTCTGCATTTCAGCCTAAATATTGTTAATGTGTTTCTAAATAGGTGCAGGGAAAAGTCAGCTGTAAGTATTCTCTAGATAGAATAATTAAGCCTCACTCTGACACATCTCTGTAGGCATTTATTTTCCATTATTATAGTTTAATTATCCATGGAGTTCTAAAGGCATACTCTATTTTATTCAAAAAGTCATTGACTGGATTACAGAAAAAGTCCGCCAAGCTCCCAAATACCTTGAATAAGGCAAAGCAAGAGACAAAGGGCAGCCCCAGGATAGAGGAGGCAAAGGAAGGCAGGAGAATGCTGCAGTGACAATGGACATCTTGCTCCTGGCAGGGATCTTCTCAGGCCAGAGTCTGCAGGGATACATCCAGGGTCACCTTTATCCACCCTCCGGGGATTCCTCCGCTGTCTCAGGTGCTGGTTTAAGCATGGATGAAGGCTCACATGCACATCAGCACACGCATTCACCGGCCTGGATTTCCACAGGGGATTATGGGACACAGCTCCCCCTCGACAGCCAAAGCTCTACTAATTTCTTCACATTCCTTTCAAAGGCTCAGACTTGTATCATCCCCTCATATACAAATATTGATTCCCAAAACCCACATAAATAAGATTCTCCAAACTTCATGTTAAAGTTACTTCATGTAACTTTAACTTAATGCATAAGCACCAAGTACTTTCTGGACACAGGGAGTCCCTCTCCACGAAAAGCTGTTGCAGCAGGGAAAGGTTATCCCTTACCTGTGCAGGTACCCAGGACCGGTGGCTCCTCCGCAGTGACAGAGCAGGACACCGAGCACTGTGTCACTGATGTCTGGTGCCCTCTCCTGGCACCAACAGCCACACGACCTGATAAATCCTGGCTGGATCGTGAGTCAGGATATTTCAGAGTGTATTTTCAGGACTGAGTGGCGGCCAGTTAAACCATACATGAGAAAATATGATTTTATATCGGATGAGAATAAGGTACTGACAGAATAACTATTTTTTTCCTCTTTTCTTGGTATAGATTTCCTTACATTAACATTTTGGGGGAAACAAAAGCTTCCTGCTTCCCAGAGGAACAGCTAGTTTAACTGTAGTTACAAGCTTCCTAGTCTCATTAAAAGGAAAATGAAATACTCTTGTGAAACACTTCTGATAAGAAACAAGCCTTTCAATTATTCTAGACTTCTCCTCAACCAACAAGTAATGCAACTAAGGTCCTCGACACATAGAAAATTTTCCTCTGAAGTTACCTTAAAAAACTGCTGGATAATATATCCCAACTAAATGTTAAAAACATAGAAAATGTACCCCAGACAGAATCATTCTCTGGTTGGAAGCCTGTATAAAAGATTAATATATAGAGCATTGCAGTTTCACTGTATATTTGTGCATGAGCACTTGATCAATATCCTGCAAAATCCTAGGCAAGAAGACACAGGAACAGCTCACAGATACATGCTATTAGTGTTTACATCAAAGTGCATTGGCTCCTGTCTACAAAGAGAAGTCAATTTAACACATATACACATATCTCTTTATTTTTTAACTAGCAGAATTTTAGAATTGGCCTACTTACCAGTCCCTTCAGTATTTACTATACAGGCATTAATTACACATTAGACCCCCAGCTGAATATTTTGTAGCTTATATTCAAAACTAACACAAGCAGTCCTAGGCAAAATTTCACTGCAAGTCAAAAGTTTGAGAGCAGTTTTTGAAAACAGGACTATTAATCTAGATCCCTAGCACAAAATTTTCTTCAAATGTTTCATGAATAAGAATAAACATAGTGATTTCGAAGTTAGCAAGGAATCCACAGTAAACTGACTGACCTTGCCAAGTTGAGGCACCGATAATAATAATAAGAGCCATGTAGACCACTTTAACCCCAGTTACACAGAGCTACCTGAAAGCTGCAAAGCAAGCTGTGAAAGAGTTCTTGTTCCACATNTGTAGACCACTTTAACCCCAGTTACACAGAAGCTGTGAAAGAGAAGTTCTTGTTCCACACCTAAATCAACTACCAGACATGAAATTTATAGAAAAATACTCTCCTGCATGCTTTATGCCCAGTATTTATCTGTACCTCCTCCTCCAAAGCTCTGTCTGAGTGCACAGAACACAGGCCAGGATCCTCCATGAGGCCAAATTGCGACTCCAGGTATCACCATCATCTCCAAGAGCTCAGCCTGGGATCCCTCTGGACAAGTGCTGTGCAATCAGAAGACAGCAGACAGTGAACATGGGAGCTTAAAACATCACAGCCACCTCCCTCAGTTGCTTTAGTGGCATTTCTCTTTCCAAACCCACCTTCTCAGCCCCAGACATTACAGTCTGGGCCCTCCAAGACTACCATTGCCCTGCCAGGATGCTTCAGGCAAAATACCTCTCCCAAGGAGTTTGCTAGAGACAAGGGAAGGACTGATGGCAACAGGGAATTGTACACAGGACAAGCTTTCGGGGAGTTCTCCATTTCTAACTTGTGTTTTATAATCCAGGCTCAGTCCTCTGTACTTGGTGCATTAACCAGTCCCTTGTCAGGTCATTTTTTTTTTTCTAAGACCAATGCACTTGCTCTGGTTTCAGCTGGGGTAGAGTTAATTTTCTTCACAGTGGCTGGTATGGGGCTATGTTTTGGATTTGTGCTGAATGCAGGGTTGACAATATAGAGATATTGTTATTGCTGAGCAGGGCTTATGAAGAACTTCTATCAGTTCTCCAGCTAAACAGGCTGGAATGAAACAGAGGCAAACACAGCCAGACCCCAACCCTTGCTCCCCCAGTCACACTCTCCACTTGTGCACCTTTCCTTTGGCCAGAACAGCTGGCTTTGCTTATATCACACAGTTTCCCTGAGAAATGCCAGTTTTGGGGATACAGTAGGCTATAAAGCAGCAGCATGGCAGGACTCCTCAGTTTGCACAGCTGAGTTACCCTGGGGTGTGGGGGAGCAGAGGCTTCACCTCCCTGCTTGGCCTGCAGATCCCCAGAGATATAAACAGAAATAAAGGGTTTAAAGAAACATCTTCTAAATCCCATCCCTCTAGGTCAGAATATGAATAATAACAATAAAAAAATTGAGAAAGCCTCAGTGTATTCAAATACAGAGTTCTGCCTGGGAAGATTTCTCCAAGCCTGAGGCTCTCCCTCCCCTCAGCACACCAGATCACTCCCCAAGGGAACTTAAGATAAAAACACAAGTCAGAAATTAAGCCACACCTTGTGATGAAAGGGCAAATAGAACATCCTTGCTGAGGGATGGGAAGTGCAGCCACCACCAGTCCCAGCACATCAAGTGGCTGTGCTGGGGCACTCTCTGGCAGGGGGGCTGCCATCCCAGGGACCCCAACAGAGGACACTTACTCTTACTCAGAGACCAGCCATCACCATGTGCTTTAGGACCACCCACCTGGATGAGCACAGCAGGATATACTTATTAAAGAATATCTATTAAACATGGGGAAGCTGCAGAGGCCACAGCTCGATGAAGGGTTAAAATATTGGAATGAGAATTCCTGCCAAAGTCTAGGAACACAAAGCACCAGACCTCCCATGTTTTTATTGCAGACTTCTGCAATAAGAGTCACTCAATTAGTCCCTACAAAAAATATTTGTCTGTACACTTAGGTCCTTCAACTTAACAACTGCTAAAGGAGCCCTTTCACACCCTAGAAATGAAGCCAGGCTGGAATGCAAGTAGGTGGTACATGAGGTTTGTATTAACTCTCACATGTCTAAACAAAAAGGTGTCAAGGATTGAAAGTCATCAGCAGCAAAAGTTCTCACAAATACAATTTAATTGTAAGCACACCCCCTTGTCTTTCATTAGAGATGCTTAAAGCATTTCCATAGACCCAGATGTAGTCCTTTAGAGAGAACCCAGAGTTAATGACCCTCACAAAAACCAATCCTGACTGTTCACATGGTGCTGCCAACAGCAACACAGATGGCCTGACTTAGCAGTCAATATCCACTGGACCAATAGGACTTGGTTCTACAAAGAACACTGAACATGCATGTACCTTCTACCCTTAGACCTACAAAATATCTTAAATCCTTTCAGCACACAGTTCACAACAAACATGATTTCTTCACAAAAGTGTTTGTCTCCAAAAAGGTCTAGTGCCTAGTTAAAGTTCCTGTACTCTCATCTTCCCTTCTTCATCCACAAGTTTTCCTTTATACTTCTATTTTGCCCCCAGTGGAAGGCAAATGACCTTAAAAAGACTACTTTGTCAACCTCTTAGAAGACATACATTTTCACAATCAAAAGCTTCATTAATCTAACCACATTAATCAAAAGCTTCATTAATCTAATCTAATTTTAAATTGGAAGCATCCCTCAGTTAACTCTGTGAAACAGTATGTTATGAGCACCTGGCTAAAATGCCAGGCTTTCCCAGGTCTGCAAACTTACATGTACACCTATGCTAAGTGTCCATTGCGGCCTCTCCTTCCAACCTCCCTGGCTCCAGCTCCTCTCAGGCAGCTTTCTCCAGCAGAAACTGGAGCCAGCTGCCCTAAAAGTATTGAAGGGAATCAGCTCTTCAGGTTAATCATACAGTCATTAATGAATAGTCTCATGAGTTTCTCAGTATAACTCTCTTGCAAAGCAGAGGCAGAAGTTACCACAAGTAGGTCATCTATCTTCTTTTTCGTTTCAAAAAAAAAAAAATGTCAACAGAAAGCTCTGAAACTCCCAGAAACATTCCTTCCTTAAACCACTCCCAAATAACAAATAAATCTCCCCTTTCCTTCTGCTCATTCTACTAAAATCAGAACATGGAAGAGACCTGTATCCTAGATACCCAAGGATCAAAGCCGTAAGACAGGAAGAGTTAAAGCTTCCGGCCCTTGAGGGAACAAAAGCTTTCCCTTTCAGTGAACCCCCTCCTCAGTACTCGCACAGCACAGCAAAGACTCCAGAAGCAGAGACAGATCCCTCTCTCCTGCCCTTGCTTTTAAGGGTGTGTGTTCCCAGCAGCCCCAGGGGGGGCCTCAGAGTTAGTGAGGAACACCTGAGGCAGCTGCACCTGAGGTTACACCTGCCCCTTAGCCAGGCTCTCAGTGGGGCTTTGGTAAAGGAAAAACAGAGATTAACTGTCCCAAAACAAGGACTAGGGAGTGGGGTTCGCTGCTGTGAGCGGATCCACGGTTTAGTGTGATCCAGGCCCTGACAGCCACCACCCCACATGCCTCGGTTCTCAGCCTGCTGTGGGGGAAGGAGGCAAGGCGAGATCACCCAAATAAGCTCGGTGTTGTCAGCTATGCCGAGCTGTGGAGGAGGGAGGGGGGTGTCAGTGGCCCCCTGTGAGCAGTGGATCTGGACAGACCCCCACAGCTCACACAGCTCCGTGCTTCCCACTCCCCCTGAGGGTGCCCACCCACGCCTCCTGCAGGACTCACCTCCAGTGCCAGAGCCTGGAGGGATGTGCCACAGGGTTTGCTCTGCTCAGGGCAGCAAAGGGCTGCCCTCAGGACTTCTTAAGCCCCAGTCAGGGTGGGCTGGGGGGCCAGGGAGCAGGAGGTTTCCCAGAGAGCAGCTCTGGGGCTGTTCTCATGACAGGGCTATTTATTTTCATGCTCACCATCTCATGGTTTCCCGTCCCCCTGGCCCTTTAGTCTGAGCCACAATTATGTGTGCCCTATTCTGACAGTGCAGCTTGTGAAATCCATGACTGAGATATTTCCAGGTCAGCCAAATTCAAATTCTTGTACACTAGCTTTATCCTGTGTGGATTTGCTGTATAATTCGGATACCAGTTGGGTGTGATTAACATAGTAGAGGACAGAAATGCTGAACTACTTTCTTGCAGAAACATGTATTCCCGAGATACCTGTACAGAAAAATGTGTCACTCTGAGATTATGCAAAATTAACAGGTTTGAGACAATCTGTTTGGCATCTTGATATTCTTGCTGCGTCAGTGGAGCCAAAATCATAGATTAATTCTTTAACTGCATTTATCCAGCCTCTGAATTTGATTAGGGAGGATTATTACAACCAAGGCGTGGACCCTGTTGTGTCAATTACAGCCAGAAAGACTGTAAGACACAGCTCCTGCTTCAAAGGCTATTTGCTCTCCATACTAACAAACAGAGCACTCATTATCCCCATTTCCCAGATAGGGAACTGGGTCACAGCCAGCCTTTTGCCTGAAAGTGGAAGAGGAAAATATTTCACCACTAGCTTGAGTTCAGTGAGAGCAAATGTTGGGCATGGTGAGCCCAGTGAGGAAGTTCTGGACACTCACCACATTCTGGAAAGGTGGGTGAACAGAAAGGCAAGGCTGTGTGTGACCCTTTAAAAAGTGTCCTGAGAGCAAAGGGTACCTGGCAGCCTCAGGGATATGAATATCTCTGCAGCAACACAAGGTTAAATCTTGCAGAAGGTGGAAACGCTCCTTCCTGGGGCTGGCAGCTGCAGGCAGGGGTTCACAAGGGGCTTTGCTGTTCACTACTCCTCTTTGCCATCATCAAAGCAGCAAGTTTAATGCCAACTGTCTCCATGTTTGCCTCCCTGAAGCAGAATGGAAACTACAAGTGTCTTCTCTGGCACCCTGCTGTGTGCCTAACTTTGCCACCATGTTCCGCTTTGGAAAAGGGGCATTTTCTGAGGCTCTGGGCAAAAGCTGGTTGCATGACATGCATTTAGGAGAAAGGCTACGAAAGAAGTATGCATCTGGTGAATATAATTGTTCTCCAGTCTCATCCCTGCTGATCTAAAGCAGTGTGCATTTGCACTGAGAACAATGAAACAATACTAGCGTGGAGCCAGCGTGTATGAGAGAAAACTCAAGCTTCGTGCCTCCGGCTTGTATTTCAAACATGTTGCCTACATGGATTGCTGTGTATGACATGATTAAGATAACACATCATACAGTGCTGGAGCAACATGAAACAGCACCTGCCCTACCTGACCTTTCCTGAGCTGTTGGATGCTCATTCATACCCAAAGCACATTCAAGGTGAACAAAAAAGGTATGTGCACGGCTATTCTCCCGTATGGGCTCAATTTATCCCTGAATATTGTCATCTACAAAATATTTCTGAGCAGGGGAGCAGCTTGGGTGATAGACCATACCTGACCACTTTCTCAATGTGGTTTGATAGTTACAGGCTCTGGGCACAGCTGTTCAGCATTATGGTGCTGTAGAGCTCCGACTTCTCTCCCCAGCTCATCCCATATGAGTGCCGTAGATCTGGAAGCTGCAGAGGACTATAGCTATATATTTACATGCTAGCTGTCTTCTTCAATGAACAGCTTTCAGCCATCTGAAAGAGTCTCTAAATGACTTCTCCATACCACAGCAAAATCTACAGCAGATCAGAAGAAGTAACCAGAAGTACATCTCCCCAAATGGCCTCAATTCTGCAAAGGCTTAATAATTGTAAACATTTCTATTGAATTAATTTTTGATGTGTCTAAAAATCTTATTTTCTTTCTTTCTTTCTTTTCTTTCCTCCTTTCTCAAGAATTAGATCGTACCTGATAAGAAATCTTTTCCTACAGATAAGACCTTCAAGTGTCCCACACAGGTAGGGCACAACTAAGACTGTCAGTGGAAATCAAGGAAATGCAGCACGTTCTGGCAACTTTCAAAATGTGTCTCAAGATTGCGATCTGTGACTGTGGCACATGTTACTTGCTATGATGACAGACCACGCTAAAAAAAGTGTCCTTCCTAAGAAGAGAGACACTCAGAGCATGTCCCTGCTACATCCCAGTCAAGTGTCCTTTCCAGGAGGGTCCCACCACATGTGCTCCAAATTGGGTGAGGTCTGGGGCAAAGGGCCAGCTGCTGATGAAATGTATAACTTTCTATTACTCTCATTTTTTTTTGTTTAAGCAGAACCAAAGCTGTGAAAGATTTGATCTGTAACTCAAGGATATATATTTTTTTACACACCAAAGCAGTTGAATAAGAACACAAAGCATAAAGATATAAAGAAAGAGAAGCAGAATGAAACAATTCAGGTGAAACCAGGGAAATCAGTATAAGTTTTGCATAAATACACTGACAAGAATAAGCCCCATGCTAGGTCCAGGGAGGTGACTAAAGATAGAAATGCCTATTCTATATTTTAATATTACAGTTATTACTATTTAAATCACAGCAGCATTTTGGTCTACAGTTTCCCGTGGTTACAGAGGTGCTTTTTTATCCTGAACTGTGCGTTGAAGAAGAGGCTTGTCTCTCTCCTACTCAGTAACAGGAAAATGAGGTATATTAAAAAAATACTTTTGAAGCCAAGTTGTCAAGGTTTCAAATTTCTCACTATGTAACCAAGTCTCACAAGATACCAGATTTTGGAAATAAGGGTCAGAGACTTCAACGTTTTCCCACCCTCACTATTTACATTCACAAATGCTTTGCAGCGTAAGATTCTGAGAAGCAGTCAGAATGATTTTCCCATGTTTGTTTATCCATGGTGACACTGTGGCCAGCTAGCTCATGAAATAATAATGAGGCTGTTTCAGTGTAATACACAAGGAACCGTACTTTTCATAGAGTTCCAAGTCAGATGGGGCCATCTGTCATTTTTGCAGCTGAACTGAATCAAGTTGCTGCAACTTTCAACCTGTATTCCCTTTCCCTCCCTGAACTGCATTATGGAGTTAATTTAAATTACTTCAGCAAACAACCATGGCACTGGTGGTACTTCTGTTGACAGAAGTGTACCTTGGAGCTTTGGCCAGGTTGCACACATATGGAACTAAGCACTGGACCCATACAGCAGATGAAATCCTGGCCTTGGCAAAGTTAATGGCAAGTTATGGCTGCAGTATGATCAGGTTTTCTGTCTGTCCTTCCAGGGAATGAGACAGGAGGGAGTAATAGAAATAAGAAGGTGCTAAGTCCTGAGCCTACAGTCCCCAAATGTAAGTGGTTACACGTTGGCAGCAAACTTGAGACCTCTACACAACCACTTGTTTGGCATCAAAGATTACCTTTTTTTCTGCAGATTTTATACAGAGTTAAGGTCTGAAAAGAAGTTTCTATGAGAATAGCAGACCAATATGTTGAATCTTGAGAATCAATCATATAAACTATTTCTGAAAGTATTCTGCCCATCATTAATTTCAGCCACGTATATGATGGCAACATTCTTATTTTTGGTCTACAGCCAGCACCCATGAAATCATAGGCCTTAGAAAATGCCCTGTGATTTACATCACTAATGCAGACTGTGAATGTTCTCTGCCCTGCTCATGTGCATTACTCAGGTGGCACAGCAAAAGGGCTGCATAATTCCCCAAGGGAATGAAGAGTGCAGGGATGACAACACAGAGCAGGGCTTCTGCCTTGCACCCCTTCTTTGCCTTAAGGTCCTGCTTGTACTTGGAACTTCCAGCATGCAACTTTTCAGGATGAAAAGCTACAGCTCCGAAAGTTGCCCAGAAGCTCTGACTGTTCCCCTCTGGTTTTGGCACTAGACACACATTCAGACTCATTTTTCCACATTTCCCAAATTTGGTCCCATCAGCATCGGGAGAGCACAAGCCACCACTGGGATGCTTAGTCAATGGCTGAACCAGATAATGAAAGGCATATGTATTCCTGTTGGGAAAGTTTTCCCAGCCTTCCCTAAGTGATGTCAGCATCAGTACAGCACTTTTTGCTGCTATGGCTCAGCAGCTTTTATGGTAGGTTTCTTTTTTAACTGTGCTTTCATTTTTTTTCTTATTTCCTGCTCTTAAAATCTTGTCCAGTAAATTCCTTGTTTGGGTTTTATGGGCTTTTTGATCATATTTCTTAGAAGATAATTCTTTCGGGATGTCACAAGCACCGAGGAGCTCGAAAGAATTACCATTGTTGACAAGATGTTTGGCCATGGACAAGTGTTACTCATTAAGAATAGGTCCTGTTTTCTCCTTATAAAAACAAACTTCCTGCACACTCCAGTTACAAGGAAATGGCCTTATTTTTATAAGGATGCATTTATGTTTGAAGCCAGCAAGAGGCTTAATCTTTCTCTGGTCTTTTATCACATTCATGGTTGCTTTCCCTTGCCCTTGCAGAACTTTAGAGAAGATCCTCTCTGTACACCATCAACCTTTGACCCTAAAGCAACATGAAAGTACCTTAAAAACAGTCTTATGTAGTTGCTGCAGGGTGGCACAGAATGTTGAGTCTACCATCCCTCCCCATCCGAGTGAGGACTAGAGTCATCCCACCCATCCTGGGTTCCTGTGGGCTCTGTCCTTGACTTGCCTTATTAATAATTCCTGGCTCTTCTCCTGTGCTCATCATGTTGCAGCACATGCACTGATGCAGCTTGAATGCCAGGAGCAAGAACATGAACTGCCTGTGGTTACCCAGGAAAGCTGTCATAGAGCTCTAAATAGAGCCTGGCTCTCCTGGGTCTCATTTGAATTTTGTTTTTTCCTTCTTAGTGCCATCTTTACCAACCTTCCTAGCTGGAGCTTGGCACAGCTGACTGCAAAGGGCTGGCATGCAGGAGGAATCCAGCTGAAATAAATGGAGTTGTTGGAAGACTTAAAACCAATCATCCAGATAAAGTTACCTGATGTCACACAGGGTGAACACAGTGGAGATCCAAAGTTCTGGCTTAAATCCTGGCAGAAGCCATGATTCATTAAAGCATGTCCTAAACTAAAACATTCAACTGTCCCACCCCTGGGCAGTCAGGCATGTGAATGTGTGTTTAGCCCACTTGCTTTGCTGGGTTGTCAGAAATAGCTGTTGCCTGCCCCGTTACCCAGAGCTAAGTACTCCACACCTTTTCTGCCTGGCTTTGGGCCACTGTGGTCCTGTTTTCAGGAGAAATGAGGATTTTTGGTCACACTGCAGTGGGAAGAATCTGAGTCCCCACTGTGGTAGTTGCACTGTGTCCCAATTCTGTGCCCATCTCACCCCGTGTCTGTGAGCCTGGGTATTTCCCCCTTGCTGCCACCAGCCTTATGCACTCGTGTGCTCTCAGAAAGGTCTCACCTGCTCTTTGTTCTTCCTCTTTATTTTCCATAAATCATCTTCTGAGTTCCTTGTGATGTAAACACAGGACCTGAAAAGGACGATAAGTTGACAAAATCTTAGCTTACTTTCACAGCTTCACAACAGATAAGAATGGTCAAGGGTTTTACATTAAACCTGGTTTACTTCCATTGTAACAACCTCCGTTATTTCTTTTTAATATTTTGTTAAGAATGGAGAGAAGAAGGCAAGGAATGGGAAGGAAGGGGAAACACATTTAAATAATTTCTACTTTAAAGCTTTAAACAAGGCTTTTCTTTTATTTAAAGCCTACATCCATGCATTCACTTTGCCTTTAGCAAAAAAAAAAAATCCAATAACACGATTTCCACAGAGTGGTATTTCCCCCTTTCAAACAGCTCTCACAGCAATCTCTTCCTCCAAGGGGCAGTGTGAGCCTGAATTAATTACAGCTCCACCTTCACACCCACTGGGCTCTCTGGCCAGTACTGTATCAAAGAGGCCAATGTTTACATATGGAGATATATGTAAACTTTAACACGTAACCTCATGAGCCTCTGTAGGTTTGATGTACCCGTGCTTGCCTTTTCTTTTTTAATAAGCAATATTTAAAATATTAGCTGCCTCAGAGTTGATATAAAAATAACAGCTGTGCCTCTTCCAGAAGGGAAGAAAAAAACACGCAAACAAGCTCACACACACATACAGAGTGAAAAATGCTTAATGATGAAGGATTTACAGTCTGTATGGCTGGGTCCTCCTGTTTCATGCAGATGAAAATGGGCATCAGCATGATGATAAAAGCATTAAGAAGCACGTGAGAACAAGAAAAAGGGAGAGAGGTGGGCCTGACTCAAAGCAAAGGCAAAAAGCACTGGCACAAGGGTGGGCTCACATGTATGAGCTGATGGCAAAGGGACAGGAGTGGGAGTGGTTTGTGGAGCAGCTTTGGCTCTGGTGACGGGAGTGGAGGGCTGGGGGAGGGAGGTGTGCATGGTGGGGATAGTTAATCATGTCTGAAGTGTTTTGTAGAGTTCAGGAGTGGATTACGTGTGTCAGGCTCTGGCTCCCCTGGCAGTTTGAGAGGGATTAGGAATTGTGCTGGTTCAGGCAGTGAGAAGGTGATGAGACTCTTATCTCCCATAATTGTGTTTTCGATAATGAGGGGAGGAAGGACACTGGGGGCTGGAGAGGAAAATGAAAGATCTTTGTCCCTGGGATAAGCAAAAGGAAAGCTGATCAGTGAGCAGGGACATTTCATACAAAGGATGAAGGGTATTCCGGCAGTTTGTTCGGTGGGAGTCAGAAACTAATGTAGCATATTGGTTATGCTGAAAAAGAGAAGTTTGGGGGTTAGGGTAATCTTTGCAACACCTGCTGGTGGACAGCCTTGTCCCAGGCTGGAAGTGGTGAAAGGAGCAGAAACACTGGGAAGCACACAGTTTACAGAGGAGCCCAGGCCTTGGGCTGGAAATGGAAAAACAAACCTAACAGATACATCACTTGATGGGTGGCCCCATTTATTAAGAAGTAGGGTGAGAAATGGGCTCCCCCATCCCTTTTTTGTTTTTCCCTGAAGACCCGCTTTCTTCTGGATCTTGGGCATGGCCAGCCTGCAAAACCAGTAATCAGCACTTGTTGGCAGCCTGCATTTTGGGATGCTGCTGAGGGGAGCACAGGATGTGCTCACACATGTCAGTGCATGCCCCATGCACTGGCTCAGGTGTGTATGTGTGTGTTTGTGTGAATATGCTCTAGTAAATGTATGATGAATGTTGCTTAAGTACGTTAGATTCCGAAGTGAGTTAGGCCTAGGAGTGAGTGACTGTTGTGCTCAAGGAAATCCTATATGAATCTTTTGTTAAATTGTTTAAATAAGGTCTTGATTAAGTACTGTTAAAACCTTTAGGCCTAAATTGTTGGTCAAATCTGGGGCTAAGTTTGGCAAGGGGGGTCCACTCTCAACCTTGTAACTCAGTGGGAGGGTCTTGCTTATTCCTTTGTATCCTTACCCTTTCCCATCCTTATCCTTTTCCCATCCCCAGCCTCCAGGCAGATAAGTTTTTGTTGATTTTAGTTTGAGATGGATTGAGTTTAGGTTTTAGTCCAATTTTTCTCTGTATGCTTTAACCATCTAGTAAGCAGTAGAGTGAACCTTGCCAACAAAGTCTGTTGTGCTTTCACTTTAATATTAAACCCGCTTTTTCTGATACCTTTGCTAGTGATTCTTTGAACAATCTAAAACACTCATTCATGACAGCAGTGCTTCACATGTGCTTGAACAGGAGTCACCTTTATCAGGGCCCTTCCTTTACTGAAGGAAAAGGACAGCAGAGCTTTTGGGCAACAGCTGCCTGGCACAAAAGTGGGTAAGACAGTGCCCATGGGAAGGGAGGTTTGGGATGCACTGCCATGCCATGTGTTGCCCAGAACAGGAAAATCAAAGCAATGGCAAGAATCAAGCATTAAAGGAAAAACTACTGCCTTTTCCCCCCAACAACACCCGACAGTGCCTGCCCACTTTCCAGCGACTGTCCCAAGTGCTGCCCAGCTGGGTAAAACAAGCCACCACATGCCTGGCAGCTGCAGGACTTTGTAACCTTTGCCTTCCAGTGCAGTTCACAGACATTTGCCTTGGAAAGCTCACAGCAGGGATGAGAGACAGAAAAGGCTGGGCCACAAAGAGAAATCCCCTTGATTCAGTCCCCAGGCAGCATGTTTAATCTTTATTCTTGTCTTCCACCAACACTATAAGCCACAAGTCAAGGTGAATTTAAAGTTCAGCATGTTTTAAAGGGTTTAAGGATAGATATGAATGTGACTTTAGATTAAATGTACTGAAAAACATGTAAGTACCTTTATCATTTTCCAAGATCACATGGAAACACATTAGCAATACCAGGAGCTGAATCTATGTTTTACTAAGGGATGCTTTGGGGTTTTGCCAGGCAGATTGTCCTTATCCTTCTCCTAACTCACCCCTTACCTCCTTTTTCAGTAGTTTGTTTCTTTTCTCTGTGACAGACAAACACATTTCTGGGGGCCTGAGGGCACTGGTATATCCTAAAGGTGCTGAGCAGCTTCACTTGGAGCTTCCACCCACACCCCTACCCACGGTCCTAGGAACCATTTAAGCTCAACCCGGGGCTATAAATCCTAGTCTCTCTGTTAAGGGATTGCTAATCTTTAGCTCTCCTGGAGATATGACTGGTCCTGCTTGTATACTTGAGACCTTCATTTGTAGCAGCCTGGGGTGAGCCTGAAGGCTCTGTGCTGCCTTCCTATAAAGGCAGAGGGAGCCTAACTGGAGGGAGCAGGGGGCTTGTGAATGTGGTATTGGGTTTTTTCCCTCTTATTGCCATAAAGGTGAACGCTATTTGCACAAAAGATGTAAAATGCTCCTGGTTTTTTCTTGTATAGGAAGAAATTGTGATGTAACCTTCAATCACAAAAGCCGTCTGCTGAGATGGGGTTATCATCTTTGTGATTTTGGTCCTGGTTTTTGTTGATCTCCTGATGCAGCTGAAGTTTTACCCTGATTTTATCCAAACTGCAAGCGTGGCCAGCAAAATGCTAAATCAGAGAAAAGTCTGAACACGGGCGCGTGTGAGCAGACTTTGTGCCTGCGGAGCGGGGACCCCGGGCCGAGGACAGCAGAGGGAGCCGGAGCCCCACGCAGCAGCCCTGAGCCGGGCTCTGTCCCACCCGGGAGCCTGCACCGCCCGCGGCTGCAGCAATCCCGACTGCGGGCGGGCTGTGCGGCTCCGCAGGGATGCAACCAGGACCCCGGGCAGGCTGCCTTGGCCACGCAGACGGCTTAACTTCAGTCAGTGCTGACAAAAGTGGCATTAAACTGAATAGTGAGTCAGGTAATAGTCTGAGCTGTCAGTCAACTCCAGGTGCAAACCGACTGCAAAGTCAGGTGTCGAACAGGGGCTTTGGGGTGTGATCATCAAATTATAAGCTGCATAGCAATAAATGCTGCAGCCAAGAGCTGCTTACCGTGTGTTTAACCGTATGTCTCAAGGAAGTTGAGTGTCAACAAAGCTGTTTTAAAGATTAAGTTATCCTATTTGGTCACCCTTTGTACTAGGTTCTGTCTCGTTCAATCAGAGTTTAGTACATCAGTCCAAATTAGTGCCTTAAATACCCTCTCTGCAAAGTAGATTGTATAACTTGGGAAGGCTACTAGCTTAGAAGGCTAAATGCCTGATCAGAATAAATAATGCCTTTAAATAGGAAAGCTGTAAGGCTAAGCTCTGCCTCCAGTGTATAAGACAGTAACCTGAGTAACTATAACTTCTAAGCTCCAAGAGCTGTGCAGGGTTTGTTCTCCACCTCCAACTGCAGTATTAGCACTGATCGCTGTTACCCAGAAAAGCTGGGACAGAAGGTAACTGCTGCTTCATTTTGGCATGGTGTGACTGATAGTCCTCACCCTGTCAGTCTTTAAAACAGCAAAACTTTGTAAGATTGAGAAACAGAATGATTATTTCCTAACAGATCTGACAGATGTGTGACCCTTCTTGGGTTTGCTAACCTTGAGGGGACACAGGACACAGGAGATGAGAGTTCCCAAATCCTTCCTGCTCCTCAGGTGTTTCTCCTAGTGAATCAATGCACTTGTTAAACCCTTAACAAGTTGAGCTTGCTCTGCCAAATGCTAGAAGGCTGAGGGGAGGTGAGATATAGGTGCTGCTGGTAGTGCTGAGCAGTGTCTTGAGCAGCGAGCACGCAGGGTGAGTGCCCTCTTCAGCCACAGCACCCAGATCAATATATTGAACCTGATAGACGCTGCCTCCTTGGCAGAAGTCTCTTTTGAGTGTAGACATCCCCATTTGCAGCTGAAATGATCTCTTGACAGCTGGATGGGCTAATGCCCTGCTTCTGGGTAGCCAGGTCACTGCCAGCATTGCAGGGCACTGTGCAGCCTCTGCTCCCTTCATATGTGGCTTTTGGTCTGGCAACTGCAACAATAGTACTGCCCCAACAGGCCTCACTGATTTCTGCTATCAAATATAGTAGCAACTTGCTCATGTTTCCATGATGGATTTTTTGTATTCAAGCTTATTCTCCTCATTAATCTTGTTTAATCAATTTTATTGTCCCTAGGGCAGAGCTGCTTGTGGACAGGTATAACTGGTGATATTGAAGTAGCCTTGGCACATGAATCAAAGGGAAGAAGAGACCCTGGGTGTAAAGAAGCTTCAGTTCATCCTGATAAAGTTTTAACTTTGGTAGCAAATATTTAATGCACTTTTATTTAAAGAAACCTCTCTGTGAAATGAAAACAATAGACAGATGCTGATGGCTTAATAGCTTGAGTGTAGCTTGAGCATTCAATCAATCTGAAAAGCAATTTATTGTGAGTATATTTCAAAATTATGGAGGTTATTGCTATGATACATCTAATCATAATGGCAGTGGGGAAAATATATCCTCTCTTAAGAGCTGTGAAAAAACCCTGTCACTCAGTGATCAGTTTGTTAGATTCCCCACGGAGTTCAGTCATCTATGGCTGTGCTGAATAGCTGAGCAAGGCTAAAGCAAAGAACCGACCAATTTATTTAAAAAGATACCTTGGACAAGCTTAGGCCTAATGTGGGTGCAGGAAGGAGGAGGACAAGTCCTGGATACTCTGCTGCTAGAACACAGGTGCTGCTGCCTCCTGTTCTCTCTGCAGCTGAATTGCTTGGAAGCAAATGCTCCTCACTGCCATGCACCTTCTGTGGTGCTAACAGGCATTGCCAGCTCTGCCTCCAGAGGGGAAACAAGATGTAGGAAACCAAGTGGACTTGTTGGATCTAGTATTCCATTTTGCCTATAGCAAAATTAGTTTGGAATGTTAGCAAATCTTAACCCACTTTGGTGGAAGCCTGGATGTGACGTTTCTGTCATTCATGTGAAAATTTGCAGATGGACAGTGGAGAAAATCTGTTGGTATCAGGGGTGATAGGAGGGGAGAAGTCAGCCTGCAGCTGTTCTTTGCTTGCTCAGCAGCAGCTGCTTGACTAGTAAGCAGGGTCACCAGCCTCCTGTGTTCCAGCAGCCTTGCATGGACCCTTGGGAAAGCCAGACCTGGTGCTTGGAGCTGGCAGTGCTGCCCTGGGAGGGAAAGGGACAGTGGAGAACAGCTGGGAGCCCCTGCAAGAGCTGAGGACACCAGGGTATTACTGGGATACTTGGCAGGAATATCTCATTGGGAGCCAAGCTGCACTACTCCTGCTGCCAGTGGAACTGCTCCCTTCCTTTGCTTTCACTACCTGCTGCTGCAATACAGCACTGCCTGCTACCTGTGAACCCCTGGAAGCTCATTTGCATCTACAAACATAACCCTTCTTCACACAGAGGTTAAAATGGTAAGTTGAGATAAATGTGAACAGATGCACTTTGTTGGCTCTTAAGTGTGATTTATTTAAGTGCAGAGCTAGTTCTTAACTCTAGTTTGTAAATCTGACCTTCACAGTTGGCTCTAATACATCTGAAAGTGGTTCATTTGAACTGTGCTATGTCTAATCACATTACACTTGTTTTGTTAATTGTTTTGTAACTATCCAAATCTATTTGCTGTGTCTCCTTTCAATTGCTTCCAGGGGCTACTATTATCAGGATGATCAAGCCAGTTGCTGGCAGGAAAGCTGTCTGTTGAACTGCAAATACTTAATATTTTCAGTAAAACTGACTGTAAGAACAACCACGGGGCCAGCCTGGGAGCTCACCTGGAGCAGAGGATATCTGAGGAGGGTAACATGCAGAGCAAAAGTGCAGTGCTGCTTGGTCAGAACTATCTTTTGTAGCTCCAAATCTATTTTCTGAGTCGGAATGCTCAGATACCACATGCCTTTAAAGTTGAAGGTATTTACCCAGGTACTTAATTTTACATTTGCTTTTATTGGCCTTTTTGTTATTCAGCTGCTTGGTATTGAGAGATCCTTGCATGAATTCTCCTTGTCTGCCCTGGGCTTTACTATCTTGGGTAATGCAGCATCATTAAAAATTTTTGGAGCTTCTATATTCATGAAAGGTGAAGCAAAGCTCAAAGGAAAGAAAATGAAATTGTGAATGCCTGGAATATCTAGGGCAATGCACACCGTGTGGTCGTGGGAATCTCTTTTTGACCTGTATTATTTGGACCAAATTGCTGGAAGAAGTAATCAAACATTTCTGTTTCTAGTGATGGTCTATATATCAGTGTCATTGGTTGTTTCTGATGTACAGAAGTGTTGCAGCCCTGCAGAAAACATTTTGTCTGCTCAGCCCAAGGGCAAAGCACTTCAGATGCAGCTGTAAGTGCTATTTAGTTTTTAAATAAGTTCTTATGGAGCTCTGTGTGCATGTGCTTTTGCCTATTGATTAAATAGGAAAGATTCTTTATTTTTTTTTTTTAAACAACATACATTTTTTTTTTTTCACTGGCTGGAGGATTATAGATTTGTGTGTGTGCAATAGCAGTCTAATATAGCTATTGAGAAAACAAAGGCATCCATAAGCTTGCTTTTACGTATTCCTTTATCTTTGTTTCTAGTTAACAGACAAGGAGAGCTGAGTTGCTCCACAGGGGTTGGCTTTGGGTAAAACAGCCCATTAGCCAGGGCCCAGATGAAGGCAGGTTGGCAGGGCTGGCAGCCCCAGGAGTCTTCCCCATCGAGTCACACAAACAACTGTGCTGCCCAAACTGCATTCCCTTATTCCCAAGGGAATGTCCTCTGTGCTCCGATTGATTTATGTCTCTGACACAGCTCTGTGTAGTATTTTCGGGCTTTGAGAGCCATCTGCAAAAAGTACTTATTGATTGGATCCTCCTGGGATGGGTGGGTAGGATAAACCATCAGCCCCTTCCATCACGTAGCAAAGCTTTTATGAATCAATGCCCTTATCTAAAAAACTTCATGCAAACATTAGAGTATGGCACCTGGAGAACTTGCTGCCAGCAAAAGTAACAGTGTTTTGAAAAAAAAGTAGAACGGTGAATTTCTTTCCATAATGAGTAGAAATTAAAACACTGGACTCTCTTGGCAGCTGCCCTCTTAAGTGCTGTAGTATCTACTGAAATGTGGCTGCTGCTGAGCCAGAGTTGCATTTGTGGGCACCACTCATCAGTTCTTTTCTAGTCCAATGTTGTGTTTAAAACAGACCCAACTGGGATAAGCAGTCACGTACGTAGCAACAGAAGCCTTGATAGAAGAGGTTGTATCCCCTGATGCAACTGTTCTCAATGCTAATTCTCGTCCCTCTTCTTCTTATTTCCCAGACCTACTTTAGCATGGAAAGCCTGGGAATTTATTTTCATCTCCAGTATGTGCACTAGCAAGTGGAAAACTTAGATTTTAATTAAATTTTAATTAAATTGTAAGTGTGTAATTGTTAGAAGACTGTCACACAATGTCAGATGGGTGAATCTCCTAGCTCTAGAAGGGGAAACTCCAAGATCCAAAATACAGAATAACAAGGTGTAAAGGAGGTAGGTGTAAAGGTGTATGTCAGCATGAACCTTAATAGCTACGTGATTTCTCCCATGATAATCCAATGCTGTAGCAAATCATGTTGTGATCAGAGTGACCCTGAATCTGTTAACTTCTGGGACTTTGTCATCCTCCTTAGAGCATCATTCATATCTTGAGGGTAGAGCTGCAGGATGTGGCTGCAGCAGAAACATGATTATTTTCCCTTGTCATCATCGAGAACATGTTATCTCACCTCCCACCTGGAGCTACACCTGCCTTATCAACTGCCAAAACAAAAAGCTACTGATAGATGTGTACAGAGGTAGCTTCATGGTAATTATTCAATTACAGCTGATGACTGTTGTGTGTGTATTAGTACAACTCAGTGCTTCTGATTGTTTATTTGAACAGGATATATAGACGAGGAAAGGAAAGTTTGGCTCTGCAGGCAGTGCTGCTGGGTACATCTGCACTACAGGACTCCACTAAGCAAGGGAAAGTGCCACAATCCAGGGGAGTTGGGGCAAAGGTGCCAGCAGAACTTGGCTAATGTAGGGACCCTTCCTACAGGCTTAGGAAATATTCACCAAGAGGATTAAAGCCTTTCAAAGATGGAATAGATTTTGCCTTCATAATATTTTTCTTTTCAGCCTCCACAAGAGTTGGCACAGCCTAGTGTGCTACAAAGCACCCTTTTTTTCCCTTGCTCAGAACATCCTGAATTAATTCTTGGCACAACTACCTAACTCTGTGTGTAGATAGGAACAAACTCCAGCAAAGCTGGGGCCTCCTGCGAGGCCATTCACCTGGATCTCTCTCTTCCCAGGACTTGGTGAGTACGGAGACTTTCCCTGTACTCCTGTGGCAGATGGGTGGATGTGGGTAGAGTGAGAGCACCAACATCAGGACACACACACACAGAATTGGGAAATGCAGGTGTCTAGAACTCAGACAGAGAAATGATTTTTGTAGACCATAAAGGCAACTGAAAATGCCCAGGGAGAGGGCACAGCTCAGATCAGCAACTGTAAGATCAGATCTCGCAGCAGGAACGTGTCCAGCGAGCTCTGCGCTGGCATTTCAGTAGAGCCTCTCAGCAGAGGAGCCCTCTGGAAATAGCTGCCTGGTTTGGCAAGATGACCTGAACAGCTATGCCTTCGAGGAGCATGGAAATCCCCACGTTTCCCCCTGAGTCACAGGACACTTTCTGCTGCACCTTAGGCCCTTGCCCCTGCCTGCTGCCATCAGTTTTGTGATAAAAGAAAATCAACTAAGATGTCCATGTCGACTGAGTGTTCTGCCAACTCTGTGTCCCCTCCAGGCTTCTGAAAGTGCCGGATCCCTTCAGCATTCTGCACGGGCCGGAGCTCAAAGCACTGCTTGGCGTTGGCAGAGGAATCTTTCCAGGAAATTAGTTTAATGAGAAAATGCATTTCAATGCACCCTATCGACCCTCTGAAAGCCCCTGCACCATCAGCATGACTGAGGTCACTGGGGACCTCCTGCTTTATTTAGCATAACCCAACTGATTTTAGTGGGCACTTGGTGCCTGTGTACACTTTAAGGTCCAGGTTTTAAGGATCCCAAGTAAGAACATAAAGCAGTGTCAAGCGTTTCTGGGGTTTGTGACTCAGCTGGAGAGGGAACTCCGTATCCTTTTAGTAACTTGCTCAAGTAATATTTTTGAAAATCTGTTTTTATAAAGAAAAAAAATCCGGAGGGCAGCAATGGTAGTAATCACTGAACTTGCTTCTGGATTTTCTCCCTCTGTCTTCAAAAAGCAAAAGTGTTATTGCCAAAGTTGATTCTGATTTCCTTGCAGAAACTGCCCACTGTCTCTTCCATGGACAGTGCTGAAATGTAATGCAAATGTGAGCAGTTAAAATACCTGAAGGCAACAAAACCAGATTGGTGCAGAAAATCAGTGACGTTTTCCCCCTACCCTTCCTTACAGAGCACTGCTTTTTTACAGCAGTAGAAATCCTTTTGGAGTTTCCTAGCTGACTCAGAGCTACAGATCTTTACTACTGCAAGAAAAAGAAAAGAAGAGAGACAGAGAAAGGTAATTTCTAAAGTGCAATTAAATTAGCCACAAAATAAAACATTTCTAAAGACAATTTCATGTCAGTTCAGAGGAGCCTTTTGGATTTATGCCACCCTAAGGCAAAATATCAGTACATGTTTCAGGACTGCCGGTCTTTTAATACTCTATGTTGCAGTTCAGAAGCTGTAAGGAAATGTAATTGGATCTCTTTGTGCCTGAATTGATAATTAGACTTTATTTTTGAATGTATTCTATTAAAAGAAAAAATAATAGACTTTGCATAACTATTAATCTGTTGTAATAATCCTCAATTGTACAGGTTACTTTTCAGAAACACGAGCATTATCTTGCAGAAAAGATGACATTTACTGGCTTATTTTTCTTCTGTATGCTGATGAACATGCTAACAGGTAAGATTACTGCTGAATTTATCCTTGTTTATTTTTTCAAGTAGCCAGAAATGTTTTGTTATGGATACAGTATCCTCTCTTTAGTATCAGGTATCACTTGTGTATTAATCACAACTGTTCTGGCTGTTAGTTGTGAGTATTTGGTTTGTAGCACTAAGTGACTGCAGATGGGGAATTCCTTGTTCAAGAAACAAAAATCCTTTGGCTACGCAGAGGGTCCTACATGGGCATTAAATCTAACCCTTGTCATCTTCTGGCTACACAGGAAACCTTTTACTAACAGAAAGTCTTTCTGTTCACAAGCTAGTACTAATGCATTTCCTCTTTATTCACAGATGCCCGATCCATCCGGGATGGAGATGGTAATTCCTAATGTATTTTATTTGCTTTGTATCAGTAATAATTAGAGTAATTTGTAACTCCCAGACCTGATGCCCAGCAGTGACTTCTGCAGGAATGCTTACTAACCTCAGTGGGCTGTTGAAGCGCTTTCATCTAGTTTTGGTGGAGAAAGAAGAGTGAACTTTTAGAAGTGTCTTTAAAATTTATTAAAAGCCGAAATATTAGTGTCTAATAATAGAGCTAATATACTCCAAAGTCTTAAAATGAAAAGGGACTATGGTCAAGTCACTAATTCTGTTGTACAAAATCATAACTGGAAAGCACCAGAGTTTTAAGTGTATAAGACATCTGAGGATTCTGTCTGTCCTGAACAGTCATATTCTGTGTGCATCTGGTTATTGGCAAGAGATACTGACATCTACGACAAAAAGCTTAAAATTTACAAATTGCCAGAAATCCAATTACAGAAATGTTGGACTAAATCCCTTAGCAAAGCCACCCTGTGGTTCGTGTTGCTTCGTGTGATTAGTCCATTGGATTAGTGTTTGCCTTTGATTAAATAAAAACCCCTCAACACCCTAATGATGTTTACACTGGCTTGCTGATGATTCTATCAGTTAACCTCTCTTTGGCTTTTCAGACAGAATGCTGTCTGAAAACAAAATTGCAAAGTACCTGCAGTAATCAGGTACCGCTGTTGCTGGTGTCCACCTCAGTTAACCAGCAGGACAGCCAGCAGCATGTCCAGTGCACAGATACAAATATGCGGAGAGTATTATAACAGATAGGAACTGTAAAAACACAGAATAAGGTCTAATATGAACTTATAATTCAAACCTTTCCCTCTATGCTCCGAACTATTTCTTCATGGCTGTAAAGTATTTTGAATGTATCACCTGTGTTTGTGCATGGCAAATACTTCTGCAGCAACCTTCAGAGACAGTCAGAGGAGCCTGGGTCAATGGGAAAATAGAAACCTGTTCAGGCAGTGTTCTGTTGCTCTCATTAGCAGCAATTATGGTTTTCTTTCACACTGGGCCAAGCAGCAGCCTGCAAAATGAAGCTAAGGTCAGCTGGTATAAACAGTGAGTTCTCCTCTGCAGACAACATTTCACTGGTTCATTTGTTTGGTTATGTGCCATCTGGGCCTGTGCACTGCTAACTTAACTCCATAAAATTAAGCTCTGACAACAGGATTGTTGAAGGCTCTTAATTCCTACTAAAGACTCTGGTCCCAAGCTGAGTGGAATGGCTCCCGTTTATGTAAAAAGGTTTTAAATCAAAACAAAATACTGGATTTAGCTTTCCTGCACAGAAAGACGTGTGACTGTGGTCTCAGCTAGTGTTTACATATTATATATTCTTCTGTGTTTGCCCAGATTTGGGCCCAAGGGTGGTCAGCTTATGCATTTTCAGAACTGATTTTGTTTTCCTGCTGAATTTGAAAATGTTTCAATGACTATAGCACATTTTATGATATTCCTAGAGCAGGTACAAATACAACAGTTGTCTTCTAGGAGGCAAAGCCTTTCCTTTCCCTTCCCTTAGCCTATTTCCTATGGCCCTCTGAGAAGAGGCACAACTGCAGTCCCAGGCAGTGTCAGGGAAATATGGCCTCAGTCCTTGGCAGCTCTGTGGGCAGAGCAGGCAGCTGCAGGGGCATGCGATGGTGCCTTATTCCTTATATTTTTATATTGGGCAAAGCAAATTGTGTGGAATGAGGAAAAGTGGCTTTCAATTGCAACTGCTCTTTGCCTTTAAATAACCAGCAGCCTTCTAGAAATTAAGTCAGCCGGATGAATTCTTGAACTGCCCTAGATGTGCATGGTGTGCCTTCATTTCTCCCCTCCATCTTGTCCCACTCTGTCACACGTGCTGCATTGGGAGCAGGGAATAATGGCTCCATCTTCTACAGAGCTGAGGGATGGAGAGGGGGCAAAGGTCCTCCCTGCCTCTCTCCTGCTAGAGGAGCCCATGAGCCCCATTAGGGAACCCACAACCTCACATCATATTGGCTCCTGGGTCCCAGCTTTCAACAAAAATGCTTTGTATTACAATAATCTGTAACATTTTATTCTGGTTTTTTTTTTTTTTTTTTAAAGATCTGTACCAGGAAGCCATAGCCTTGCCATACTGGCCGTTCTCATCCAACGATTTCTGGTCCTATGTGGAATATTTCCGGACCTTGGGAGCCTACAACAGGATCAATGAAATGGCCAGAGCTTTCTTTGCCCAGTTCCCTTTTGGGAGCCACCTTGGCTACCACGTGCCTGACCACGAGCACTAAGTGCCTCGCTCAGCTTTGCCAGAGCCAGTACCAAGGTGTTTGGGTGAATACCTGTCTGACAGCAAACATACCTAGGCTGCCCTCAGCTGCTTTGTGATACTCACTGCAGTCACACACAGCATTTCATGCTTTAAATTAGTTTCCTTTTTACGACTTATGGGTGCCAAGGTGTTAGAGCCAATACCTACAGTGAATGCACCTGGGCTGCTGTCAGCCACTTCGTACCACAGTCATACACAGAATGTTATGCTTCAAATTAGCCTCTTTTGTACAAGTTATGCGTGCCCAAGTAGTTGGGTAAACACCTACCTGGCTGCCAGTGAACACACCTGAGCTGCCCTTAGCCACTTAGTGAGACCCACTGCAGTCATGCACAACATTTCATGCTTTAAATTAGTTTTCTTCTTACAATTTAAGGGTGTCATGTTTGAGTGAATACATGCCAGTGAAGGCTGCCCTCAGCCACTTTGTGATACCACAGTCACGCACAGAATTCCATGCTTTAAATTAGTCTCTTTTGTTGTACAACTTAGGGGTGCTAATAAATGCAGCTGGGCTGGCCTCAGCCACCTAGTGATACTCACTGCAGTCACACGCAGCATTTCATGCTTTAAATTAGTCCCTTTTTTACAATTTATCCTTTCGCGTGAAAACAATAAACTCCTCCATCCTGCTGCACGGCTTTTGTGAGCTTTTTTTTTAACCTGTGATGCTCACAGCGTTTTGACTCAGGAAGCCACTCTCTGTGAGTACAGGAGTTATCCGGCCAGTCCGCCCAGCCTGGGGGCTGGAGGGACCACCAGTATAAGCCACAGCTGCACCCTCCGCAGGGCAGCGCCTCGCCTCCGGCCTGAGGGCCGCTGCCACAGCCAGAGGGCGGGCTGAGCAGGACGGCGGCCGCCATCGGCCCCCTCGCCATGGCAACGCCCCCAGGGCGGCCATGAGGGCCGGCTCCGCCTTCCCCGCGGAAGTGACGGCGCGGAGCGGCCGCCATGAAGCCGGCGGTGGACGAGATGTTCCCCGAGGGAGCCGGGCCCTACGTGGACCTGGACGAGGTGAGCGGGGAGCGGGGGGAGCTGTGGCCGTGCCGCCGTGGAGCGCGGGCGCTCAGCGGCTGCTTTCCCAGGCAGGGGGAAGCACGGGGCTGCTGATGGACCTGGCCGCCAACGAGAAAGCTGTGCACGCCGACTTCTTCAATGGTAAGGACCGCCGGGGGCCGGGCGGGGGGGCTTGAGGAGTATCGCAGCAAACCCCGCTTCTCGCTGATCTTATGCCTTCGGTGCCTGGTGGTCGCTGAACTTCTCACTAACTACATCCCTGGTGAGCGGTGTAAGAGCGCTTCGGTGCGCAGTGATGGAGGCGGGAGCGGTAAAACGCGTGGTTTTCCTCTCCTGGAAGTTCTGGCGGATTGATCACCACAAGGAAAAATACCTTGATCTGTTTGCATAACGAATAACTTCTATTGAACTGCGCAAATACATACAAAAACGTGGAATGGACTTAAAAAAGTTGGGTCTGGGCATTACTAGTAGTAGTTCACTAATCTCTTAAAGTGCGTGTGCATATGTATCCCAATGAAAATAAAGCACTGTTTTTAATGCAGTTTCTGCGTTTGAAAGTGAGCTGTATGCCTACAGAATCATAGGATGGTTTGGGTTAGAAAGAACCTTAAAGATCGTCAAGTTCCAAGCCCCATTCCGCTCTCCCAGGTTGGTCAGAGCCCCGTCCGACCTGGCCTTGGACACCTCCAGGGGTGGGGCAGCCACAGCTTCTCTGGGCAACCTGTGCCAGGGCCTCATCACCCTCCCAGGAAAGAATTTTTCCCTAATATCCAATATAAACCTACTCTCTGTCGGTTTGAAGCCGTTCCCCCTTGTCCTGTCACTCCAAGCCCTTGTAAATAGTCCCTCTGCTTTCCCACAGGCTCCCTTCAGAGGTACTAGAAGGTCCCACTCAGGTCACTCCGAAGCTNTCGGTGCGCAGTGATGGAGGCGGGAGCGGTAAAACGCGTGGTTTTCCTCTCCTGGAAGTTCTGGCGGATTGATCACCACAAGGAAAAATACCTTGAGCTACATATCAAACCACTTAGGGGTAGAATATAGAACACTGCACTTGGTTACTAAGGGGTTTTGTTATGCTTCTCAAGAAGTATGTTTAGACATTCCAGCGGGGAGTTTCAGATATGTTATCAAATCTGATTGCTGAAGTGGTGTTAATATCACAAACTGGTATTAATTCCAAACTAAAGTAGGTTTCTCATGGTTATCAACACTTAGAATACAGGAGAAAAAGGAATTTTCAGTTATACTCTCAGGACCTAGCTCTCTGTTGGAGCCAGCATATTCAGGAGTAGGTATTTCCATAAAGTTCTACCATCACGGTATTAGATTCCACTGGTATTTTAAGACTCTTCTAAATGAGGATTAATCCTCAGTTTATTGTATGGCACATATACTGCCTTCTGTAAGAATAAAGGCTTGTATTCAGTGATGTTGCTAGTTTATGCTTAATATACAAAGACGATACAAAGCGCAGTAGTTAAGAGCACTTTCCAGAGACGAAATGTAGCCAGCCACATTTCACTAGTCTGAAATGCGTCCTGAGAGAGAAATGTTATTAGCACCTTCAGAGCAATGAAATGGTTTTTAAGGAAGGGACTTCTAACAGCAAATCCCACTTGAGGATGTCAGTCTGCAGCATTTAGAGGTGTGCCTGGATGCTGTGACCTAAAGCCAGGATTCTGCAGGAGTGTTTACATCTGAGACTTGCTGCGTGTATAAAGCTAGCACTTGCTTTGTTCTGGACTAAGGGAATCCTGCTTGATCCACTCTGTGATGGCTACTTAAGGCCGTTATAAAAGCCCCTGCTTTTAAGCTTAGCTTTCACGAGTTTAATTGCAAAGCTTGTACAGTACAAGTGGGGCAGTTTAATCGTGCATGACAGAGAACGTGTACATGGGTTTGTGTGCCTTTGCTGTCCCTTTCCATCCTGATTACATTTCCAGTAATAGATGGTGCATTAACTCTCATTCACTTAATTCACCTTTATTTCTGCTTTTAATCCAAATAATGAAGTACTCTACTTGAGTATGTGCATTTCTAACAGTTGAAACTTTTAAGGTTAATTTTACCTTGTCTTGTTTTTCTGACTAGATTTTGAAGATCTGTTTGATGATGATGACATCCAGTGAACTTGGTTGCCCAGCTATGCAGTGCTGAGATGTGGATTTTTCTCTAAGATCACCTGTGGTGTCCATTATTTATTAAAGTAATAGAAATGGGAAAATCACGGGGGGGGAAGCCTGTATAAGCTGCTCGGGGAATATAAAAACCAGATGGTTAAAGATAACTAAGGAGGGAATTGTGGAATGTTATTTCTAGGAAGCTGTGCATAGATTTCTCTGGAAATTTTATTTGCTGATGTGCTTATTGAATAAAATATTAAAAAAACCCTCCCTCTCTCTGGGTTATGCTTTGAAAGTAGATATTGCTGTGTTCTGAGCTCCCTTAGAGAATGATTGCTGAATTTTTTTAATTAAATAATTCACTGTTACTTTTGGATATTATATAAAAGATACATAGCAGGGCGTGTTGCTGCCTAGTAAAGTTTTTTTTTGTCCCACAATAAGGGGTCATCTTGGGATAAGATGGTTGCTTGTTCTGAATAGTCCAGTTCATTTGTTGGTCACACTAAGAGGAGTGTAGGTGGTCTTCTGTTTCAAGACACCAGCACTTCACTTTTAATTTAGGAACCACAGAAACCAAAAGTAATTTCACCTTGATATTTTAAGCAGAGAAATGTTCTGACCCTGGACCATGGGAATGCTTGCATTTAAAAATGTAATTTAATTCTTGAAATTGTACTTCACAGAAAGAAAATAATTTAGGATTCTTCTTCTGCAGCAGGTAGTGCAATTGTTTGTACTCAGAGGTAAGTGTATATGAATCAGGCTGTTGAAATATTAGTTCAGATTTTCACACAAGTTTTCAGAACATTTTTAGAAACATTTCATTTTCACCCTTCAGTGACCAAAGGGAATCTCAGAATGAAAGGAACAGGTGAGTTTTTAGCATATTATTTCAGAGTCAAGAGTGTAATCCTATCTAATCTGAAATACAATCTATTCCAAAAATTGATCACAAAAATGATACTGTGACTGATCTTTTTTTAAACACCTGGCACGGATTAAATTTCACCTGAACTGAAGCTCTTTCCTCTCATACTTTCACATTTTTTTCCTTTGGTTTGCCTTAAAAAATGAAATCTTAAATTTCACAGTATCTGTGCTGACCACTAAGCTTAAAAACATAAGCACAATAAACCCAGTAGGATTTAGGTGTCTTTTTATTGTGCTCCTGTGGATTTCTGAGCAGCCTGTCTTTCATCATGCAGTGAACATTAAATCAGCATTTCTGACACTGCTTAGTGTCTGATGCTGCCATGTGTCCCTGAAGGAACAGCCTCTCAGGCAGTTTCCTTTCCCTTTTAGTGCTTGCTTTGCTTAGAGGTTGGGATTTCCAGCTTTCCTCATTGAAACCAAGGTAAAACAATTTGAGGAGTGGCAAGAGTGTTTGGGCTGTCTCTAGCTTTGGTGCTGTGCTTTCTCCAAGCCAGGTTTTGAAACCTAATACCTGTAAATAGAGGCTGCAGTCTAGGCAGGAGCAAATCATGAAATAAGATTTAAGAAGCAACTCGGCTCTTTAGCTCCTTTTCCTGATTCCTTAAGATCGTCACCTTGGTTTTGGAATATTTCTTTGTCCATGTTTTGTACGTACTTTTTGGTTTTTCATTTGCTTTCCTGAAGTTGTAAGAAACTTGAGCCCTGTGTTTGATCACAGCAGGAGGAGTATATTCTGTCATACAAATTCATGTTGAACAGTTGCTCTTCAGTATGGGTGGTGGTCCCTTTTTAGACATGTCCAAAACCTCAGTGAACATGAGTTTCAAGGTGAGTAGTTCTAGTTTTGAAATGTCATCTTGCTTGATCAAAACATGGAACCTTTATGGAACTGGATAGAGGGCAGATAATGCTCTCTATCCATCCTGGTAGGGTACAGCTCTCTGTTTGAGGTAGGTATCACCGACACACCTTTTCGTGAAGCTTTCCAAAAACTGTGTTCCCTGTTAAAAAGCAGCATAAATAGTACTGCTGGCAGTACCCTGAAAGGAACACTGTTCAGGGTTGGGATGGGATGGTGTTGAAGGTATGTATGTTGTAGCTGTCTGGAGCATGAAGTTCTCATCCACAGTGAGACTAAGTGAGGGTGTGTATTTAGCTTCATCTCTCTAAAGAGAACTGTCAGTGTGTTAAACTTTCATCAGGAACTGTAATTTGTTTGGTCCCTTCTGGGATGGTATTATATGAGAACAAAATGCCTTTCAGCTGCACATTGTTTCTGTGTTATCATTTGTCTAGACTTTTGGTCTAATTAGTCTGGGGGCAATTGGCCTGTTGTCAGGAAACAATCACAAGATGTCAAAATCTCTAATAAAAATTGATGTAAAGGGCATTTGACTGCCTTGGCCAATTAATTTATTGAGCTTTGATTCCTGTACCTTCTGTGGAGATTGACACCTCTCATAATAGGTATTTCTGAGGAAACAAGCCTGTTCCAGCAGCAATCTGCACACATTTAGACTGATGTGTATTACTTTTTAAGCTGCTGGGTCCTGCTCGGTATTTCAATAGCCAAACAAAGGCTCCAGTCTGAATAGATTTATGAACTGTCCCAGTGACTTCAGTGGGACAGCTGGCTGTCTATAAAGCTGAGCTTCTGCCTGAGACTTGGCAGGATGAGGGCCCAAGTGCTGAAAGGCCCTAGAAGGGGTGTAGCCAGTGATGCAGCACAGATGAAAAGGAATAGCTTCAAAACACTTAAATGTCAGCCCGTTCCCTTCAATGCTCCCACCAGGCCAAGGCTCTGTTTGCAGGGAACTGCAAACTGTCCCAGTGTAGTCCTTGGGAATGAGAATGTGTGATCTGTTTTGAGCTGAAAATAATCCAGTCATTGTGAGGGAGAGGAAGCTGCCATGCTAAAGGCAACTGGCTGTCATCTGTGCGTAATATTTCTGCAGTGTCTCTTCTGAGTTGGCTTTTGGGTTACAGACCCAACTGCTACTGCTCTTAATGTGAGCAGGAACAGGCAAGCTCGGACCTAGTGTGGCAGTGGTGGGTTTTCCTTGGTGGTTTTCTGCTTCGTTAACTTCCGGGGAATTAAAAGTTTTCCTTTTAATATTTTATTTCAATAATAGGAGTGGAAGGTATTTTTCTTGATAAAGAAGGAATTGATTTAGCTGCATAAATGGAGTCCTTCCTGCTTCCCCAGGGTGTTGGGAAGCTGGCAGGCATCTTCCTGCTCTCAAAGTGCGGCTGTTCAGCACATGAGAACATGCTGGGCAGACGACAGTGCAGCCCTGTTCTCTGAAGTCCCTGTTAGTGATGGGGCTGAAATGCCAGTGTCACATCTGAGATATTTTGGAAAAGCACTAGCACAATGCAACTCAGTCCTTGGCAGCAGGGGGGACTTTGAGCACAAGGATTGGCTTCTATGCTTTTACTTTCAGGTTTATTTATTTTTTTTAGTTTACCTTTTATATTTGCTCCAGTTGTTCTTTGCCAAGAGCAGGATGACAATCCTGACCCAAATTACAAGCTTTTTCTTGAGCTACTACGGAGAGTTCAGAGCAGAGGGAGAGAAGGGCAGTGTCTTTTAAAGCTTTTAAAATTCACAAACAGGACATTTTTGGTGAATGCTGCTTTCTTATTTATGAAAAAAGTCTTACATAATCTTCATTTCATACCCCGTGACCTTCCTTGCCCGACACTGGAGGGGATTTAGAGACAGGCTTCAAGTGGGATCTCCTCCCTGATGCCTCTCCATAAACCTGTCCTGCTTTATGGGAAGGGTCCCACAGATCGCCTTGAGGGTGGGAATCCAAGCAGGAAGAAATGGATGTTGATATTTAATGCTTCATTTCATTGGGAATAATCCTTGCCTTCCCCGTGGACTGCCTGGAGAGTAATGAACTGCACCTGCATGAAGGGTCACTGTGCTTGAAGAGTGATGGTGTTATGCTGGGCTGGTCTCCTGGGATGAGTCTAAGGATGAGCTGAGGGTGGGTTTGATGAAGAAACTCAGTGACATGGGACTGTAAATTATCAGGTACTTACAGCTAGTACAAATATCAGAGAAATGTGGCAGCCTGGGGATGCTCAGGATTGCTTCCCTCCAGAGCATTTCAAAGGGTAGGCTTTAAATCTGATGGCATTTCCTGCATGGAAGTATAATGGCTGATTAGGTAAATGTAGGACTTTATCCTAATCCCTCTCCCTGCTTCCGTGACAAAAAGGTTCTAATGAGTTTATGCCTCACAAATACAAGTCTTGCAAGCAATTTATCTTTTTCTTGTAGCTCTTCATGGTTTAGTGCAGCTGCTATTTGTATTCCAATTAATTACTGGCACAAGTGATTACATGGAGTTGAGGCACAATTAGGACCAGCCTATAATTGTGTTTGAAAGGGCTATGGATGCTTTTACAGATGGTTTCCCTGCTGGATGAGATTGGCCAGTCTCTCCAGCTGCCTCCAGCTTTTCATGTTATTTCTCCCTAAGTGTTAGTGCAGTGACTTAAATCTTTCATTAGGGAGCGTTCTTGCTTTCTGCCTCTAAGAGTACGTTAGCTTCTAAAGGGAAAAACATCCATTTAAACCTGCCACAGCTAGAGAGGCACTAAATAGTAAGACATAACTTTGTACTAGGCATCTACTGTCAGGATTGATTAAGAAAACACAAACTAAAACATTTAAATTTGTTGGAGAGCAGGTGATTCTGTGCCCTCTCAGCATGTCAGTGTCATTCTTGGCTCTTTTGTTACAAGATAATTGTGTGTTTAAACAATTGTGTGATCCTTGGGAGCCAAGCCCAGGCCTTGGAGATGTGCCTGTGCTGGCCAGGTTTTCCCCTCCCATGGGTTTCTGAAACTTGGAGGGACATTAAAACCACACCAACTCTGTAATGGAAAAAGGCTGGATTCATTAGGAACTCCCCCAAGCTCATCCCCCAGGACTTCATTACCCTCCCAAACCCTATTTGCAGCTCTCCCCTAAAAGCAGCACAAAGCTGGTGTGGTGGCCTGCAGCTCCCTGCCCACAGTCAGCCTGGCCGTGTGCCCTGACAGCAGAGCTGGGGAAGTGTGGGTTTGATATCCATCCCACATGCAGGAATTTGGTGGCTCCTGGCCTAAAAGGGCTGCCCAGGGTCCTGGTGGGGTAATTGCTGGCCATGCTCAGCCGCTGCTCCTGAAGCTTGCCAGCATGTTTTGGCTGGTTGAGACCCCCGTGCAGACTCCTGCAGGGGTTGGGCAGCCTCAGGAGGCAGGAACAGTGGTGCTAAGGGCAGCTTCAGGCCTTGACCCTGTCTGCAGAGGGGCAGAGATGTGTTTGCTGAGAAGGGGGTCCTTCTCTGCATGCCCTGCCCCGTGCCTCTACATGCTTTGCTGATGGGCTGAGCCTCTGCTGGGAGCATTTCCCTTAGAGGGGAGCTGGGAGAGGGCTGATTGCTTCTCCTGGAGTGCAAAGTGGTTCTCTGGGTGGGTGGAGATTTAAACTGGGATTTGATGCTTGCTAGGAAGGTGTGTGTCTCATCTGAGCAAGAATCTTACAGAGATTTGAGGTGAAAGACTTCATAAACCAGTTCCAAACCTGAAAGGCAGGGCTTTGACCCCTGTTTCCATGCAGACGGGACTTATCTCGTTCACAGCCTGCTGCCTGGGCTGCTTCAGCTGTGGGCTGGGTTTTGAGTTGCCTGGGTGGGATGACCGTGAGCAATGAAGGGGCATCCCTGTTGGAGGTGGGAGGAAGGTGGCCTTGGACTCACACTCTGGAGTGAGTATCATGGTGAAGCTGTGGTTCAGCATTTGTGTTTGTGAGAAGGGGAACAGTCAGTACCTGGAACAGTAGTGCCTTAATGGCTTTCTTTAAAACTTCTCCCAAGGTATCAGCCTCTTGAGTTCTGGTACAGGATAAAGCTGTAAGCATGTTTGCTCCCGCTGCATGGCAGCAAAGAAAAGGAATAATTTGTTTTAGCTCCTCCTCGGGAAGTAGTCTTTAAACTAGTATTGCCTCCTAGTGTTTATCCCAAATGTCTCTTAGCACTCTGGCTGTTTCAATTTTCCCTGCCTTCTGAAGATCCATCTGAAAATGTTTGAAAATAGCGTAAAAGCTCTGACTTTCTCCTTTCAGTGGCTTCTTATACCATTTGATCCAGCAAATGCTGCATTTTCAAATCTCCTTTTGTTTATGAATTAGTATTTTTGGTTTTGTTTTTTTTTCCCTTTGCCTTGTTCCCTTCCCATTAATTCCCACACTAGGAGCAGGGGTTTCCCCAGCTCTCTGAATTCAGCATGACCAGACTGAGCAACAGTTTCACCCTTGCTAAATCTAATGTGCTTGAAGCTTCTGGGGCCAGCTGAGGCCCTTTCTCTGGATGGCCACTCAGGGTGGATTCAGGCACATTGGGTTTGGTGAAACAGTCTGGAAACCAGAGCTCATCTTATCCAAAAAGGAGACAATACAGTGTAAGGTGGTGAGATGCTGAAGCCTTGGTGAAAATTAAGAGTGTGGAGTGTTTCTTGGGAAACAAAAAGGGGGGTGTCCCTGTGTGTGCCAGCCCAGGGTGCCCTCATCCTGCTGGAAAAAAAATATATTTTCCTGTGCTGCCTGGTGAGGCCAGGAGTGTATCCCTTTCTTCAAGTCCTTCCTAACAACACACACAAAAACGTGGGAACATTGTCATTTAGAAAATTTTTTATTTTTTATTTGCAGTGTGGTAATTCACTGGAGTGTGGAAAATGCTGCTGTTGGAAGTAATTTCAGTTGAAGCTCTTAATGCTGTTTTGTGCTTGTAATAATGCATTACCTCTGATCGGTGTTAGCTTGTTCTGAAGCTTAGCAGTAGGAGTCTGCTTTGAATGTATCTGAGAAACCATCAAATCCTCTTTCAGCTAAAAGTCACGTAAGCTCCTAGGAGAGCAGTTTGATGGGATTGCTACTAATTCCAGCCTTGATAGTCCTTTGCTGTTAAGGTAAGCTTGCCCAGAGCTGGGGCAGGTCCTGGTATTTCATCCCGGGAGCCCACTCCACATGGGAGGCTTCACCACCACCTGAAGTTCTGTGCAAACCATTGGTTATGGCACACTTGGAGCACAGAAAAGTAGAAACACAGTCGATCGATCTCAGCTTCTGAGTGCACTCGGGAGCTATTCAGAGGGTAGATGGAACAAGATCTGTGTGGCCAACATGTCTGTGATTGCCTTGGGACCCCAAAGCCATGTGGTCAATGGGCCGCTTTGGTGTGGCCTCACCGTGTTCATAAGGCTTTTCAGATAAATCATAAGATTCCTGCCCTAAACCAGCCTGCTATCTGCATTAGCGATAATGATAGGGGTAAACATAGAAGGAAAATCAAAGGAGTAAAATCAATGGAAGTTAATAATCTGAATATATTCAAAGATCTAGGCTAAAGGAGGGAGACAACAAACCATGGGTGGAAGTCAAAGGGCCTAGTAATACAGGGAGTTATGATGGAAAAAATGGAGCCATCTATTCCAGATGAAAACAAGAGCACTATGATTTTTTTGAGTAGTTTTCTCCCTCTCCTACTCAAATTTTAAAATGCTGGGTAAAATATCTGCCATTGCTTTACATGGATTTAGGTGGTTAAAAAAAAGGAAAATTTAAAATGTCAAATTTCATCAATTTTTCTCTTCTTACTTTAAATTTTAAAAAAAAGATTAAGCCAGATTGAGAGTTACTTTTTCATTATATGGCAGAAGAGGCGTCTGACTTCAGGCTGAGCTTTCCACAAGGAGAACAAGAGCAGAGGTAGGCGTGATCCCTTGGTCCCATGGAAGTACTCATACAACCTGACTGATTTCACAGGAGTTAGGGTCCACCCTTGGCAATCGTTGCCCCTGCGAAAGGCAATTTTATGGTAAATACATTATAGGTATAGTGCCAGAGCCCCAGGACACCGTCCGGGCTTAAGCTGCTTCATCCGTTTTTGTGCAGCACCCCCTACATCAATAGTCACCCATGTCGGGGTACAGGAGGAAGCCCATGAAAGTGGAATCGTTGACGTTGTCAGCGTAGATGCCGTTGTTGTTCCCATTCCCATACACCTGAAGCCAGACCTCATCCCCGGAGCTGAGGTGCAGCAAGACAGAGCCACTTGCTTGGTCAACGTTGTTGTTCTGGAACTGGTCATAGGTGAAGATCACAGCCTTGCCCTTCTTGTAGAGGCTGACCTTGACATCTGCCAGGTAGACCGTGAGGTGGTAGGCGAAGTAGTAGGTGCCAGGGACATTGCAGAGGAACTTGCCAGTACTGGCGTCATAGTGGCCCTGCTCGTTGTAGAAGATCTTGCTGAAGCGGATGGGGACGTTGGGGGCAGGGGGTCGCTCCGTCAGCCCTACGCTGAAGGCAGAGCGGTGGACAAAAGCAGCTTCACCCTTCTCCCCCTTCGGCCCCGTGAGTCCCGGAGCTCCAGGACGTCCCGGAAACCCTGGAGGTCCTGTCGCACCTGGCACACCTGTGGGACCTGGTGCACCTGGGGGACAGAGTGGGGATTGGGAGTTGTGTTTGCAATGTTGGCGGCTGCTACCCACTGTCCCAAAACGCAGAGGGGCTGTGGCATGAGGATCTGCTCTGCAGCACATTGCTGAGGAAAGGCTCAGTGACCTCGGCAGCCCCCAGGAGCTGAGTTAGTGAGTGGAAAGCCTGCTCACCACCCTCCCCCTCCTTCACCCCTCCCCCCGGCTATGTGCAGAGCTGCTGAGAGCAGCATGTCTGAAAAAACATCATTAACTGGGGAAACAGCCACCACACCAAACTCTGACTTGGGTTATGGAATCTCCATCCTAGGAGATACCCAAAAGCCATCTGGACAAAGGTCAGGCACAGACCCACCAGACATAAAACCTGTTGGGAGTGGGGCTGCCCATGGACTCCAGCACCAACGTACTACCTGTTTCTCACCAACCTGCATCTCCTTTTTCTCCCTTTAGTCCGTCTTTTCCGTCTTTCCCATCCCGACCAGGGAGCCCGTTGTGGCCAGGGTAGCCAGGTGCTCCTCCCATCCACTTGGCACATGGCATTTTGGGGTCAGGCTCGTCATCCTGGGCAGCCACCTCTGTGCAATGGGGGGCCACCAGTAGCAACAAGCACAGCAGGACGCCTGCTGGGCCTGTCATGGTTGGTTCCTGATGCAGACAGTCACTTGGTTAGCTTTAACAATTAATAGGGGGGAAAAAAGTGAACAAAACCTCCCTCCCGAATAATAGAGAAGCACAGAAGACTACAGTTTGAGTCAGCACATCTGAAAGAAAGCAGTTCTGTTTGCCCCAAGGGCCCCTCCGCATCCAGCGTGGTGCTGGTGTGAGCTCCACGAGCCAAGCTGGGATGGGCCTCTGGGAGCACATGCAGTGTGGAAAGGAGCAAACACCAGTTACTCCTCCAGCACTCACGGGCTCTTTGCACAGGCACAGATGTTTCAGGACTGAGTATGGCAGATGCCAGAGTATCTGCAGCTGATCTCTGCTCAGTACGCCCCAACTTCTGCTATAAACTGGGATAAGGTTGGCCTGGGTGAGCAAGCAGCTGATGGAAGGTACAGGTCTGGCAGAGCCTGTCTCAAACTCTCTAAAGCTTTGAATCCATGCAGGTGGTTTATCACTGGCATGTACAGCCTGCTGACCTGGGTCTACCTAATGTGAACAGAAACCACAGCCAGGCCTTCCAGCTCCTCTGAGCCACCATATGAAACTGTGATTCTGGTTTGTTTTCCATCCAAATTATGTATTTTGATTAGTGCAAGACAATGTGTGTAGTATTTAGACAGTATAGTGTTGTATTTCTCTTTAATCTAGTTGCTCTTCTGGTCAGAGCAATTGGTGTGGCTGCCCAAAACCAGGTTGATGGTGACACCCTACAGCCAGCCCGGCTCCCAGAAATCAGCAGGACCTTGGTGGGCTTTGGGTCAGGCTTTTAGGACACAGATATTTTAAAATGACCACTGTTGTGTGAAACTGTTCCCCAGTTCCCTTTGGAATAATAAAAGTATCCTGTTAGGAGCACTGTAAGGGGCATAATAGGCAATGAAAAGTGAGGAACACCATGGCCATTAGAGTCCTTTAGCTCTGTAATTTCCAAGAAAAATAATATCTTGGAGCAAATCCTTTGCAGGGTTGATTTTCCTAGGCAAGCTATTTAAATGTCATATTTTAAATAATGTCTTATTAGCTCCTGTGTAATTGCTTCTAAGAAAGCTAAAGAAACGTGCTGGTTTTAGCTGGGGTAGAGTTAATTTTCTTTGTAGTAGCTAGTATGGGCTGTGTTTTGGATTTGTGCTGAACACAGGGTTGATAACACAGGGATGTTTTTGTTATTGCTGAGCAGCACTTGAACAGCATCAAGGCTTTTTCTGCTCCTCACCCCACCAGCAAGAAGTCTGGGGGTGCACAAAGTTGGCAGGGGACACAGCTGGGACAGCTGACCTCAACTGACCTGAGGGATATTCCATACTTTATGGCATCTTCATATGCTCAGGATAAGGTTGGCCTGGGGCTGCTGCTCAGGGACTGTCCAGGCATTGGTTGGTTGGTGGCGAGCAACTGTTTTCATTTGCAGCGCTTGTCTTTCCTGGGATTTATTTCTCTCTCTTTGTTATTTTCTCTTTCATTACAATTTATTATTGTTATTGTTACTATTTTATTTCAATTATTACCCTGTTCTTATCTCAACCCATGAGTGTTCTGACTTTTACCATTGCAATTCTCTCCCCCCCATCGCGCTGTGGACGGGGTGTGAACAGCTGTGTGGAGCTTAGTTGCCAGCTGGGGTTAAACTACAACAGGAACAAAGAGGTTGCTCGGATTTCACGTTTTTTGCAGGATTTTGAGGGGGCTTTGAAGAACCCTTTAAAGCTGTGTTTTAATTACTTTGGTGGGCAGTGCCTAAAATCAGGGAACTCCCAAATCCCTGCCCTCCCGGCCAGGCTCCAGCAGTCCAGCAGCCATACAACTCCCTGTGATGGGGCCGGTGCCCTGGCTCAGGGGCAGCTTTGGGGCTGGGGGTGCTGTGGGGTCCAGCAACCACAGCCTGAGCTTTAGGCAGTGTTCCTGTGTCCCTGCATTTTGGGAACCAAAATGCCCCTTCACAGCAAAGGATGTACTGATTGTCCATGAACCAGGGTGGAGCAGGGAAACAGATGTCATTAAATCCTGAAAGTGGCTTGGTTTGGCATACTGTGGCATGGCCCCTTTGCCATGCCCCAGTGGTTGGCACTAAGCAGAGGGACCCTTGTCGCCCCTTCCCAGGTCCTCACTGGCTTGTGTACCCTTCCAAAATCAGCACAGTCTGTCTGGGGACATCTAACTGCATTAAAACATGGTAGTGATCCAGAAAAATCTGCCTCAAAACTATGTTTCTTGGGCAATGTGTTACTGCTTTTGTAGGGGTTAGTTCTGCATTCTTGTAAGCTGCCTAGAACCTAAATACATTACAATTTTAGCAGTGTGCCCCAGAACCAGGTCTTCTGCTGGCACCAAATAAACCCCTCCTATAAAGTGGCAAGCAGTGCAGGTTTGAGGAGCCCAAAGCAGGGCTACAGGGAGCTTTTCTGGCAGCTGCCCAGCCAGCTTGCTCCAGATAGAAGGACAGAACTACTTCTGTTGCTACAGTTTGACTCGAGCACAAGTGGTTTGCTTGTTTGAGAAGCTGAGTAATTCTCTGGCATAAGTACATCTTAGAAAGGGTAAGTCTTAAGCTCTGTCTGTGAGCTCTTAGTTCAAACTCCGGTTTAGGTGTGACATCCCTTTGCTCTGTCTTTCCCATCTCTTTTTGGTTTTCCATCTGATGCTCAGCAGTATAACATGAAATAATCTGCTATATTTGAATGTCAGTGGTACCTTTTGGACAAGGAACAGATGAACTCAGTACTCTTGGTGGCTTTCAGTTATTCCCTTGGCAGCTGCTATATCAAAAGCTCATATATGAAGCTTATATGAAGCTTCTTCATTTATCACCAGAGTATCATCCATAAGAACAATGCCATTCCTAAACGCTATATAATAATTCAGATCATGATTCAGAATTTAAACTTTAGATAACACTATATAAATATGATATATTCAAAAAATCCACACCTTTCTGTGCAAAATAGAATGAAAAATCCATCTGTTTTCCCACTACAGCATTTTCCTCAAAGGGTATTTAACCAGGGCTTTGACTTGTCAAACTTTTTTCTTTTTGTAATTACTCATAGCATAGACTTTACTGATGTTCCAGTGGTGATTTGCTCCATGGGGCTCGGACTTTAAATCTGGGTAGTGCAGGTTTCTGACAAGGAATTGATATAACTTGGGGAGATTTGAGGCAAACCCAATCTTCCCTGAAGTCTTTGAGTAAAGAGGTGAATTGAAAAGTGCCCATGCAGTACTTGCTGCTATAGCCATCTGGTTTTTCACTGTTGTTCCTGACTACTTTTTGATTTAGGAGTTTTGTTCTCTAAACAGTGTTTCCAAAAAGGGGAGTATGAATCAAACGGAGATCAGCTATTCTTGGTTTAAAATACTCTCCAGCTATTCTGAGAATAACTCTAAGAAAGGAAACTTCTTACAAATAGAAAAGTCTGTGTCTTATTCAGCCCAAAAGAAGAAAAAATCCTGAACCTAGTAAGAGGAAAAAAAAAAATAAATCATTCTTACCAGCTGCCTTGAGTCCTAGTTGGCTTGCTGCAGTCTCTTTAGAGAATGAGGAATGGATATTGCATCGCTATCCCTAAGGGCACAGGGAGATGTCAGCTCCGACACTGCATTTTCCATTTGCCATTGCGCATGCTGATCTAAAACTTGGGTTTTCCCATTAATTTTCCCTGGACATCACTTAAATTTTGGGCCACTTATATAATCCACTGGGAAAACTTGTGAAGATAGCCTTAGAGGGAAAAGATGGGTTTGGGAATTGGATAGGAACCGGAAGAGCAGTGGTTTGCTGCAAAGCCTGTGTACCCAGGAACGCCTGCTTGACCAGGGCTGGGCTTGTCCAGCACAGGCTGCTGCTCCCTGCAAATTGGAAATGTTGTTAACAGCTGATGGAGAAAGTGTCTCCAGCCTTGAAGTAATGCACTCACATGGGGTTTTTCAATGTGTTAGTAAGTGAATTATTGTTTGACAAGCTTTGGCTTCTCTTTTTAACTGCAAGAACCATTCCTGCCTGGAGGCTGCTGCCACACCAAAGAAGGGCAAAGCTGCCTGAGGGGAAAGGCAGTGCTGGGGGAGGGTTTCTTCTTAAGGCAGCCAGATGTCTGCCAGACCTATTGTAAATAACTGGAGTAATTTCAGCCCTATGGATGGCTTTCCACCTATCTTGCTTTTTGGCTTTAGGTGAAAACAAGATCTCTTTTTCCCTGTATCTGTCTCCTTCCAAAATGGAGGTTGAACCTCGGCAAGCAGAGGCTTTCCTCTGCAGCTGCTCCAGGGCAGTTCAAGGTTAGCTAGGTGGGACCTTAGCAAACCTGAGCTCCCAAAACCAGACCAGGAAAAAACAGTGTGATGTGTGTTGTTGCAATTGGGTATGGGGAGATGGTGTCCCTGTGAGAGGGGAAACTCATCCAAGTGAACGTCAACAGGGCAGTTGTTTTAAAGACCTGGCTATCTGGAGGGACTAAAAAGATGTGTACATGAGCATATAAATAATTTCTCATATATAGAGCTAGGAGTCAGCAGGGGTGAATTTTTAAGCCTGAGAAGAAGGTGCCAAAGGCAGGAGCCACGGGACAACTGCATACTGCCTGCCTTGTTTTGGTCAAGCCCTTAGTCCAGCATTTGAAGAATATTTTTATTTTTTTGTCGGATGATGGTTCTTCCATGCAATGTTAGACTTAAAACAATCTCTCATGCAACCCCAGTAAAATATGACAGTGATCTCGTTGGATCTGTTTTGTTATAAATGTGATTTTCTAGACCTTTGTGTGCATTTGTGTGTGTGTGATGCCAATGTTTCTGTTAAAGTCTCTTGAGCAATGAATGGAGGAGCAGAATCATGGAAATGAAATTGGCACTGTTTTCACAGTAGAGCAAGAGGTTTTCAGCTGCCCCTGCTCTGAGTGTGAGCAAGACAAGTTTCCCTGCCAGTTCTCGGCTTGAACCCCAAAATGTATGATTGGGTTATTTGTCAGGCTGCCAGGATTTGAGAATTGGACCTGACATGTTTAACAGGTTAGTGCTGAAATTGTCTCATGGTCTTTCAATTCAGTTGCCAGGGAAATACCACAGTGATAAACCTTTCACTGGTCCATCAAACAGCTTTCCAAACATTATCCCTGGCTCCCAGAAGAGGGGTGGAAGTTTATCTCTGGGGGTACAATCAGCTGATACAAGCCCTGGCACGCTTGCTTGCGGTTTTTTGTGTTACACACTTGGATTGCAGACTGGTGCTGGCTCCTGTTCCCACTGCAGAGGGGAATACTGTAAAATCCAGGGAGCTGCTTCTGGCTGTGTGATAGGAAAACATTTAAAATGCCTTTGGCTCCGGCCTGGTGACAAGCAATACCTGCCACCAAATGTCGGGCATCAGCTCTGCTGGGGACTGGGGGGGTGTTTTGGCACAGAGAAAGCTGCTGCCCACAAGTCCTGCAATACCTTTTCTGCTTTGCCCTGTGGTCACCAGCTCTCTGGCATGGTACTGCCCACACCTCACTTGGCTACAGATCTTGTGCTGGGCCTGGATGTGTTTTCTCTTTTGGATCTGATGCAAGCCAGTCCATATGAGAAACACAAAACTGACTTGATGGATTGTGGCTCACAGCTTTCACTGAGAATTAAAAATAAACACAAAGTTATATTTAGCCCTCTATAAACAGGAATAAAGTAGAGCAGGAGGCTCATTATCAGCTGTGCTCCATCAGCACAGTCCAGATCCCTGCTGGTGTTGTTTGAGGGGTAGAAAGCTGCTTTGGTCGCAGGGAGGTTGGGATGGCTGCCTTGACAGGAGTTTGGTGTCTGCCCAGGCCAACCTGGCCCTGTTGGCAGGATCCATGCCATGGGGCTGGGGCAGGAGCCCTCAGCTGCCCACTGCTGTCCTCCCCCAGCAGGGTCAAGCCAGCACCATTGTGGAGCAGAATCCGTGGGAACCTTTGTCCCACTGGTTGTCCCTTCCTGAAATGACTGTTCCCCTCTTTAGCCCCGGAGCTGGGGCTCCTCCACTGGGATCTGTCCCTTGCCGTGCTCCGATTCACTGTCCCCCCGGGACACCAGGCCGCTCCCTTGTCTTTCCTCTGGCCCTGGATACCACATGTCCCAGAAACAACACACATTCCCCACTTTGCTAAAAATGGCAAGAGCTGTGTATGCTGTCCAGCAGTCTGGCTGGCAGGCTGCTTTGGGCTATTCTGGTGCTGTCTGAGCCCGTGTGCCCTGGAGGGACTGTGGCCTCCATGCCAGGGTCCGCAGCCTCTGCTGCTGGCTCCGTCCCAGGGCACTGCAGTCAGCTCCAGCCAAGCCCACTCGTGTGCCCAGCCAGACCCTGTGCCCATCCCTGCCATTGCCACATGGGCATCTGCATGGGGTGCAAGACAGTGGTGAGTCCTGAGGGGCTAACTCCAAACAAAAAGCAGTAAAATGGCCTTTAGTGCAGGTGCTGCTGCCCGTGAGGCCCCAAACCACAAACTGCAATTCCCTGCGATTCCACGCATCACGTTGTTGTGTGCTCAAACCATTCCCTGTACAGCCTTGTACTTCCCTCTAGTGGCTAATTATTAATGGAGTAGAGGAGCATACTCCAGCTCCTGCAGCAGGCTGGAGTATGTCAGCCTGGTCCTGCCTGCCCTTGGGGGCTGCTCAGCCTTTTCTCCATCAGGAGAAGCCTGGCTCCTGTTGTGGGTGCACCTTGTGCAGCATGGCTTTGGGCTGCTGTGGCCATTCATGTCCCCATGGTGATGGCAGGGAGGCACAAGGGTGATCAGCACAGCAAGTAGTGCAGCCTTTCCTGCTACAAACTTGTGGACTGTGATGTTCCATTGGATTTTCCTACAGGAGTGCAGCGAGGCAACTTAGGTGCAGGGACAGGCAGACCTGGCAGCAGTGGCCAAGGCCGGCTGTGTGGGTGCTGTGCAGGCAGAATCGATCCACAGGAGGGGACAGTGGCTTTTTGGGGCCATGTAGAAGCCCAGCTGGGCTGTACACGGGGGCTGCTCACCCAAGGCGATGGTAGTGCGGGTCAGGTGGTGGCAGACAGGAGGCCTCTGGGTGCATGACAAGGTGGGGATACTAAGCCAGTATTTCAGGTCCATCAGAAGCCAGCAGAGAGAAGGGGACACACCCCACTTGGTGGGTTGGGGGGAACCCTGGCCCTGGCTGCAGGACCACGGGACCCATCACCACACTCCGCCTGTGCTCATTGGATCCAGCTGGCTGCTCGGCACTGGGGTTACCGATTTCTCAGCCCATTTCACACGGACAAACGGGCTCTTTTCTTCCCTGTGATGAGCAGCTCGGACAGAACAGCTCCTTGCCAGGTTTGAGCAACAGCGTGTTTCTCTTCTTGGTGACTGCAAATAAACTTCCCTGGCCTCAGGGGATCCCTGCTTGGTTCCTGGCGAGGGATCTTGGCGCAGCAGGGTTTCTCATGCCGAAAGGGACATTGAGATGCATTTGTCCAGGAAACAGAGCCCTGTAAATACTGCTCAAAGCTCCTTTTATTAATGTTATAGCTGTTCCCAGGGCACTCGTTTCTGCACTGCAAGTTCAGTATGCTGCTTTGGCCTCCCCAGGCTGGCCAGGGAAAGGCAGCCGAGGCCCCCGGGGAGGGGGTTATGCACAACTGCATCCACCTCCCCTCTGCTTCCACGCCAGCCCGCAGCTGAGCCAGGTACTGTCTGCTTTCAGCACAGTCTGGTCTTGTTTTGGGGCTCATTCTGGGCTGGGAAGAAACAGGGCAGGGAACAGAATAACAACCTCAGTGATCTGGTATGCAGAACCCTCCTTTGTGACATCCCCTGCCAAAACAGCCTCCCCAGATTTCACTCCCTAGCAGTGATCACATCTTTCCGACGAGGCACCTGAGAGTGCACCTCTGTCTTGCTCTCCCCTTCAGCTCAGCTCCACGGGCTGAGCTGTTAATGAGGTATTTAATGAGATTTCCACATGCCCATTAAAATGAGCAGCTCAGCACAGGCAAGGGAGGAGAGCTTGCAGCTGATAACCACACAGCCCCCCGAAGCCTACTTGCGTTCCTCGAGAACACATTTTTATGAAGTAGAGAAATTATTTATTAGGAGAGCGTTTTTGAATAATTCAGGCAGGGAAAAGCACGATTTCCTTCACACAGAGGAGTTATCCCAGCCAGCCCCTCCGCGCTTGGACAATAGATGGTGCTCACCACCCTGGCTCCGCACGCCCGGCCAAGCGCTGCCGATCCGGGGATACCCCCGAAGAGCCCCCGCCCTCGGGGAGAGCAGCAGGATCCTCTGGGGGCAGCCAGGCCCTTTTCCCTACCGGTGGGTGGGCAGTAAGGAGGAAGGGAACCGTGACCCCAACCAGCTGGAAACAAAACAGAAGAGGAAAATTGTGGGGTTTGTCTGGGGCTTTGCGACATTTGTGCAACGTGATGGAGGTAATCCCAGTGCAACTACCGTGGTCTTCCCAGTCTACATCAGTCTGTCCCCCCGAGTCCCCTATTTTTCATCACTTTTGGTTGCTGAGGAACAGAAATGGCACCATTTTCCCCAGTCACCACTCCCTATCACTGGGCGTGTTTCTTCATCCAGCCCCTGTACCTACTGCTCTTGATTTGGGGTAACAGTGTTGCTGGAGTGTCTGAGGGAGCTGTGCAAACCAGAAGAGTGTGTTTGCTCTGGGTCTGATGGGAAAGGGGAGGGGGCATGTGGAGCCCCAGAAACCCCAGTGGTTTGGCAGTGCGTGGGGTGGGCTTGGTGGCTCCATGCTGGGGCCCTGTGCAGGCAATGAGGGGCCATGGGATGGTGGGGCTCCTGTTGCTGGGATTTCAGGGTATCCCCCAGCTCTCCCCACAGCAGCCAGCTGGGATTTAGGACTCCTCACAAGGGGATTTTCTTTCCCTCTCTCTACCCCTCCACCCCTTTTATCCCTCACTGCCAACAGGACAGTTGCTCTCACCTCAGGCAGGTGTGTGGGGTGCTGGTGCACCTCTTGGTCCCCTCCCGAATGAAGCCCCAGGCAGGCAGGGCACAGGCAGGTCTCCTCGTGGCTCCATAAACCACAGCCCTCATCTGCTGTGTTTGGAAGCACTGCCTGGTGACAGCCTGTGCCATCCATGTTTGTGGCCACACCACCACTGGGGTGACAGTCAGGAGCCCCTGGGGGAGATAATGCCCTCCCATCACACTGTTCTTTGCATTATGCAAATTCACACGAATAATTTTTGGCCATAATGGTTTTTCCATCCACTAAGGTATTGATCCAGAGCCACTGGCCCCAGTAACCTATGCCGTGCATTAGCTGACTCCCTGCTTTTTGCAGCATGAAGAATGTGACGTTAGGGCAAGGGGTGGGCTTGGCACCGGCCTGCTGGAGTTTGAAGCTGTTTGCGCAGTCCAGGACTCTCCTAGACTGTCATTCAACTGCCAGTGAGACTGAGTCACTGTGTTCTCGGGTCCCTGCCTGCCTTCCAGAGGGTCTGTGTTCAAATTCAATGATCTTTGTTTGAAAACACCAGTGAGGTGCTAAGAGGCAACAGTTTTCGCTCATCATTTTCAAAAGCTAATCACTTAGAGGCAAGGATGTGATTAGTTAAAGGCATTAGGAATCTTACATTGTCTGTAAAACGAAATATCATTGCGCAATCTGAGTGATGCATATTTCACCAAGAAACTATAAATCTGATAAAAAATTATTACTCTGTGTTTTTGGGAATTTCACTCTATAAATCACCCCAAAGTGCTCTTTGGGAAATCATAGGGAATGACATATCTGTGACACTTTTGATAGGGCATTTCTTAGTGCTGTGCACAAGGCATTTAGTTTGCTGTAGGACTAATAAAGGCTCATGATGTCTTCAATTATTCATTTTTATAAGTGCTTGTTCTCCTGACTGGAGCAGCTAAACTGTGACTGGTTTTAGCAGTAAATTGGGGTGTTTTTTTTCTGGAATGAAATGACTTTGCCTCCACTGCAGACTTTGCCCCTCTTCCATATGAAAAACAATGCCAGTTCACTAAGCCATCACAACACTGAATATGTTTCTGGCTTTGGAAAGCACCTTTTTTTGGAAAGCACGTCTGGCAGTGCGGGCAGCAGCTGGCTGACCCAGCAGCTCTCGTTCCCAGCCCAAGTGGCTCCCGCACCTTTCCTTGAGGCTGCCAGGAGGTGAACGTGAGAGCAGAGAGGCAGATCTGGCAGCCGGGAGCAGACTGGGGGCCTCAACACCCTGTCGCAGCAGATGTGCTGAGAAACACAAGAGGAGTGGATGTGACGTTTTCCAAGCATTGTGCTCACTGCGGTGGGCTGTGTCAGCAGCCCCAGCAGCCTCAGTGAGAACTTGCTCCTCCATGCTTGCAGCTCAGCCTGGGCAGAGGAAACATTCTTTTCTGCTATGGCCCGATGCTTTAAAAAACCTTTACAAATGCGCGTGGAAAATGGGTGGTTTGTGTTGTTGCCCTTGAGCTGGTGCTCAGGGATGGCTGGATGCCAGGGACCCTTCACCCTGGGCACACAGCAGCCACTAGACCCTTAGTGCTGCTCATCTGGGCTTGAGACAGCTTCCATGCCCACATGGAAATCCTGTGGGACTGGGCCCTGGGTACCAAACCCACAGGCAAACTAGGTGTCCTGAATTCTCCTGCAGTTGCACACAGCCTCCTGCTCCTGCTGTGCCCACATGGCTGCCTCCCCTGGCAGGACGGGTACCCTGACCATGAGCCTCAGGTGCCCTGGTGTGCTGGTCTCAAATCCTGCCACCTTGGCACCATTGGAGCCTCCTCCAGCAACAGCTGTAGAGATAGACAGGCAGGTGGGAGTGAAAGCACTTCTATATAAAACACGTTTTCTGGTGCTCCTTTATAGGATTTTAATGTGATTCATATGTCCCCACCTGGCCCGTTGCCCACAGCCAGGCACTCCCCTTCCTCCTGCTCCTCACTGCAGTGTTTTCTGTGGATTGGGTTCAACTGGATAATTTCGTCTCCTTTTGTATTTATAATCCCTACTAGGGTGGTGTCTTTAACAGAGACTATTCCTTCTCATTGCTTTGGCAAAGCAAGAAACAGCTCCCTGCTGTGTCTCTGTTCAGATGACACAGAGGTTCTCTGAATAGCAAGGAGACAAAACAAAAAGGATCTGAGCAGTTTCTTTCTTTTTCCAGGCAGCTACACATATTCACCTCACAAAAAATTCCCCCCGGTTCTTTAGTTTTTTACCTTGCATGTGCGTGCATCCATGAGGCTCTGCCTGGCTCACAGATGGAGATGGGGACATCAGAGAGAGTCTCTTTGACAGGAGAGGAGTGAGAAAGGGACTTTTTCTTCCTTGCAGGCAAAGAAGAAAGATTAAGGAAATTCAGAGAATCAAAATAAGGTATGATATAGGTATTCTTCCTGGGAAACACCCCAGGACCTGCCACCTGGGACTGCAGTGGGCAAGTGATTCAGCTAAAAAGTGTAATTTAATTCCTATCATGGCACAAGCCACTCGAGTGCTTGATCAAGGCTGCAGACCGGAGGCAGGAATGAGTACCTGTAGCATTGCCTCATTCTCCCAAGGCAGGGCAGAGCCCCGGTGCCTGCTGACCCCAGGCCTTTTTCATCCCACTGGCTGTTGGCAGGAAAAGCCTTGAGCAAACTTCCCATCGGTGTGTTTGGAGGAGACCGCTGGTGGCACGCGGTCACTGAGATGTCACCTGCACTCCACAGCTGCGCAGCACTGACCTGCCTTCCAAAAATAAAGGTCTCCCTCACCCAAGTGGGCACGAGCATGGGCAGACTATGCCAGTGCCATCGCTGTCCCTACTGGGTTTCTGGGGGCATGGAGAGACACGGGGCAGAATCTGGTCCCTGAGCCCCATGGCTTGTCTGTTGTCTCTTGGCTTGCTCTTTGCAAATATTTGTATCCAGCTGAACCAAAAATAATTGCTCACAGCTCCGCTGTTGGGGTTTGTGATGAGCCTGCAAGTGCCAGCGTGTGTGTGCGGGAGATAATCCGGGCGCTTTTGTGCTCAATGGCTCTGTCATCTCTCACTGTATCGCTTTTGTTTCTGGGCTCTGTGCATCTCCCACTGTCCCCTTGGTGCGTGGTGCCTTTTCTGATACCTCTGAAAATAACTGACTTCATGACTGGTCACTTTTTGTGTTTGTTTTTGAGAAGTAGGAAAGCAGCATCTCTGCATGTGTCCCCTGGTGACTGCTGTTCATGCAGCGTGAGTCTTTATGGTTTAATTAAAAATGTTACGACATTTCCCCAGCAGACCCTGCAACCATCCTGGCCAAGCATTTGCAACCTTGATAGCATTTTCCAGTTTGTGAGTGCAAGGTATTATACCAGCCCTTCCCGCTGGGACAGCATGCTCTGGCTGCACTGCAGTGACTCCAAAATGCAGAATGTTTCTGACACTCTGAAATGGAGATAAAATGTAGCCCCAAGGATGTTGTTGAAGCATTTCTCCGAGACTAAGATTACCTGCTTTTTGATTTAGAATAAAGACATTGAAATTAACCACAGTGGCTCTTTTCCTCTTGCAACAGACCCCTGCCACCTCACCTGGGACACAGAGGTCTCCTTGGCTGTATGGGTCCAAACCTTGGCTCTCCTGCTTCCCAGAGCAGCTCTGTCACCTGCAGGGAAGTTTCCTACATTCTTATCAAAGAGGAGCATTGACCATGTTGCATTACCCTAAAGAAGTATTCGTCTGTCCCTTTCCTCATTACTTTACCCAGCTTCTCTCAAACAGTTTGTTACTCCCCTATTTCTGACACTGCTCAGCCACCATTTGTTTTTTCCCCACCTTCTGCACATTCAGTTTGTTATTTGCAGTCAGTCCTGAGCAGGACATGAACCTGGCAGCATTGGAATCATGTTTTCCACTGCTAGTGTCAGAGGGCAGCACAGATTAACTCTTATGGCTAATGACAGGCTTATGCATCATGAGATTTACTGCAGGTGAGTAAAGAAGTGCTGGTGACAAGAGGGGGTAAAGGATTGTCAGTGGGAACCTGATTCAGCTGCAGCTCCTCTCTCCATCAGTGCATCCCAAGGCTGCTGTGTGGTGGCCCAGACTCAGGTGCAGAAACCCTCCTGCTGTTTCCTTTATAGAGTGGGCTGTGAAACCTGGCGGTTCAGCGGCCGCCCCAGTCAGCCGGTGAGTCACCTGCAGAGCACAGAAGCCTTTGCTGTGCTTTGGTTTCAGTATTGCTCAGCTCCATCCTCTCTGGGCTGTCAGCTCCTCCACAGCCTCTCTTGCTCCTCAGCTGGGGATGAGCTTTCCCAAGAGTGTCCCCCTGTACCTCTCCTCTGTTTTACCCAGGGAAGCCAGAGAATGAACAGTTGCAGCACAGAGACTGGGGATGTTGCGTTTCATGGTGAAACTTTCTGTTCCCAGTGAGTCTGGTTTTGAAGGTGGAGGCCTATTGCTGACCCCTTGCAGTAGATGGGAATTCTCCTGTAGTCCCTGCTCAGTTTCTATGTTCTCTAAGAAGGTTGTTAAGATGCAGCTGTTGAGTTTAAAACTAGAAGCAGTATTTCACCAGAAGCAGTCTTTCAGAAGCTTTGTGAAGTTTTGGTTGTGTTCTTCTATTGCTTATCAGCACTTCAGTATATTACTCGTATGAGTCCTAAGGCTCATGGTGTCCCTCATGGTATCACTGTGTGTGCATGGGCTGAGGCACAGGGTGCAGTCCAAACAGCTGTTTCCTAAAGTGATGACTTCCTAAGAGTGTGGAGAGATGAGATGGGGTGAGGCTGGTTGTTTTTGCCCCTAGAGGAAGTCAGCTGAAGCCCCCAGTGTGGAAAAGGGTCTGGCACCTGCCCCACCACCAAATATAACCTCTTATTCTAGGCAAGGGGATATGTCTGTTCTGAATACTTGTTTAGCTCTGAACACAGGCAAGGGATGTCATCCTTTGATTTTCCATAGAAAAGGAACCTATTCTGTTGTGTCTGTCACTTTTCTTTGAGATGACTCCTTTAACCACTCTCTCAGGTTATGTCTGGGCACCTTGCACTTGTGGCAGCTCTGCCCTGGCCTCTCCTTACTCCCACCATCTCTGTGCTCCTTATGACCATCTCCTGCCTTTTTTGCTCGGTGTTGATTTTGCAAGAAGCATTTCCCCAGAGCTCTTATTTCTGCCCTCTTTGACATGTTCCTGTGGTTTCCGTGCTGGTCTGCTGCAATATTGCTCTGCTTTCCCACCCAGCCTTGCAGCCCTACTCCTTCACCACCTGTGGATGCTGCCCCATTCCAGCTCTGGGTTTCTGTATTTGAGGAGGAATATTCTGGTAATCTCTTCCTCCATTTTAAATTTCTGAGCCCATTATACCCTGAGTGAGGGATTCCCCGTCCTCCAGAAGAGAACATATAATTTGGTTGTATTTGTGCTGTGTATAAAAGCTTCTTCACAAGATTCCTGCTTCTTTTGTTTCTCTTAAATCCAACATTTTTCAAAGTTTAATCTGTGAATGCAGTATCTTTAAAATCTATGTAGCACACTATGATAACCTGCTTACTGTTCTCCACTTTTGCACAGACCTCCTGCCCCTGATGTAGATATATTGAATAAAAAAATGTGGCTTTTATTCCTCTTCCCTTTCAGGTGCCATTTGCCTTCTTGAAAAGCTGAAATTTTTGCTTGAATCTCTTTCAACTGTCACAAGTATTTTGGGGAGGCTGAGGTAAAGTAGATTTTATAGCTACTCTCTACCACATTCCATACCTGCTTTCTCCACCTGTTTCCATCTCCTGTGTTTACACCTGCTCCTTTTGTCCCCTGCAGCATCACGGCCACCGGCAAGGACTTTGCAATGTGATTAGGGTGAGTTGCTAATACAAGGTGGGGAAAGATTTGCATGTTTCTCTCAGGTTTCTGCCACTGAAATAACAACAGCTGCTCTAAACCCAAACCACCTTTCCGTTGGAGCCCTCTGGAATTTGCAGTCCAAACCCCTTGCAGATGGGACTGCAAACCGCAGCCTCCTCCTACGTATGTATGGATCTCTGCTAACCCCGGCCCTGCCTCTGGGCTCCTGTGAGTAAAAACATTCACACATGAGGGAATGGGGCCAGTGGCTGCAGGTGGCCCTTTGCCAACACATTCAGAGAAGACGTGGGAAAAGCTTGACTCCTCTTTCAATGAAGGTTCTGTCCAGGTCAGCTCGCTCTTTCCAGCCAGACACATGGAGAGAGCTCTGGTGCTCATCCCGCTGCTGCATGACCAACACTGGTGAGCACACATCTTGGGGATGTTTGGCTCCACCACTCCCTGCAGTAAACCAGGGGCTGAATCTGCTGCCAGAAGTCAGCAGGGGATGCACCCTGCCACCGTGGAAACAGGAAACAGTAAGAGGCTAAACCCTTTTTTTAGACTCAATTGGCCACTGAGAAAAGATAAAGAGTTATTTGCAGTTCTTATCTAACGGTGAGTCTTTGCTTCCTGTTTATTGTAGGTAATGCACGAATCATCTTCCCTTATGAGCCTCATTTCTGTGAGATCTTTTCTCAATACACAGCTTCCCCTTCACACACCCTTATGTAAGAGACTGCCAGTCACATCTGATTCTGAAGTTGTGTCTTGGAAAAGAAGAGATGTGGGCTGAGAGACACCCATTTAGAGCTGTGGGGTTTGTGGATTTGCGGTTGGTGTCTTGTCTGTACAGAAACAGATGGAAGGATAAAGCTCCAGAACAGGTGGAGAGGACAGTTACTGTGAACAAAGTTTCATGTGCATGAGCAAAAGTGTTGAGGGGCAGAGCCTGGGCTGGGCCCAGCACATAGCAGTATGCCAGAATCAGGGGAGAGGGTGTTGTGCCCGCAGAAGGTCAGACCACTCCTGCAGAGGGACTGCTGGCCTTGCAGGTGGAAGGCCACCCTTAAGGATACCCTTGGAGACTGGAGTAGCAACGCTTGTTGGTCTGAGCTTTTATCTCATTAAATGTTGAGAGGCAACACTTCTTCTCTGGCATGGGGAAATTCTAAGCAAATAGAGTTGGTGACACTTAGAATTCTAAGCAAAAGGTGATGAGCAATGCAGGACAGGGGAGGTCTGTGTTCTTAGCTGGGCAGGCTGCAAGGGCACATCTTCTGCCCCTCTCCTCTAATTAGAAAGTTAATCACAGCACTACCTTTAGACCGGAAACCTTCTCCTGGGGACCTTGTGCTTGTGCAGACACCCTGGGAGGGTTGATGGGGAGCATCTGTTTGAGCACTGCATGGACATACCTTGCAGCATGTAGATCCATATCGCTGCTCTTCTCCCTCCTCCTTTTGGAGCCACAAGCCATCTCCCCAGCAGGAGATCATCCTTGGAATGGCAGTGCCCAGCTCTGGATGAACTGCTGTGCACATCTTAAAGGGACCACAGGCATGGGGGTGACGGCTGACATAGGATCTATGCCACCGCTTCCCTTGCCTTGGGGCTGTCTCCACACAAGTCCTTTGGAAAGGGTGTGCTGCCTTTGCTGCCATCCTGCCCTCACAGGCAGGAGGAGAGGACTTGGCCTGAACCATGTGCACCTCCGTATCAGCTCTATGACTGTGGGGAGGATGGGCTTGGAGGGTGCCGAGCTTCTGAACTGGCCATGATAGTGCTCATGCATGTGCCTGAGCCTGGAGAGTCACTGCTTCCCACTAGAGAGGGATTTGGCCTCTGTCACTGACAGAAATTTTGTGTCAGTGATTCTGCCCATGACCAGATGGAAATAGGATGTTCTGAGGTTGAGGTGGGCCAAAAGCAAGGAGCGAAGCCAGGCTGGCAGGGAGAGTGTGGGCAAGAGGCTGCGCAGTGAATGGGGCAGGGCAGGCACTGCCAAGGAGCCTGAAGGTCCAGAAATGCTTCAGACAGCAACATTCACAGCTGATGGGGATGGTGAGAAGACAGGCATGAAAACAACATGTGGAAAGGCTACATGGCATGGAGATAGGATCAAGCCACAAGCAACTGAGAATCTAACAGTGAGCAAATAAAGGAGGAGGTCAAGCATTGGAGATATGAGAGAAGCAACTTGCAAGACAGTGCAAGGGAACTGAAGGGTTCCTTGTTAGAAGAAGTGGGAAATATGGTAAAAGAGAGTGGAGAAGGCTGCTTTAATACCTATAGGGACAAGATGTTAAATGCATGAAAGAGAAAATCGACATGGCACTAAAAATAAAATATATCAAGAAAGCATGAGCCACGCAGGCAGCACCAAAAACATGTGAAAGAAAATAGGTACAGAAACTGTGAAGAAATATGATCCTACACATCCAAAGGAAGGTAGAGCAGTAGGGTTGTTGTTAGTACTATGAAATATTAAGGTGACAGTAATTGGGGTCAGTCTTGCAGAAAGCAGTGGATGAGATGGAGACTGTTTTAAGAACAGGCTGAAGTTCCTCTGATACACCATTCATGCTTCAGTGACTGGAAAGGGAAGCAGGGTAGGGAATGAGCAGGGAATGGAAAATGTTTCCATTTTCCTCAACTTTAGAAGGATCTCTCTTTACTTGGCAAGGAGGGATTACAGTGAAAGCAGCGGCAGCAATCACCAGGAAGTGTGCAGGGTGGGATGCCCCTGTGGTGCTCAGTGAGTTGGGAAGGGCGCAATAGTTTTAAGTCAGTGCCAAGAGGAGACAGTATTTTTGTTTGATTTTTCCACATTATGTTTAAACCTTCTTAATCAGGTGGCCCCTCCTCTGTCTGAGGAGGTGCATCCACTGTGTGAGGAGCTGCTATCCTCCCCCTGCCCTGCAGCAGGTCCAGCAGAGCTGAGCTGGCAGCTGCAAGGGAGGGGATGAAGAGCCAAGGGTTGGTGCTTCAAACCAAGGTGTGCAGCTGCCTTGCAGGCATGGCCATCTGCACACAGGGAGTTGGGCTGTATGGGAGGGCAGGTGGGTGGCATCCAGGCTGTGCTTTGAACACAACCCTCCGTGCCAAGGGACAGTCAAGGCTGTGGGCTGGAGACCTCTTTGTATCAGGCAGTTTGAACAGGTCCCCACCCCAGCCATGAATAAGGCGGCTTAGAAAAGCCTCCCTGTAAGCACAGGCACCTTTGTACCTGGTCATACCAGTGTTCCGCTCTCCTGCCTTTGCTACCACACTAGGAGAATAACCAGGATTTTGTTTCTCCAGCACATCAGCATTAATTGGAAAGTTGTACTTGAGTCTCTTGGGCATTGTGTACAAAAGCAGTGAGGTGTTAAGGGCCACCAGCTAAGACAATGATGTGTGGATGCTTGGGAGGCCTCCACACACCTTCATTTAAACACTTCTAAAGCAAACTAGAGCAAATGGCACAGGCAGGGGGTGTTTAGGAGGAAGGAGGACTGCAGGACTGCATCCCAAATGCTTTGCTTGTGACTGTTATTTTCCCACAGGTAAATATGCCAGTCAGTGTAAATCATTCTCTGGAAATTCCTGTACATAGGTTATGAACCGGTGACATCTTTATTTGCCCTGACTCCATATTTATCTGCAATCTCAAGGTCAGAGAAGAATCCTGTGTATGTTTTCCGTCAGCAATATAAACATGACTTATCTCTTGCCTCAGATGCATGCTTTCCACAGGACTGTGGGTCTCCAGAGTAATTCTGGTGCTTTTAGGGATACTGTGCTTTACCATGAGTGCTAGTGTGCATCCTCCAGAGCAGGGTTTGCCATCAGCAGCATTCCGCAGCACTCCCCTGCAGCCAGTGCCAGACCTCTCCTCTGACCCTTGAATCCTCCTGTACCAGTGTGGGGAATGGTCCTTCCTGGTGCCAGAACAACTGTGGCTGCAGCCAATCCCCTCCCCCTCCTCCTCTGCAGCATCTCCTCACCCTCCTCAGGAAGAAGGGAAGTATGAAGAATGTGGAAAGGCTGAGGCACAGATAGCTCAGCCATGAGAGCCTGCACTTTGCAGGACAGTGGGACAAGGGAAGGTTTTTTTCGGATCCTGACCCAGAGGTGTAACCAGTATAACTTAAGAGTTCAAATATTTTATTTTGATAACTTTGATTAGTTAATCTGCTGATGTTTCAAAAGGAAGTCCTGGGTATCTGCTGAGCCTGTGCTGCACCAAATGCACAGCATTAGTGGAGCCATATTTCTGACAGGGGGGTTAAAAATCTGTCTGAATAGGCTGCTTTTCTCTTTTATTTCTGCTTTTGTCACCTTCTCTTTCCCAATTTTTTTCTGAGAAACCAGCAGTCATACAGTAACTGGTGCTACTGAGTCCATCGGATGCATGGTGAAGGACGACTATTTCTCTAGAAAGCATGCAATGCTGTGAATTTTAAAGAGAGAAGAATTATCCTTGTCACTCAAGTGGCAGTGCTGGGGAGTTTTCTGGGAGCAGTGGGCAGGAGGGGCAGCAGAGAGGAGCCTGTTCTTGCTGGTGTAAGAGAACAGCAGGGCCTGGCTGCTCGTAAGGCACCGACCCAAGCAGTGCAATACCCAAACTGGCTGGTGATGCTGCAGCGTTGAAATGGTACTGAGGCAAATGCTGTATTCCATCTGCTCCTGGGAAAAGGCTGAAAAGGAACAGCCATTGGCTTGGGGGGTGCTGCTGCCTTGTGTAAATCCACTGCTGTTTGTCTTGCGCTCCTAACTGGCTCCACGCAGGCAGCACGAGAGGTGGGTGTTGGTGGGCTTGGGTCTCCATCCTGTGACCAGGCTGGGGCAGCAGCACGACTGCAGACACAGGGAGTGGTCAGAGATGTGGGAGCCGTTTGGTTGCCAGTCACTGAAGCGACAACAGACTTTCCCTCTTGGAGTATTTTGGAAATCAGCCCCAAGAAAGTGCATCTTGATGTTAAAAGATAGTAATGGACAGACAAGCTGTCCTGACAACATCTATGCTGTGCTTGTAGTAGAAGAAATTCCAGATATTTTATTAAATCATGAGGCTGCGGGGCTCAGGGTGAGCATGGGCTTGGTCCCAGTCCCCAGTCTGTCACATCAGGGCTCATTTGGAGTAAATGTGCTGTGATGCTACAAGTGCAGCCGAGTATCACAAGCATCAGTGTTCCTGGAAAGTGCCTTTCCAGGCGCTGCTGAAGTAGATGCTGTGTGAGCTCTTCTTAGTCCTACTTTGGACATAGATTAAAAACCCAGCACGCCAGACAGCTGCATCCTATTGCATACCTTGCCTCCCCTACTGTATTTTCTCAAACAAGGATCCACAGTTGTTGTCTCACATGTAGCATGGGGGCAGGACATGCTGTAATCAGCATTTCCAGCACCCTTATACAACAACCTCTTCTTGCACTTCTTCAGGAAACCAACTTCAAGACTGAACATGAAGAATTTTATTTGTTGATCTTAAAATCCTCTTAATAGCTGACTCAAGAATGAGGAGGAAATACACTTGAGTTTCCAATGAACCATCATAAAATGAGTGCCCAAATACTGCTCACTACCCCAACCAGTTCTCTGGAAATCTTAAAAATGCAGAATCTGTGGCATGTTGCTGTGTTGAGCAACATCGTGGTGGGACTGTGGTGGAGTGTCTCGGACACAGGATCGAAAGTGTAAGGGCTGTAAAATCTGTCCATGAACTTCCACATTTGTGACTTAAGATGCAGTTACTCGGCAGATCAGTTCAGGATCTCAAGGTGTAAAGTGTGTTAAGGATGTAGGTACAGATATGATAATAAAACTATACCCAGGAGGACTGAGAGGAAATTGCAAACTTCTAATGGGAATGACACATGGCAAAAATGTCCTGCTGCCTCCCTGCTAGGGACAGTGGAAAGCACAGCGTTGCCCAACATCAGGTAGCTAATTAGAAGTAATTAGACTTAGGAAGTACTTTTACAATTCCATCCATTCAAAGCACTGTTCTGGATTTAAAGGAAAGAAGGGGTCACAGGGTAATACAGGGTTTGTAGAAGCAGGCAGGAACATCAGTTGGCTTATCATGAGTTCACTACAGGTAAGCAATAATTTCTTTTCTTAAATCTTGTCTAATACATCATTTAATTTCAGTTCTGCTTTAATTTCAGTCAGACAGCTCTATCAACCAGATAAGAACACCCTGCAGAAGTGTGGAGTCTGTGCAAGAGCCCTCATCCCTGTGTCTCTTTGCCATGGACAAGGAACTGGGAGAGGTGATGCCCTCTCATAAGCAGAACCAAAAATCTCTAGTCCAACCCAAGGCACTCCTTGCGTACACTGGGATTGCATGGTGGGTACAACAAACACTCTGTGTTCCAGATGAAACTAAAAACGGTTTCTGCCAAGGCCACTTTTCTCTGTTCAGTGTGTTCTGAGTTTTGATGTATCTTTAAAGATTTCTTAGACTTACTGGGTTGAGTTCAACTCAGATAAGCTCCTAATTCTTCAACTCTGCACATACATACACCAGATAGAGTAAGAAGAGAGTATGGACACGCTGTTTCTTAATTCTGGACTGGGCTGGAACCTCTCAGTAGGAGATGTTGCATCTGTTCAGGACTCTGAGGAGTTTGTCCTGATGAGAACTGCTTTAAAATGTTTTCTTGACTTTATTTTTCCATTAACTAAGTTTTTTTGCTGTGTGTTTTGTATTTTTTTTCCCCTACCAAATTTAAGAAAAATATTTTCATTAAAATCCATCAGTAAAAACACTTCAAAATGAGTGGTTTTCACGTTGGAGTTCTTGGTTTTCATTAAAACATTATGTTACCATTAATGGCGGGTGCTGACCAAAGTGTCAGATCTTTTTTTCGGGGATTGACTCTGGAGTGCCTTGTAATGAAGTGGTTTATTGCCCACAGTCTAATTACTATAGCCAGCCAGCCAGCCCCAGACCAAGCTCATTTGATTTTTGAGCCATGTGGTTTGTTTGTGTTTCATTGGAGGACAAGAGGACAAAATTATAACACTCCTGTATAAGCAACTTTCGGCTCAGAATATTCCTCTGGGCAAGAAAATAGAGACACTGCAAAACTTCAGGGCACTGCGACCATGTCAGATGTACTTTTATCTTTGACTTGTGCTGTTTTATAGTACAGAGAGGAGAAGCAAGGGGTTTGGTATGTTACTACTTCAGGGCTGTGCAATTTACCTCCGTGGGGAAGGCTGCTGCCTCCTGCCCTCTCCAAAAGAAAAAAAAAAAATAAAGCCAAAACACAAACACTTAAGAGACCCCACACAGTGGTAGACCAGGGCCTGTGAAAGCTCTTCACTTGCTTCAGTTCAAAGTCAGGCAGATTTGGACTGATTTTGCACAGAAGCAAACTGCTGCTCTTGGAGGTGGGCCGGGGAGGTAATCCAAAGATATCCAGAGTCTGGATTACCACAACAAAAACAAAGTTTTGGGGCTGTCGTCAACCAAAGTCTGACTGAGGACGGTTGACAGTCATGTGTTCGGTATGATGGCTACACTGCCCCGTGTGCAGAGGGAAGGGCAGCTCTTCTGCAGGCAGGAAGTCTTTAAAGGATGGCCACCGACCTCTGCTGACCCACAGGAATGAACACTCACCGTGGAGTGGCTGCAGGCAACTGCACTCTTCCTGCAGGCCTGGAAAAACAAGCATCGTGAGAAATAAAGCAGATTCTGCAAGGAGTCTCCTCTTGCCTACAAATCTGGGCTGGGGAACTCTATTCTTGTCCAAGGAAATTTCTCTTGCTCATCTCTTGACCCCCCCCCAAACTGCTGGCTGTGCTCCAAGGAAGACATCCTCTTCCTCCAGAGCACTGATGGGGCTGTAGTACACCTCACCTCCAGAAAACGAGTTTGTGAAAAATTACCACTACTCCCAGTAAATCCTGATAGCCTTCTGCTGCTGCCATGGTAGGTTTATGGCTCACAGGGTAAGTAGCACTGGAATTTATTCCACACTTATGATAATGCTTTACTGCTTTGTTCAAGAAGTAATTTGAAGATGTTTTGGTTACACTTGAACTTAACCAGTCTAAAAATTGTTTTCTGGGGGACAGCACGTTCTGTAGCAACAGCAAGGGCCTCAAGTTCCCCTGCTGAAATTGTGTAACCTGTGTGATCCTTTTCTGCAAAAAAGGATTTCCTTGTTTTCTTTCATAGAAAGGCTAACTTAACTTTTTTTTTTTAACCATGATCAAGATAACGTGCAGAGGTGAGGGGGAAAATGTCACTTGAAATCTGATTTTGCTAAGCTTAAAAGTATGTGAATGTTTCTCTTACCTAAATAACGCTCAATGCCATTTTCTTCCTCACTTCATACTCATGAACAAAGAAGCTGAAGACACCAGCAGTGTACATAATTGTGTTAGGATGCTGATTGCAGGAATCATTTTAGGTCTTAATTGTTCAGACTTGAATCTTCTCTATGTGAAGAAAACAAAGAAAATGCTACCTGCAGTTTATTTTTAGCCTGGCTGGAACATAACACCAAAGGGAGTGGTGCGATTTTTCTCATTGGCATGGTGCTGTGCATCATGCTCTGGCTTTGGAGCAACCTCCTCCTGTGCCAGCCTGGGAGGAGGTGGGCAGGGCTGGGTTCCCTGTGTCTGTGCCTATGCCGTTCTGCCCCACTGCTGTGACTACAAGATTGCTGGGAAATTATAACCACAGCCCATAAAGGTTATGAAACGGTGTATGTGGGGTTGTGCTGCACCCAGGGCATGGCACAGGGCCCTGGAGGCAGAGGACCAGTGTGGTCAGTCACCATGACCAAAACCACGTGGGAGAAAAACCCCAGTTCCGTGACTTGCTGTGATGGGCTCTGCTCAAACTGCTGGTTAGGGGCTGGATCATGCAGTGCATCCAGCGCCCTGCCAATCCGTGGCACGAGGTGCCTGGGCAGAGGGAAGAGTGACTGCTGCATTTAATACATGCCATGTATTTAAACTGACATGTATTTAACCTTCCCCTCAAGCTTTGGCTCCTGCTGTTGTGCACAAAGGGCCTCTCTGATAGGGAGCTGAGCAGACAGAGGTGCATCCCTGGTGAACCACGTCCCAGCTCAGCCTCTGGTCCCCTCTCCCTCCTCTGACACGTGAAGGGAGGATGCAAGTTCAGAGGCTGCTGTGCCATCCTAAGCTCTGTGCTTGTGCAGGTAGAATTGGAGAAGAAAGCGTGGCCCACAGGCTGCTGGGATTTGTGCCACCCATTCACAGGCAGACAATTCCTGGATCAGAGTCAGATTTTGCTTTCTTCTATGGGAGGCAACTCGGTGACACAGAATTTTCCAGGAAAAAAAAAAAGACCCTGTTTTAGCTTGGGCTGTGTGTGGACTTGTGTTTATAACATCTGAGACTGTGATCTGAGACAACTGAACCTGCCTAATTGTTGCTGTGTGTATACACTGCGTGTGTGCCAGTGGGGATTATACATCCTCCCTTCTGGTTGCTCTTGCTGCCTGGGGTCTGCTGTTTCTGCCCTAGTCCAATGTGTCATATTTTTATTGAACAGCAACGTCCCAACAAAAGAGATAAATGCAACACAGGCATAATGAATCACGGGCTCTGGTGGACTCACTCAGCCCCAGGAGACTGGAGCTGGCCAAGGGATGAAACACCGTGGTCTAACTCTTGTTTTTCTTCACTTTTGCCTGGAAAGTGCACCCACGGGAATTAAGAAAACAAGACTCATCCTGCCTGTGCAAGAATCCAAGGTTCCTAAATGGGCCAGGAGGAGAAATGTGTGCAGGAGGGCAAGGAGGCTGAGTGGCATCATGCTCCTCTCTGCTCAGCATCCCTCTCTGAGGAGGGGTCAGGCTGCTGCTGCTGCCTGGGGATCCTGGCCAGGGGCTGGCTGGGTGCTGGTCATCCTGAACAATCCTTGGTCAGTGCAGAGCACAGCAGGCTGAACATGAGCTGCCAACAACACCTCCGGGAGCAGAGCAAATGAAATGGAGAACGCAGACAGAAGTTCACTTTTACATCCCATCCAACCCTTTCCCTCTGCTCAGGCCAGGGCAGGCTTCAGGACAGGTGTCAAAAGATAAAGCCTAACTGGAGAGGAACTGGAAATGGGCAGCAAGGAAGACTGGAGAACTTGGAAAAGTGACCTGTGAGGACAGGCGGAGTGAACTGGCATTGGTTAATCCAGCAGAAGGAGGACTAGGGAGATGAGTTAAGCCTTTAAGAGTATAAAAGACTGCCACACAGTAAGGCAGTAAACTGGTCTCCCACTGGGGATATGGGAAAATTGCAATAATATTTTTGAAAAGACATTGAGAGAAACTTTCCAACTGCAGGATAAATAAGCACTGGAAAAGACACAGGTTGGCATATCTCCACCAACAGATGTTTTTAGGACCATGTTAGACAAACTTCTGTCAAGAATGAAGGTTTTGGCAGCAAGGACGGACAATGTGGGTTTTTGGGACTAATTTCAATATTTTTTGTTAGTTGGTTTTACTGTGCTGAAACCAGAAGCTTCCAGAGAAAATTTCTGCCATGGCATGTCCCAAGCGTGGTGGGACTTCCCTGCAACTGCTCTGCCCAAGCACGTGTGGTTTCCCTGCAGTTCAAGGACAGTCAGGTCAGGCAATTGAGAAGGTGGCAACTTGTTATCGTAAAGCTATCAGAGCTTTAAGCAAGGAGTTAAGGGATTGAAGATGTGACAAAATATTTTTTCATGTAAAAGGCACTCAAATCCACCTTTATAGGCCTCTCGCTAAAGGAGTCTTTAAGGAAGATTCTTTTTAACAGCCCCATAAAAGCATTATCTACTGTTCCCGAACTTCTAATATTAGCAGCCATGAAGCATAAATATTAATCACTTCATTGAACAGCTGAGTGCTCGTCTGGGAGCTTTCTAGTGATGCAAAGGTAATTGTGCCCCTTCCCCACCGATTCAATCAGGACTAGAAGTCACATGCACATGGCCCCCGGGGCAAAGCTCTCAGCCAGCACCCAGACATGCCTGCTGCTTTCCACCAAAGCCACTGAGGGCACAGGACACTTGAGAATCTGGAGAATCAGGAACACTGGGACATGCAGCAGCAGCTGCCAATGCTGAGAGGGTACAAGAATTCCTGAACTGGCCTGGGGATGTGGCTGGTACAGGACAAGAGCATACTTGGACAACAGCCACCTTTATATTCTGTTCCTCTTCTGAGTCTGCCCACCTCTTTAGAGTGACAAATAGAGAGCGATGACTATGACTCCCAGAACTTTTCCCTGAACTGCTAGTTCTTCTGCAGCATAGGAAAAAATGGCTTGGACGAAGATGCTGATGCCAGCTTTGTTCTCCATAAAGAAGCTCTGCTGGAAGATAGGAGTCATGAGCCTGAAAAAGCCAGCACAGCTCAGCACATCTCTCCAGAATTTGGATGCTCTCCCTTGCTCCCCCTGTGGTCTCCTGTGCTGCTTCCCCGGGGGCATGGCAAGGTGAGTGGGTGAGGTTTATCCCCCCTGAGAGGCTCCTGGACTCCAGCAGACTGTTTTTGGTTATCTGCAGATTTTATTTCCAAAGGTAGGGGAAGGTTTCCTTCCACCATGTGTGGTCCTTCTTCAGGCACTGTCATGGTCTGAAAAGAAGGGTACAGAAAGAAGGGAGGAATGAACAGTGTCAAGAGGGGAGGGGGGGATGCTTACAGTAGTTTGGGGATTTCTGTACTATCCAAGTGGGTGAACTTGTTACGATCTATCCTGCAAGCAGTGCAGCCCAGGAGGAATCTGAGATGGAGCCAAGGACCAACAAGAAGGGGACTTCTGCAAGAGAGGATTGGGTGGAGCGAGAGGCAGAAAGGGGAACGCACTGGCGTTCCCAACCTGGAGCCCCCGAAGGGAAGGGCAGGAGGCTTTTGTGCAGCTCCTTGCACTGACAGCAGGTACCTACCTCCACACAATATAAGTGCAAAAGTACTGGGAAGATGCTCAGTGAAGGATCTTGGCCCAGGCTAAAACCTTTCTGAGCAAACATCCACATAAACATACTCCAATTAGTGGTAAATGTGGGCTGGCCAGCTGCCTGTCTCTCTTAGGTCCCTACTCAAAGGAGCCCCAGGAACTCATCTGCCTTCGGGTTCAGCATATATGTAAAGTTTAACCAGTTTATAAAGACCAGGAAGTGCCCTAAATGACTTTGCCTGTGCAGAAAGTGTCTGCCTGCTGTGAAACCTCAGCTCCAGTGCTCATGCTCCAACAACAGTGCTCTCAGCCAGGGGGCCGGAAGGGCACAGGGTGCTGTATGTAAACCCGTCCAGGACCCAAGCCCTGCGCCCCAGCCTGGTCCAGGCAAGTAGGCTCTGCCTCCCTGATTCTCCCAAGCAGTGCATCAAACTGCTTGCAGGGAGCTCCTTATCTAGCCTCTCTGCAGCCAGAGAGAGGCACCAGGAATTGGCTGCATCACGCATGAAAGCCGTGTCTCCCCTTTCTATTCCCCCCCACCCGGAGCCTGGCTCAGACTGGTACCAGCCTTAACGGGAGCTCCTGGGGAGAGCATGGGCTTACAGTGTGAACCTGCATTCTGCCATGGCACTGTGGGTTATTTCTTTTCTGAGGGTTTATCTGGAAATACTTTACTTGTCCTTGCAGATGTTTCATCTTCTCTGATGTTGGAAAGCCCTTGGGAAGACCTTGTTCTCTCCAGTGGGAGCAGAGGTACGTTGTGCAGGGGAACCGCATCTCCAGGCAAAGTGGGAATAATGCACAGTGAGATGCTGATTTTGGACACAAACTCGAAGGATGTAACCCCAGACCAGATGCTGATTCCTTTCAAGGTGGAAAAGCATGGATACACCTCAGAAACAGTTTGCTTGCTCTTTTCCAGTTGAGCAGTGGAAGCGCAGCAGCCAGGATAGGTACAATGTACCGTGTCCTGCTGCCCTGATTGCCCACAATGGGGACTGGTGCTGATTTAAGCAGGACCTTTGTTGTTGGCTTGCATGGCCAGGGCCCAGAGTTCAAGCTTTTATGATCACAATAATCAGGTTACCTTGCCTGGACCCTGACTACTACATAGTTTGGCAAAAATGTATTGCACGCACAGATCCCTGCTCGAGCTTGTACTTCTGACAGGGAAGAAGCTGAAACTAGTTAAAGGCTGAGGCCAGTTTAAGCCAGCCAGCAGCCATGTGCCCCGTTTTCCATGCCACGGGTACCCCTCGGTGGACCCGAGGGAGCCGTAGGCCAGAGGGCTCTCCCGGGGCAGCCCTAAAATAGGTGCTGGGGGAGGCTGCCTGCGGCTCGCTAATGAAGTATTGACGTATCTGCAGTGTCTACTCAAAATGAGCCCGTAGTGATGGAGCGGGATGGCAGCTCTGCCCGTGCCAGTAACAGCGGAATGATGGCTTTCTGCGCCTTTCCAGAGCGACATCCCCGAGGCCGGCGGGCAGGGCCAGCGGCGGGGCTCCCACCCGAGGGTGCTGCGGAGCCTGGGGACACGTGCGGCACCGAGCGAGCCCCTCCCCAGCCCGCTGTCACCGCTGCCCGGGCTGAAGGGGCACCCGGGCTGGGCTGGGCTGTGGCAGGTCAGAGGCACCGCTCCTCCTCGCCGCAGCTGTGCCACGGCGGGAGGACGGGCAGGGTGCGCAGGATGCCCCGTGCCCGCCTAGCTCGCCGGGCTGGCGGCGGCGCCTCCCCCGAGCGGCGGC